>MJVA01000852.1:0-36498 GCA_001939245.1 Talaromyces wortmannii | reverse complement strand
TAGTAGTAGTAGTAGTAGTAGTAGTAGTAGTAGTAGTAGTAGTAGTAGTAGTAGTAGTAGTAGTAGTAGTAGTAGTAGTAGTAGTAGTAGTAGTAGTAGTAGTATTATTATTATTATTAAACATGCTCTCTCTCGCTAGTTGATGCTTCATTTGTATCACTTACTGTTTGTGTAACTTCAACCGTGCGATGAATACTCAATCCCATCCCACTACCATTGTAAAGATCCTTTGACGGCTTAGTAGCCGTTAATTGCTCCTCACTGCTGTTTAAGTCCACCCTGCTACTCCAGTCTTCCTCGGTATGTTCCTGACCCTTGATGGTAGTGACGGTAACGGCTATCGGTCCAGGTCTCAAATTTCTCTCCACATCGTTATCGACAGAGTGCAAAGCATATCGCATCCTCTTATTACCGCTGATATCGCGACGCGATGATGATCGTACTGGCAATTGCATAGAGTAGTCTGAGTCGCCGTGAGTGCCAAACCATTTTCGGACGAGAGGTCGAAGCGTTGCGAGACTCCCAGCGATGATGCCCAACCCCGCCTCGATTACGGACCAAATAGCAACTTCGATATTTGCATCTAAACTGCCGTTAGTATATAGCAATGCTTGGGGTTTTGAAGATTGGGCCTCATACATAGGAAATCGGACTGTCCATAATATTGCACCCATGGAATCCGAATGATCACTGCGCAAGAAGCTCTAGAAACCTGTTAGGGTAAACGCTTTTCACATATTAAAGGATACTGTAACCCACATGCATGCTATGCTTAGAATTCCCATTACCGCCAACTTTGTCTGTCGCTTCATATGTAGGTCCTTTACCAAAAAAATTGGCAGAATTCCCACAGTAAAATCACAAAGTGCTGCAAACACACTGTATATGTATACCATTGCGATAAAGGCGTTGACGCTGGAACACTTGCCCCTATAATTTGGGTCTGAATATCTTCTCCAGAAATAGCTCACCGGCCTGCACTGGAGCATAACAAGGAGCCAGAAGGCAAGCCCAGCCATGAGGGTGAGTACCATCACAACGCGTAGGATCCAAACATGGACCGGTTTGACCGCAATTCGCAGCAAGAATATACAGACCGATATTTTACAAAAGATCGAACAAAAGGAATACCCAAGTTGAGATATCCACCAGTACTGTTACTCACATTTGGACGTTAGATTAATGACAAAACATATGCTTAACCAAAATTAGGTGGGAAATCAATACCTTCATGCCCTGTTCAGTTTCAAGCGGTGTAAGATCTGCCATATGTTGGCCAATGCCAGATAGAGATCCCCCGATAAAGCATCCGGCCAGGATGCAGAAGCATAGCTATCGTCATGATTCCAGTATGTCAACTATTGTCTCGAACCAAAGTGGAAGAAGAACAATGGTATCTTACCATTGACAGTGCCATGGTCGCATCATCCCATCCGAAGCTTCTTACCACCCAGAATCGTACATAGCAACGAAGTATCACCGCGATACAAGACAGTATCAGAAAGATGGCCGAAACAGCTCTGATTGCCAAACTTCGTGGATTGTCATTGATCATGTTGACGGTGAGGTCGTCTGGTCATAGCTCGTATACAATAAAAGTAGAGCAAATGAGTAAAGGGTGGCAAAGTTATCGATCCAAAAAATTTATCAATTTGCTGCACGACACGACAGATGAAGATTGAGCTTGGTATCTATAGTCGTTCGCATATCTACTAGATTGTTTGGGAAAAAAAACCCTAAAAAAAGAGTAGCCTCGACTGAAATATTCCCCGCTGTTTTAAATTTATTGAAAAGTTTAATCTACGGCATTCCTGACAGTGCGGAGGTCGGCATATGTCTAAGACACCTATACAAAGCCATTTGCTAGGATTTGGAATGCGGAGAAATTTATGGGGTAAATACGATGCCCGCAACCCCCGCCAAGACCAAAAAAAGCCGACCCTGGTCGCCGAATTTCCAAGGGAGATGAGATACAATGTTTATCGTAGATGTTTTGTCCTCTATAGAAAAGGAGTGACTCCCTATCAAGTTCCGTATTTAATTTCGAGTTATCGAGACGTGTTTATTTGTTATCTTTAATTTTACTTGCCCGTCTGATTCAGGGCCCGGCAAACCTTTGCCACTAACCATCCAAGATTCGCCTCTCCCCGAGGGTCTAGCCCAATCAGGTAGAAATGTGGAGGTTAAACTTTAATAATTGCTAAGTCGGATACTCCGTAGGTGACTCAACCTTCTCGGTTGACATTTTCTTGGATCAAAGCGGCACGGAAAGCCGTGGATCATGGGGAAAAACGTGGACGGTAAGCGAGTGTCAGGCAGTTGGCCTGACCTGTTTAGCTTATTATTAATGAATTCCCTATGAGAGACTTCACTAACGTAGTTCACAGCCAACCGGCACACCCAAAAACCCATAGTAAATGAGATAAATTGCCTGAAGCTACAGTATGTTGTTTCAAATGTTAAGGAAAGCTTATATACTTATATTTAAGTAAAAGTATCTTATAGTTGTTGAGATATAAAGTGGTAATTTGTCTCATTTACTATGGGTTTTTAGGTTTGCCGCTTGACCGGGTGTGCCGGTCGGCCGGGAACTACGTTATGGATTCAATGTTCTTGTAAGATGATCAACATTGCCTTTGCCAAAAGAGCTCGGCAATCCTGGTTGAAAATCTTAAAAAAAACCCGAATAACCTAGTTCCCGGTTAACCTGATCGCCCCACAAAACCATACTAAATGCGATTTTTCACAACTTCATGTTTCAACCCCTAAGGCGAATAGTATAGTTTTAGGATATTCCAGCGTTTAATATATCATGCTCAGTGATTTTATCAGGTCGAGAAATATTTTAAGGTATGTTCACATTAATATATTAAAAATCAGACAAAAACTTCTTCTAGTTGTTGATATACTGTGACCTGAAAAATCGCATTTAGTATGGTGTTTTGCGGTGATCGGGTTAACTGGGTTATCAGGGTGACCGGGAACTACGTTAACACTCTCATCTTAATAAGGGATGTGTTCCTGTCGCTCAGGCCTCCTAAACAGTGGATATTGTTGACTGGGATTATTTTTCTACTTCACTACGGAGCTGACTGGACGGACTACATTTTATTGAGCCGAATTGCCGGTGTCTTTTTACCGGTTGATCTATTTTTTCCCCTCAACCTCGAACCGGTTACAGATGTCTGTTGATCAACACTATCACTAGTGCACCCGATGGAACAGACTCAAAATAAATTAATATAGATATTAGGGACATGAGTACTATCAAACATTATCATTACTAGCACCAAGTATGGAGATTCATGCGAGATACATGGTAACGTGCCCAATGCCTTTAGCACACAGTGCACACAGTGTAGATGTGGTTACATCGTCAAGATAATGTTTCCAGAGGCTAAATCCTTATTATATTAAGAGAATACGTCGAAGAAGCGACCGTACTACCAACTACTATAATATAAGATACTATCCTATGCGCAATTTTCTACGCAGTTGACCGTTTTACGTCTGGGTAGCGTGGGCGATTGACCCTCAAAGAAGCTGCTCCATCGCGAAGTCAAAAGAAAGAAAAATCATGCCCCCAGGGAATATCGAAGGGTGTCGTCCATCCTCGAATTTGTCCAAGAAAAACGTAAAAGGAGCGATAAATCGAGCACACTTGCGAAGATGACGGAAACCATGCTTGATACTGAAAATAAGCTATCGATTAAGCACAATAAAACCATCCACTCCACGTCTATAGTCGCCGCCTTCAATCAATCTCCTAAGATAGCTGAATACTGTCTCGCCTCAACATTGGCAATCCTATTATATGGCTATGACCTTGTCATAGTGGGAAATGCATCCTCCATGCCCGAATTCCAGTAAGAGAGTCTCCTTCTGCAAATCCATCCAATATCCACTTTAACCCTTGAGAAGACGGGACTTTGGCCACGGACTCAATGGCAGCTTGATTATCCCGTCACTTTGGCTGGGTCTATGGAATGCTGGGAATCCAATTGGTGGAATACTTGGGTCCATTACAGGAGGTTTCGTGCAGGATCATGTTAGGCGACGATATGCCCTGGCCCTCGGAAGCATCATCTCCGCCGATGGAGTCGCAGTGGGTTATTTGTTGCACATGCCCCGTACTAATGACTCTCGCCGATCAGTCTTCTAAGTAGGTAAGATTATTCAGGGGTTCGCTGTCAATATGACCATGTGTACCAAGCAAACCTACATGTCTGAGGTGCTTCCCCCGACGCTGCGAGGGCCCATTCTAGCATTCCCCCCCCCCCATTCACATTGTTGGGACAGCCGGTTGGTAGTGTGGTTGTCCCCACATCCCCCAGTGCCCGAGGATTCAGTGGATATAAGAGATGTCCCGGTTCACAGTGGGCCCCGGCAATTCCCTTGATCGTCCCGATCCCTCTACCGGAACCCCCAGCCGGAAACCCCAGCCGGAAACCCCAGCATACCCCATCCGCAAGGACCATATGGTCACTGCACGAAAGGCGCAATTACGGCTAGATTGTGCATCGGTTGACTTGGATGCGAACTTGGAGCAATTGCGTTTATCCCTCACACTGGAAATCGACAATATTGGTGACCATACTGCAACCTACTTTGAATGTTTCTGTGCGCCCAACCATCGACGAACAGGAATTGTTTTGTTTGCCAACAGAGAGCATGGCTGAGAATCTTTCATGAGGTAGTAGTCGAACATAACCGGGCCTAGTCGTAGACCGAGGCGTTGTGGCTACACAGGTCATAGCATAGTGAAAGTTGCAGAAGATAATAGCAGAACCCGAGAGGATTTTTCGGAATCAAAGTAGCCCAAAACACAAGCCCTGAGCCTAGTCAACCAACGAGCGAATTGAATCAGAAGAGAGAACCAAAAATTCGAGACGTTTCTGGTAAGAGCTGCGTCCAATGACACTGTAAGAGTAAGCCTCCACTGATATCGAACAAAATGTCTCCAAAATAAGAATAGTCTCCAATTACATGGAAAGAGATGCCTCCAATGACACGAAGCACAGCGAGCCAATCACCGCTTTTTTGTACTAAATTCGCCACAAATTTGTATGGACTGTTGGCAGTCAGTTGAGTCGCGAAGATATAGGTTTTTGTCACGTGCGGGTCGTCTCCCCTTCCTCTCACTTCGTTCTTTTCGCGTGAGAAGGTCATAGAATGAAGGATCTTCTGATTGTCTCATCTGCTCGTTTAAGATGATGACATGTTTGAACCGATGCCAAATCATTTAGCCGTTCGCATCTTCTTTCCACAGAGCAGGGCCTCGTGGGGGGAATTGGAAGAAGTCTCCCATGAGAATAACTACAGGCAGTACCCTAAAAAGGTCAGGGGAGGACCTGTCCAGTGATTGAGCAATCATGCAATGGTTGTTAACCACACTAAGCATAATCAGATCTAACATACTCATTTCGTCAATAAACATAATAGTCTTGTGTGCCTAAAGTCTTCAGATATGAGAGCCCATTACACCCTTTTGCAGATGATTGATAGAGATACCCAGGCATGTATGATACGTGTTTCCGCCAATTATTTCCGCAGCCGCACCGGTAGAAGCCATCATCATAATCTCATCTTTGCGTCCGAGAAGATCCATAGCGGCGACAACGGCCCTGAGAATTTGGGACTTCCCTGTACCGCCTTCTCCCGTGATGCAGAGTAGGAGTTGTTTCCGTCGAGAAGAGTCATATGGATGGCCCACCCAAGCCAAAGCTTCGGCCAATACCTTTATCACGACGAATTTTTGCTTCTTGTTTAGCGGAATATCCTGGCCAACCAATGACGCTAGGGAGGCGGGAGTCGCATTTTCACCGAGCTGAAGTCGACGATCCTGCAGAGAGTGGAATACGTCCGAGTCTACTAGTATAGGAGGCCATCTCCAACATCTTGATCGAAATCATCCAGCTGGAAGGACGAGTTCAGCTCTTCTGTGGTGGAAGCATCTTCGTTTGCGCTCGCAAGGCATTTGAGATGGCGTTCCCAGTTTTGTAGTACGGCGGATGGAAGAAATCTTAAACCCAAGGCATCATTGGCAGAGGGGGTAGGGATGACAAGTTGCCGCGGGTTGATGTGTAACATATTTCGTGTGTGTGCTGTTCCCTGTAGTAATGCTGGGATTCGGTGCCCTGTGATAGTCAACTCTCGGCTCCAGGATTGTCTGACGTTGTGGTAGGCGGCGATCAGAGTCTCAGCTGTAAAGTCCTCACTCTAATTCTAGAACTCCTCATCATGCTCATCACTCTCAGAATCGAAACTTCCTTGCTCGAGATCAGCGATATGGCGGTCAAAAAAATCGTCGTCTAGCCGAGCCGATGCACGTAACTTCGCATCTGCTTGGCAGTCTTCTTTAGATTTTCGAAGAAGCTCAATATTCGCAGCGAATTCTCGATTATACGGAGCGAGGGTTGGTTCCACAACGGCCCACACAGTGGAGTATATATCTTCTTGAGTCCTAAACTGGCCCAGGATGGCTGATAAATCGTGCCATGGAACAAACAGGCCCAATAGAATCTCTGCGACGTCATTCAGAATAGCTTCCGTGGCGGGATGCCCTCCGGAAATGGAATCTTCAGCAGCTTGGAACTGGGTTAGCAATCCCTTGTATTAATTTATATAATAAGATAGTAAATATTAATAATAAATTTTTGTAGTAAAAAGCTAGTTTTATATAATAAGTCTTCCAGAGTTTTACTAAGTATTTTTACTAAATTTTACTAGCTAAGAAGAGATTATATATAATTTTTTTATTACAAAGTCTTGGAACTAAATACCAAAATTTATAACATTTTATTTATATATTTATTATTTTATATTAAAAATTAGTATATAAGCATAGAGGATTATAAAATATAAATAATATTATGAAGTTCTAAAGATCTTATTTCTAGAATGTAAATTCAGTGGTCGACCATAGTCCTAAGAGTCAATCTAGGAAGACATGTCAGAGATAATGTCTATAGTGGTCAGCATATATATATATATAGATGATGACAATATCAATGGGGATCTGGAAAAGGATACTCTAACCTCTTTTATATGGCATCTTTAGGTGGTAATGGTATCTCTGCACGGCGGTGTAGCAAACGGTTAGTTCCATCTTTCGGTGGGCCACCAGCCTTTCCTATTCGAATAAGGAAACTACCTGAGCCTTCACTTGGGAGAAACACAACAGATCTCATCGAAGAACAGTGGAATACCGCCACCCCGCCCAGGCCCCGTCGTGAGTCGTAAAGCGGCAACGCACGGGTCCCGCTCTTCGGAGAGAGCGGGGGACGGTGAAGTTGAAGTACTTCACTTTGTAGTATATCTAGATTTGTCGTTGGAGCTTGACACGCACATGCACACACATGAGTCTGGATAAGAGTGGCCAGAGCCAGGGCTAGATTTATGTTGAGGTAGGTATAGAAACCATCGAGTCACATGTCTCCCTGGGACATCTTGCTCTGGTCACCTCCCTGGTGTCGCTGGAACGTCGATGATCCGCCCAAATTTAGTATCTACCTAAACATCCTGTTTGCATTTGCCGGCACCTTTACAGTCGCCAATCTCTATTATTCGCAGCCTCTTCTGCACATTCTTGCGCAGTACTTTGTCATCTCCCAAGAGCAGGCGTCGTTGATTCCGACATGTTCTCAAGCCGGGTATGCCGCGGGCTTGATCTTCCTCTGCCCGCTGGGGGACATGGTTAGGCGACGGCCTTTTGTTCTCCTGTTGACTTGGATAACCCCTACGATCTGGATTGGACTGTGCTTGACCAATTCATACACGGTGTTTATTGTCTTGTCTTTTCTGTCGTCTATCACGACGGTGACCCCGGTATGAGTTTACTTGTTCTTCTTTGGGAAGAGGCAGTACTGATATGTAGACTGCAGCAACTCATGCTACCGCTGGTTGGCGACCTCACTCCTCCTGCTCGCCGTGCCACTTCTCTGTCCATTGTTGCCTCGGGCCTGGTGTTTGGCCTTCTTTTCGCTCGCCTGTTAGCCGGTATCATAGCAACACAATCGTACTGGCGGAACATATACTGGCTATCGCTGGGTCTGCAGTACCTGATCTTCGGTCTACTTTGGCTGTTCATGCCCGACTATCCATCGACCAATACCGACGTCTCGTATTTTAGCGCGCTCGTCTCCATCGTTCGGATTTTCTTCAAATATCCGACGGTGGCACAGGCCACGTTGATCGGATTCTTGGTCTCGGCCACCTTCACCAGTTTCTGGACCACACTCACATTTCTCCTGTCGGGACATCCGTATAACTACTCTACACTCAAGGTCGGCCTGTTATCCATCGCCGGACTGACCCCCATGTTTCCTGAATCCGATCTATTCACGTTTCGTTATCGACAAGTACGTGCCCCAACTCTCGATCATGGTCAGCCTGATCATCACCATGATCGGGATCAGCATCGGCGCATACACCGGCACCTTTACCATTGCCGGCCCCGTCTTGCAGGCCTGTCTGGTCGATTTTGGTCTGCAGTCGTCAAACGTGGGTAATCACGTGTCCATCTATGCCGTGGCGCCCAAAGCGCGCAATAGGGTCAATACAGCTTACATGGTTGGCGCCTTTTGCGGGCAGCTCATGGGCACCTCGGTTGGGAATAAAGTCTACGCGGAGGCGGGTTGGATGATTTCTGGTATCGTCAGCCTGGTCTTTATCGCCGTGGCTTTGATCATTGGCTTGGCTCGAGGGCCCAACGAAACGGGTTGGTTTGGCTGGACGGGTGGTGTTCAGATTCGACGTGTACATGAGGGTGAAATCCCACTTCCAGTGCAGGTAGAGAAACAGCAGCGGTCATAAGGAAGTCAAAAGAGTTTCTACATATGTATCTGGTAGAAAGTAGCGAATGCATTTTGTACTTTACTCCTCAACTCATTGATGTTTTGGGCATATTCTCTCAATTCCATGCGTAATGTCTACTACACAATACACAAATAATTCACGTGAATGTAAAGTCATGAAGATCAGACCAATTTCCCAGCGTCGACCAAGGTATGATCCGCAATTCCAAAGCGCGACTTCACAAATTCTAGCGCATGATCGTGGCTCTGCTTACTTGCCTTTGCCATTATATTTTCATGGCTATGCAGTAATTTCTGTTTGACATTCTCCCACGTCAGAGTCTGGGTGCCGTTCTTTCCGTCGACAGTCTCCACTGGAAGAGGTAGTATGTTTCCATTCTGCTTCCTAATACGCCCATTGACCACGACAGTGTCGATGTCTCTGACATCCATGAATCGAACTACAGCTGCCACGGGCTCCAGGCGCCCGACTGCGGCCATGACTGGCGAGGAGGTGTTGATGATCAACAAATCCGCCCGTTTGCCGACCCGCAGACTGCCGATCTGGTTCTGTAAACCCAGGGCCCGGGCTCCCTGAATGGTGAGTGCATTGAAGGCCTGGTCAGTGTTGCCTACAAGAGTCTTGGGATACCGCTTTTGTTCGATGAGGGGGAGGTTTGTCATCATTCGCGCTAGCAGTAAACCAGCCCGGATTTGATGCGGCAAGAAGGAAGGGCAGAGACTGTGACAGTCCGTCCCGATTGAGGTGTTGAGGTGTGGGTGTGGCCGGAATATCAGCGGCCATCCCAGGGCCGTCTGAGCTTCGGCCTCGGGGGTGGAGCAGATGGCCGTGTTGCTCTCGGATAGGAGATTATACTCGGATTCGGAGAGGTTGTTGCAATGAGAGAGGACTAAATTCGGAAGAGTCTTGAGAAGTCCCAGTCGCTGGAGATGCTCGACTGTGGAGAAGTCTCCTGCAGGAATATATTACTAAAATGAACTCCAAAGAAAAGGAAGACTTTTTGGCGAAATAACTTGCCAAAGATTGCACTTTTTGTGACATGAGAAGTCACGCAGGAAACGCCCGCCTTGACAACACGTTCAAAGATGGCTTCGACTCTTTCATCGGGCAGATAGTATGCATCAAAGCCGAATCCGATCGTCACGCGTCCGTCCCCGTATGGCTGTGATTTTGCCAACCGCTCAATATCCTGCAAGGCGGTTTCTGGACATGGATCATCGGCCGGGATGATGCCGTCTTCGGTCCATTCTTTGACGCCTAGGTTGGCGGTGCTGTAAGCGAATACCGAGCGAACTCCGGAGGTCAAGATTGCGCTCAGGGCGGAGTTGGCTACACCGACAAGGTCAGAGACGTTCGTAGATGAATGCATATACATATATTTATGCATACATGTATGCATCATGCTAGATGGGGTTTGGTGCTCACCGTGGTCGGGAGTGTCGGTGCAAAAGGAATGATTGAGCACTGTAGTGGTGCCGACATCAATGCACTCCACGGCAGCGGCGAGCTGGCTATAGAACACATCCTCCGGCGTGTAGTTGTAGATTTTGATGTCGCCTAGATACAAGCATAATGTTAACGATTTGACCTTTGTTGCTTTCGAATCTGGTCAAGAAGCGGACCTGTCGCCCAATAGTCTACCAACGTCGCATCCGCATGGCGACCCTTCAATGACGACTGCCACATGTGATGATGGGTATCGACGAACCCTGGGCTGATGATCCGATCGGTGCAGTCCACGATGTCCATGTCGTTTTCGACGGGGATGTTGCTGTCAATGCGCACGATGCTGTCGCCCTGGATCAGGACGTCGGTGCTTCGCAGCACGACGACGTGGTTGTCGGCGGCATCGTGAGAGAGCACGGTTCCGTTCCGTAGCAGAATTTGACTCATGATGGCTTGCAATATTGATCAGAGTTGGGATGTAACGCGATACGATGCGATGATATGCGGTTCAAGAACTCAAAATGCCTCATTATAAAGAGAAGGTTCATTCCACCCCCGCGGATCCCGAACCGAAAAGCGGAAAACAGAAGGCTCCGCCGCTCCCCCGGTCTTTCGTCCCCTGGCCCTTTACCCCGGAATTGCCTTTTCGGTTTTTAAGTGCCTCCAGCCCCCGGTGAGAAGAGTCTGTCTTATTCTCGCTCCCAAAGAGACTCACCCCAACTCGCAAACTCAAAGTTATCTTCTTCTTCTTCTCCTCCTCCTACCAAACTCCTTTATGCGTAGCTTATACGAACAATTGAAGACACTTTCCCAAAAAGGAAGGTTGGGGTTCTGAGTCAATTTGGCAGATGATATGAGTGACTTAGCTCCTCACAAGAAGATTATTCAGAAGCTTGAATATGTTTCTATCTTGAAGATTGCTATAGCGACCTGGCACTTTATTATTAAAATTTTATAATATAGATTTTTTTTATGTATAAATACTTTATTATAAATATTTTATAATTAAATATATAATATAAATATATCTATAAAAAAATAAAAAAATAAAATTATATAATTTATATTAAAAGTTTTAAAAAAGACTATATAAATAACTTTTACAATCTGAGTTTTGCACCTGCAAGAGGGCATTTGCAAGAGGTGTAATTAATTGATTTGGAAGCTATATAGAAAAAATCACGTTAGGACCAGAACCTAGTTGGGCACACACGCACCCGAGCGAGAGCAGGGGTGGGTGGTGGCACGGTTAGTTGGTATTTCGTTTGTAAGGCAGCCAAGTAGGCCAGCTTCGGGTGTAACGAGCAGTAAGTACGTGGGCTTTTAATTACCCCGCGGATGCAATTGGTTGAGCCGGTAATCGGTGGAAATAAATAGCTGGTTAGGTAGACTTGAAACTGGTTTCTCCCTAACTCTACGAAATAGACAGACCTCGGGTCGTTGAGAATTCCCTTTGGTCAATCATCACTACATCCCATTCATTGAATCCAGTCCTGACAGGATGTCATTCCAATCTAATTCCAGTCTTCATGAGAAACATAATGAAGGGGAAGATACAAGAGGGGGAAATTCCAGCAATACGCAAAATAAGAATGACTCTCAGTTCAACTCTCAACAAAGCCAACTTCCACCAGATGGACTCGAGGATTTTTTTAATATTTCTTCTTTGACTGCTGGCGAGCACAGAATCTATGAGTTCCTACATTCTCATGGATGGAGTGATAACAAGTGTTCGATCTACTTCAGGAATGTCAAGGCAATGCAGGAAACTATCGTCCAATATTTTCGTACTAAAGGCTGGAGTGAGGATCAGCTGAAAGCTTTTGATGATGCTTGTCACTCAGAATTACCAGAACATCTCTCTACCCCACCAAGAGATGATGCTTCCGACCACGAGTGGCAGATGAAAATGCTAGAAGAGATGAATCGCAGGAAAAGAATCGGGGAGAATATAAACTTCTCCACATCACGCCCTGAAACACAGGATAGGACTCATTCTTGAGCTCAGTTTTACTTGTGTACACAGCCGGGGCCTTCAAGGTGATATTTGTCTGCTACATGAATATCTATATCGTGAAGGATTATTATCCTCCTTTGTCTTCTTTCTTGCTCTTTGATATCATCCTTGATACTACTTTTTTACTATATAGGAAGAGAGGTTACACTTTTCTCCTTTCCTTTTCCCATCGCCTTTTCCCTTGTCATATAGTCAGATAGCTTCAATAAATTTTCACATTATAGTTTGCTTACATCTCAAGACATCATCTTAAAGTGCATCAGTATTAACATCATTTCTCGATTAACATATTACCCCTTTATTCGACTCCTCGAATCTAGCTGTACCTGGAACTCGTCTGTTAAAAATTGCCATCTGGCAACGGAGGATATCAATGGGGTATTTACAAGATATATTGCAGAAATATACTCCACACCATTCCGAATTCAGGTTTCCTTAGGGAAGACCACTTACGTCATGTATCAAAAGAAATAAGTGGCGAAAGCAGATCGGATTCAGAACATTATATCTATGGAGAATGATTGATTTGCTTGGTACATGAAGAATTCCTCAACAAAATTGCTATATCAGCTCCTGAGTTCTATTCAGGACATGTTCCGTCCCCAACGAAAAGTGCGCCGGGAGGGTCACAGTCGGAAGTGTCATTAACATAGTAGCATAGCCCTGACCATTACCAAGGGAAATATCAGTAATTTCTCTATAGCTAACAGTATACACTTTTCACGTCTAGGTCAAGATGTTCACGTACCGTTGCCTTGACAATAACAGTAATTCCCAATATCGTTGTCAGGATCAGCCCTGTAATTTGTAGAAATTAATATTTCATCCTGGAGAGGATAAGGGAAAAAAATAAAACTTGATGTCATACTGATTATAGCAAGGCCCTTGTGCCCAGGATGTCCTTGATAGCATAATTGCGAGGGCTATGGTGTTTATGAGCCTCATGGTAGGTGTCCCTGGGATGAAAATTGTATACGCAGATTATCAAGTGTAAGTCCTTCTAACGAGGTGTAATTTTTAAGGAAGCTAATTATGTCTGTCATGGCGATCTGGCAAGCTTTATATACACGGCCCTGTTCGAGAATTGAATGTCGGAAAGCTTCCTTACTTGGCTTAGCTGAAGGATTCTATCCTTGATTCTATGACTAGCTTCCGATAGCTGACTTAACTTGAAGCTAAGACTCTGTTCTTTGTAATAGGATTGATCACCGGCATTTCATCTAATTACGAGTGATTTAGTGAGAAATTACACTAAACCGGTGTCAGTCAGAAAGTTCTTAACAACCATAGAATGGGACTGAGGGAAATATCGATGTGATTGCAAGATAGTACATGCAGCATGATATGCGGCATCAGCATATGAACGACCATAGAATAGGACTGAGGGAAATATCGATGTGATTGCAAGATAGTACATGCAGCATAATACGCAGCGTCAGCATGTGAATGACCATAGAATGTGACTGAGGGAAATATTGATGTGATTATAAAATAGTACATGCAGCATGATATGCGGTATCAGCATGTGAATGACCATAGAATGGGACTAAGGGAGGCATAATGCAATTGTAAGATAGTATATGCGGCGTAGTACATGCGGCGTAGTACATGCGGCGTAGTATATGCGGCGTAGTACATGCGGCGTAGTACATGCGGCGTAGTATATGCGGCGTAGTACATGCGGCGTAGTACATGCGGCGTAGTATATGCGGCGTAGTACATGCGGCGTAGTACATGCGGCGTAGTATATGCGGCGTAGTACATGCGGCGTAGTACATGCGGCGTAGTATATGCGGCGTAGTACATGCGGCGTAGTACATGCGGCGTAGTATATGCGGCGTAGTACATGCGGCGTAGTACATAAGATGTGATACATGCGGTATAGTGCAGCATTAGAACGCAAACGACCATGGAATAGGGTCAAGAGAAATATTAGTGTGACTGTGAGATAGCTCATACAGGCCAGTAAATAGATTATGAGATTTTTCTTTATGTAAAATTGATACGATTAGGAAGCACATTTTACTTCATGTAATTCCCAGATGAACGAAACCCTAAATATTATATACCCACTAAAACTAGAAGCAATTAATCAATTTTGTGAACTAGTGTACCTTTGGTGATAGCTAATGTGTCGCTTTAGCCTCTAACTGTACTACCGTTCATTAGATATCTTGCTCGGCGACTATTCGAATCTTGCAGATATGCAAGAGCTGAAGTAGAGTCATTTTGGAAATGTTATGGATTTTTTCTGTGAGCAAGCGCTGGGGTTAAGGAATGTAAAAGCCAATCGGATATCAAGTTATTGTTGGTATACAGGGATGCGATAAACAGGGATGGCTGCGGGAAAATCGATAGGTAGTCAGCTCATGGCAATAATTTAGCTAACACTATATAGGCAGAGCCGACAATTTCAGAAACCGGCGTGACAAAAGGACATAAATACAAGTACAATGTTCAATGCAGAATAAATTAGAGTAACTCTTCATTGTGATAAAGATTTCATATTTGCCTCTTCTTTTGACTAGCCCGCTCACGATGAAACTTATTAGTTACTTTATTTTCCTCCTTTCCACCTCTACCATAGTCAATGCGACACCAATAGAGAAACGGGCGACTTGCGGTACAGATCCAGAGCCTATAGAAATTGGAAACAATTTCAATTCCACCACCATAGCAGGCAACTTTACCCCCGATGCAGATCCAAATTATTGGTTTGGAGTACGTTAAAATCTTTTATTAAGACCCATTCTATCCATGAGTTCTATGTTACAAATTAATTCTTACAAATATGCGTGTAGTTCTGTTATAAAACAACTGGTGCAGGAGTATGTGAAATGTGTGTTAGTGGTTACCTTTACTCTATGTACTGCAACGGCTATCACCCAGTAAGTCTATCTGCTCACAAACCTCATTATATAACATTAACATTGCTGATATTATACGTACGACCAGTGCACAAACCCCAGTAATGCTTGTAGCTACTCGCATACCACTGGAATTACAGTTTGCTCCTAGGGCGATGTATTGAGCATGGTTGATATAGCAGAACATGGTGGAAAGTTTGCATGGCCAAAGATTGATATTATTTTTTTAGTAATATATGATGCTTGATTTTTCTAGAACTATCTGTGCTTCGTGTAAGGAAGTAAGAGTTACGTTTTTATTTAGAATAAGAATAACAGGTGTACGTCAGATTATAACTATAATGATAGGGATTTGCGTGGAAATTCTCACAAGAAGATTATTCAGAAGCTTGAATATGTTTCTATCTTGAAGATTGCTATAGCGACCTGGCACTTGTTTTAACTTAATATCGTGTTGTCCTTAACCTAATCAGTATTATGGCTGCTTCTGTACGACATTAGAATAGGCTTACAAGGCTGTTAAGGTGGAGAGGTATGGCGTCCTATCAGCTAGATATAGAGCACTTAGACCTCTACAGTTGTTAGATAGATTCTGGCTTTCTATCTTGTGCGCAGTAGTTGCTATTACAGGCGCAGCCTAGACAGTCTAGTTAAGTCTAGCAAAGAGAGTTAAGAGATAGATGGAATGTAATCCTTACCTCTGTTGTAATCTATTATTTTAGGTAGGGTTATTCGGTATACACCCGTATTCTGGACTAAGAAGATAGGAGGGCATGATCGAACCAGATGGGCGAGAACGCCTGTGCCTGTGCAGGCAACCGGTTATTGAAGCTGAATGACTGTGAGATATAGGACTTGTAGGTAGGTAGGCAGACCAGGTGGAGGAGCATGCAACTCCCTAATCACGCTGTGGGTGGTGGCTCAGTGGTGGTGGTCCTGGATCCTGGCCTGGCAAGGCCCCTTAAAAAGGGGGAGATTGTGCTGTGAGAATGAAAGTAAATGAGTGAGGATAGGACAAAGCAGCGAGGAAGTTGGGCCTTTTATAGATGTGTGGATTGGGGTGGCCGCGTAAAAGCGGCCATGGGCGACGCGATCTCCGAACAGGACGAACATTATTTTATATTAAAAAGTAGTATATAAAATATAATTTTAATAAATAGTATTATTATAACTATAGTTATAACTTTAATTATAGCTATAATTAAAGGATCTCTCGTTTCTAATTGCAAAAGAACTTCGAGGGTTCAAGAAAAATGGAGTCTTTTTAGTAGTTATTATACCGTAATTTGTCAACACGACGATGTACGAATGAGAAATACAGCTCATAAATCATGTGCCGTCAGCAGTTGAATGAAAAAAAGAAAATAGCACGCCAAAAGCCATATAATATAAAAGTATTACCACCATCACTAGCTGTGTTTCCCGTATCTGTCAACCAGGACATTCCTTTTCACCTTGGGTGGACACTGAGCAAGTCCCATCAGTCCGTTAACAGCCAGCTGCGCACTTCGTACAGCATATTCCAGGCTCAATGCTGCTTCTTCCTTAATCTCTGAGAACTGACCTATGAGCGCCATATTTGTGGTGTTAAGTGGTATGACTTCAGGCCGGTCTCCATGACTGCGGTTGAGTAGTGCTGAGGTTGCTAAGGGCATCAAGCACGGGACAGTGACGGCAGCAGTTGAAGTAATATTGAAGGGAAATCCAAGGTGTGTTAGTATTTCAAAAAGAATTTCTTCGCCGCTGCAACTAGACATGGGCTTCCTGATGAAATTTCCTTGAGCTGCAGGCGACAGACCATAGCCCCAGAAGACACATGTGCCCTTCGGCTGGTCCGGAAAAACTGGTTGATGGGGCAGAGAAATACATAACAACCAGTTGCTCTGAGACACGGAAAGAATTTTGTTTTCTCCCAGGAGATTTTTAAGAGCTGCACAAAGTCCCTTGGATTCCTTTTCCATCATAGTGACCGTAAATGTTTCCATTTTGGACTCGGGAAGATGCGTGCAAAAGGCACCGGGGTTACCGAATTTTTTGGGCGACTGCTTTGCTAATCGGAACCATAAAGACCAGTAGCCATTCAAGAGTTTTTCCACTCTATATGATATCGGTGGTGGTGGTTCACTGTTGCAACCAAGTAAAGAGCCCGACGTTATGGAACCGAGAGTTGCAATAACAATATCATCCAGACCAATTTGTATGCTTCTTTGTTTTCTATCTTTGATGCATTCGATGACAGATACATACGTCGGGTCATGTTCAGGAAGCATTTTCAAATTTGAAACTACTGTCCCAAACTCGAAGTTGACGCCTTGATATCTGAGATACTGTTCAATTCGTTGTTGAACCCACGCTAACGTGCTATACCGGGCCTGCACCAGGGTTTTTATTTCGCCTCTTTGAACAGGCTCCACGTACTTGTAGAGATAACGATGGAACTCCACAGCACTATGCCACGGTTGTAATCCAAACCTACTTCATGGTTAACAAATATACAAAAGTTCTGTGAAGGACTCGCCTTGCTGAGAACTCATGCCACAAATCCGAGCCAAAGAAGGATTGATTAAACAATTCGTCAATTCTTTTTGAATCAAGACTTTGTTCACAGTCCAGCATGAACTTGAGAATATTTTTTCGATCTTTAAGTCCCAAAGCACAATGACTTGTTCGCATTTCGTCTTCCCAATATACAAATCCAACATCTGGATGCCCATGTGACAGACTTCGAGTCTCCTGAGCGACGAAGCACTCTAGGAGTGAGTTATGCTTCAGACACTGAACTGGAATGCGTGAAAACAACTCAGCTGTGCATCCCTCGATAACCCTTGGGGAGAAGTCCATATGGAGATGATAGCCATTTTCCTGATCACCATGACTTTCCACCTTGTGGCCGGGCCTTGAATCTACCTCCAAAATATGAATTTGCGATCCACGTACATTTGCATCACAGATTAAATGTACCGCGGCCGCTAGAGATGGAATGCCAGTTCCGATTAGCCAAACTTGCATGTTGAGTAGATTTCACATGTCTGCGACTGGTAGATCGAACATCAATAGATGGACTATTGAAACATATAAATCAAGACATGTCACCGTGGTCATTAAATACGTCATAAATATATATATATATCTTTTAGTCTATAGGCCAACCCAAGTTGCCTGTTGTCATGCAACTCGGCATTTAGGTCTACAGGGCCTAGACGCCTGACAGGCAAATTAGATAACATCTCCTGATTCTTTTACTGTAACAGCTAGTGGCAAACTCAGGTAATTATTTCTGGGCTTTCAGCGAGGTTAACTAATTCTATTCTTGGAAGTTATCCAGATAATACCTCGCTTTCACACCTAGTAATAATGACGTGTATTCAAGTGCTTAATGACTAGGCCCGAATAGTCCGGTTACCAAGATATCGCTTTCATGACTTGCTCTGAATGTGGTCAGAACTTAAATAACTAGCGATAGATATCTCACACAGGAAGATGATTTTAACGATGATAATTTCGACGGCCCCCAGAGGACGATCAGACAATAATCGATTAACCTGCGAATGATTCCCGAAGAAATGCCACAGCCATCAAATTGACCTCGTTCATAATTCTTACCGTCAATGTTAAATCGCGCCTCAAATTCTTTTCTTTTCTCTTCCTTTCCCCCCCAAAACATGAGCCTCTAACTTCGTTTTCTCCTGAATTTTGGTGGACATTCGTTGGTGAAAGACTTATTTGATCCCAATAATGTATAAATTCATCTACGCCTTCTCGTTTCTCCTAGCTGCAGCATTCGCCGTGAGTTTTAGGGCCCGTGGCGCGTCGTCTCGAGGCATATAAAGCTCCACCAGCTAGGAAATTTGTTAATAACGATGAAGTGGAGAATTGAATATATCTGTAAAATACGAACCTGGAAAAATGGTGCAGAGTTGAACTCTTCATCCTTGAGTAGGGACCCAAGTTCTCCCTTCGTCTGCACCTGGTGGGTCTTGTATCGACTACGGCGTTTTTCCCCAAACGCCTGGACGAGGCTGCTGTGCTGCCATGGCTGGATGTCATTATACGCATCATCCCAGCCATGAATATATCGCTCAATAGTGTATCCTTCATTGCAAATGATGAACCTGCATTCTTGTTAGAAAATAATGGACGCCGTTTGGACATTTGACATGTGAAATTGTGGGCACCAACACTATTGGTTTCAGTTCCTGGCGAAGGATAGTGCTCACTTCCTGTGCCGTCATTTGAAAGCTACCGTCTCCGACAAATAGAATAACTCGTCGGTTTCCTATTTCCGTGGCTGCCAGGGCTGCCCCTAAGCAGGCGCCTACAGAATATCCAATACTTCCCCATAGAACTTGGCTAATGGCAGTTACACCCTTGGGAAACCTAGCCTCCCAAATCCCGAAGTTGGCGGTGCCCGTTTCCGTTATGACAATGTCCCCTTCTTGCAGCCAGTCGGCAACCATTGGCCATAGCCAGGAATGTGTAATTGCTGAATTGATAGGGTCTATGCCGGCATGGGGCGAGAGGGCCCCGTTTTCAGGTGTTGGTCTGGGTTGGGTATTCAACTTCCCCATTCTTTGTATTACCTTCTGCAGCACTCCCCTCGTCCGAATGTTTGTATATAGCGAGTACCGTACCTCAACATGGTCGCTATGAAAATCTATTGTGTTGAGTTTACTGGTCCGATAGGAAAACCCAGTTGTGTTGAAATCCGATTTCAGCGGCCCGATACTCAGAATAAGATCTGCTGACTCGACTCTGTCGGTTACTCCTTTATTGGAGCCATCGCCAGCATACACACCGCCGAAGTTCGGTAGTGTCTCGTCAACTGCTCCCTTTCCCATGGGAGCTACGAAAGTTGGCAGCCCAGACTTTTCAATCAACTCGTGTACTATATCAAGAGCATCATGTCGGGCAGCACCGGCATCAACCAGGATCACCGGATCTTTTGCATTGAGAAGGTATTTGAGCACCACGTCTACAACATACTCTTCCTTTTCTGAGTCATTAGGACGCGGTTTTAAGTCAATTGGGTGCTCAAGTCTTTTTCCTTCTATTTTCTGATGCACCATATCCGTCGGTAAGGCAATGTACACCGGTCGACTGTCAATCCAGCATTGACGCAGTGCATGGTCAATTAGAGCAGCTGCTCTGTGAATCTCTGTGATTTGCACTGTGCATGTGGACAATTTGCTGCTGATATCGAGAAAGATGTTATAATCTCCATTGCCAAGCGTGTGATGCAGCAGCATTTCATCCCGCTGGGAGGTGGTGCTTGGTTGTCCGACAATATGGACGACAGGAACATGTTCTGAGTATGCACCAGCAAGGGCATTCAGGGCTGAGAGTTCCCCGACGCCGAAAGTGGTTATCAATGCTGACATGCCCTTAATTCGGGCGTATGCATCGGCAGAGTAACCTAGAAATCTGGAATTCAGTTATCTTGCTCTTTCATCGTATGTTCTCAGACAATTATAATGGATTAAACCTTACCAGCATTCAGTTCATTGCAGTTTCCTACCCATTTCAGACCGCATTTTGGTAAGTAATCGAGAAGGGTGAGATTGTAGTCTCCTATTTTGGTGTCTGATTAATATCAACAAAGAAAGATGATACCAAAGAAGACGCACCTGGAACTCCTTGTACTGTTCGTATGTTGAGTTGGTGTAGTCGTGTAAACAAATATTGGGCAATATCTACCGGAAATTCCGGCCCCGACGTACCAATATTTGAGGTCATTGCGCAACCCACGAAACTACTATTTTCCAATTAGTTAGCCGAGTCTGCACACTGTAAAAGCAGCCAGATGAGACATGACAATTGAATTACTTGCGATAGACGACATATATAGTCTACAGAGTTGATTCATTTTGGTCATATCAGTCATACGTCATGGCTTCCGTGAACGGATCGGCTGATTTGGTGGAGCCCGGTTTTCAATCAGACAATGATTTCTCCCCCAGAATATCCTAAATTTTGCGTTTCTCAAAAAGGAGGATGGCGAAGTCATGTAGTTCAACATCGTACGACCTGACGTGAACAATATTCGTTTGGATGATTGTAAGGCGTATATACTCGGGTATATTATGCATTGGTTTCATGCGATGATTCAACTCACACCCACTCGACTATATGATTTTTCATTGTCTGCTCGTTCTTCTATAATCGGCAATGGCTTCTCTCCCGGATTGACAGTGGGCTCAAGTCATCGAGAGTCCTGGTCGAGGTGTCATCTACAAATCCCAGGTTCCTCTCCAGACCCTAATGAAGTTATGATGTCATCATCAAATACTCTGGGTTCTGCCACACGGACAAAATCCCCTCATTTAGGTGGCCACGCAGGAGCTGGTATAGTCTTTGCGAAAGGCAACCTCATCACCGAGGTCGACATTAGCGATCATGCTGGCGTGAGGTGGCTTAATGGGTATTGTCTTGAATGTGAGGTCTGCCGACAGTCTGACGAGCCTCTTTGTGCAGAAGCCCTTCTCCTAGGATACACAGTTGATGGAACCTTTCAACAGCATTGTGTGGCAAAAGCAGCCCATGTCATTAGAATTCCTGAGCATCTCGCTTGATGCAATTGCTCTTATTCTTTGTGCTGGCATTACTGTGTACAAGGGCCCCAATATAGATAGCTCGATAGCAGTGATTAGATTCTCTAGATTCTTTCGACGCAGTTATTTTCCATTTGGAAAGCCAATACGTCGGACGTCATAGATATAACTCTATCGTACGATCGGTAGGTCATATGACATAACTTTGAGGGCTAACCGTTGTCCGGCTCCGGAATTCATGTAGGGGCTGGTTATGGGCCGTGCGCCCATGCAATATTTGTATATTATGTTCGTTGATCTCTGCTAAGAGAAGAAAATTTTACCACAATCAAAAAGAGCTACCATTTGTGATGGAATTCTTCAACATGGTGTCTGTTAATACCACCGGTGCAGCCCTTGAAATAATGTGGGACGTTATCCTTTCGTTCTACATTATCCGCTCCGCGTTTCACTACTTCACTGTTACATTCTTCTGCAGTCTCCCTTTGGCAGGAAGCAGCCTCATTCTAACATATCCCATACTTGATCTCACGCAGCGCCAATGTCGCACTGTGGCCCTAGCTATGTTTGTAGGAATCATCATAACGGCTGCGGAATACTCGATGAGGACCTATAAGGTTCCGCCGCAGGTTTTCTTTCGACTGTCTATTGGACTGTTGGGGGCAGTTTTCCTACTCGGCGGAGAAGTAGCACTGTGGACAATACTATCTAAGCGGTGGGACATCTGGAGAGAATGGTACCAGCAAATCGACTACACTACTCTCAGTCTTCTTGGGATAATGGCCACGCTTGTTGCGTTGATGCCTGCCCTTTTGATACTAGTTGAGGGACCAGAAGCTATCTCTTTTTTCAACACATCGGATATCAGTGAGGAGCAAAGCAAGTGCTGACACTTGCTTGCTCTAGGAAAATGCAGTGGGTTCTTTGGTGTTCTGTAAAATGTTCAAGGGGGGAACACAAGGCTCTAGGCATGGCTTTGATACATGAGGCTACTATCATTTTTTCGAACGAAGTATATATATATTTGCAAAACCAAATATCAAGCGAAGCTAATTGAATCTGTGAATTCAGATGAAACTATCAGGAAGTCATCCAACACGAAAACTTTTATCGCATATTTGGTCGGGGAAAATACCTTCAGCTCCTGTGGGACTCTATAAATTTGTTGAAATATTTCTGTTCGTTAGTAAGAATTATAATTACTCCTGACAGTCTTCTGTTAGCAAATGTATTATTATACTGCACCGTATTATACCTTGTTTTGTACCTCTGTGTACTCGGGTCTCTTGCGCCAAATTGAAATACAGCATCCAATTCAATACTTGGACCATTACATACCTGGAAACGTTGATATTTGCGTCATGTTGTGTGATGGAATAAATTATCATGTGGTACAAGTCCAATAAATGAAGATAAGACACGTGGGGGGTGATTAGTTTTCTGGGTAGTCCCAGATTATCCTGTTCTCTGTATCTGATGTCACGCAACCTGCAGTGTACATTGAGTACTCTCAACTATAGAAGTAATTCTGTAAGGTATATATTGAATATACCATAGTCTCTCTTATTATACTACTTAAACAACTACATCATGTCTTCATATAAAATACCATCTACGCCTGAGGAGAGAATTAATGCTGCTCGTGGCTATAGAGCGTACAAGCCTTTCCCACCGACAGAAATAAAGCGATTACGTAGACTAATGATGTATCTCTAGAGCACTCCACAACCCACGTGTATCCAGCGAGGCAAAACAACATGCACGGCAAATGCTTCTAGAGCTCGACGATGAAGAAGCTCGTGAGGAGCTTTACAACGAAGGCATAGAGCACGTTCCATTCCATCGACATCACAAACGGCCGCTTGATAACGAGGGTCCGACTTCGCCACATGAGAGGATTAACGCAGCCCGCGGATACAAGGCGTATGTACCAGTCCTAGGATAAAATACCCTGCAGAGAAGTACAGCGACTGAGACACATATAGAGCGCTTCACAACCCGCTTGTTTCTGAAGAGGGAAAGGAACATGCGCGTAAGATGCTTGAAAAAATGGATGACGAAGAGGCTCGGCAGGAACTCTATGCAATGGAGGAGAAGCCCAAAGATCCAATGAGAGTGGCTGCAGGACTCAAGGCGTGAGTTTTTCCAGACATGGTGGACAGGGTAGACTAAAATTATGTTGCAGCGCTGTGCATAACCCCCTTGTCAGCGAAGAGGGGCACCGCAATGCTATGGAGAAATTGCGTGAAATGGGTCGTGAAAGTCCAGAATAAAAAGGCTATACTGGCTAATTTTGAAATTGGGGGACAAGCTGACAAGCTTTGTTAACGTACTGTTATATGTATAGCTTACAGTTAGTATTCCCACTTCTATTCTAATGAACATGCAAACAATATTTCTACATATGATGTCCTTCTCTGTACTACTCAGCTTCACAACAAATAGTGGGTATTCCAATTTAACTCAAGGTAGCAGCGTGTATATATTATGCCCTATCCTTGTTGCTAACTGCTTCTTTTCCTGTACGTTAAGCAGCTGACTAGATTTAGCAATACTTTTGTGGGTATATTGTTAGCTTTCATTCGCCTAAGCATTGAATGTTCAGACAACACATATTAAATATGCCAAAACCACTCCTTGTCTGTGTTCTGTGAGGGAAGTGTGTTCACAGACTTTTATACGTTAACATCGGTCTACATTTGTCCACCGTGCCCATTGTAGTCAATTTCTCCATGCGGTCTTAGATATATGGACCTTCGGGGTTGTTGCCGCATTTGGATTCTGAAGAAACATCTTTGGCGGTTGGATATTCGCTGGAGGATTGAGTGTCTGACCAAGAAAAAAAAGTAAGATTTCAGTTAAGGAGTGGCCGAGGCGTCGACAAGGATTTTCAACAGGAAGTTGGAACAAAACTCCTACAGTACAGAAAGCCCACGGGATCCTTTTTCACGTGGTCAATACAACAGTCTGACATTGACAAACGTATGATGCTAAAAAGTCACGCCATAGTAGCTTTTCAAAGCTTTTAAATAGTCGTAATTGTCACTTTGATATGGGTCGATGTTTTCCTCAAGGCCAAGGTTTTTAAAAATCGCAACACAGCCTGGACTATAAGAATACCGTAATGCGATCAGAAACGGGCGCAACTGTCTTTTTAGCGGTATTTCTTTTCGCTGCCTTGACTCTGATGCATGTGATAGCACTACCTCTCAAATTAGTTTCTGCTAATAGCTGACTCACTACCTAAAGTACCATAGCCCACGCTACAAGATCCCGGAGGCCTGAAGACGCATTGGCAATTTCAGTTGCTAGCCTGTCGCTAAAAGACCGTGTGAAGCTTTTACAGAAAGAAGTACCCACTGTAAAGATGCGAACATTGTCTAACTCTGATCCTTCTGATACAAGTGCTGAGGATTATATCACGACAAATCCTGTGATTTGGTGAGAGGTCCCACTGTATTGCTGTTGCATCGGTTCTTACAAGTTTGTTCCAGTTTAATTTGTCTCGAGCCCCTAGATGGGGACGATATCGTCTATCCAATTCCCTGCCATCATATTCTCCACGCTGAATGTCTGGAGACATGGTTCGCACAGATTCATGTTACATGCCCTTTATGTCGCGAGGTTTTCTATTTTCGGGCCGATTTTACATCTATTGTATAAGACACACAAATAAATACCGATAATGATAGTCGCTCATGTAGCTAGGGATTGTGTAGACCATTCAAAAAGCATTTCTCTTTTTTGTTCAATTCCAAGCAACACCGTCGGGTATTGTTTCTTGTGGCGAACTGGAGCCGGAGCGCGAGCAAATCAAAAACAGCTGCCAGAAGAAACATCAGACAATCCATGACGAAAGACACTCTGAGCCATTAATTGGTTTCGCCGTTATTCGTAACTTGTACATCTTTTACCTTAATACCGGGATAAAAAAGCCAAAGAAGAGAGTCATCCACCCCTACCCTAGAGTACCTAGAGTCCGACCGAATACATAATCCTGACGATCCTGTATTTCAAACTATATGTCTTAGGAGGGGGGAAGGACGACTCCTGGTAGATCGAATGTTGGTCTATTTTACTTCGTAGACGAAGAAAATAACCTATGTAAGTTTCTTGACTGATATTTAGCTCAATGGTCTCTTCAGGACAAACTCCTACCGATTGCGTTATACGTCTTCTGTCTTAATACCAACTAAAATATACTATTGATTACCAAAGCAATCCTATTAGACGTCAACTGGTGGTCTCGACTATCATATTTGCAGACTCATAGGCCTATGTTTCTAATACGTAATATTTAAAAGCTCCATATCGGTGCTTTAATTTACATTCAAGACTGAATACATGTGGCAAATTAAGTCCACTAAATTGTTCACGGGTGTAGGATTTAAATTTTGGTTCCAGATCATACGACTTTTAGGACAAGGATGATGCGCTGGCCCGGTAAGACGACGGGTGGCGTAAGGGTTCAATAAATGTGGGACATTTGGCAGAGGGACCGACTTGTGAGTCGCTCCTCCTTTAATGCCAGTCAAAATGCCTTTCAAAATTGTCGTCGTTGGTGGTGCAGATAGCGGGATGAGCGCCGCGATCCGTTGCCGTCATCTAGATGAGTTTGCAAGCATTACAGTGATTGAAAAAGGCTCTTATGTCAGTCACGAGAACCCAGGAGTCCCGAAAGCGCTAGATGGCGTGATTGAAACAGATACCTCCCTTACTGTGCAGACTCAAGCTGGTTTGAAGGCTCGGTTTAACTTGGATTTACACATCAACACAGAGTTGGTCAGCATAGCAAGAACAGAGCACACAATTGCGGTGCAGTCTCTAGATTCAAAGGACATATACAATCTTCCATATGATAAACTGATCCTTGCGCAGGGTGCAGAACCAGCCCTACCAGATATTGAAGGCATTAAGAACGCGGATAACTTCTTCACTTTACAGACACAGAAGGATCTACAAACAATTCGCAGCTATGCCATAAATAATGAATGTAAGCGTTCCACCATAATTGGTGGAGGCTTTATCGGACTGAAAGCTGTGGAAAATATGCGCCGTCTTGGTTTACAAGTGCATCTCATTGAGACACGCGACCAGGTTTATCCTACAGTCGATAAAGACATCGCCTTCTACCTGCAAACTGAACTTCTCCGTGAAAGTGTGCAGCTATATCTCAAGACAAGGGTGCAGAAAATTACGAAAAATGATATAGAAGAATGCTCCTATATCGAGTTGCATGATGGCTCTTTCCTATTAACCGACCTTATTGTTGCTGCTGTTGGCCTCAATCCACGAGTTAGCGTTGCCCGAAACGCCGGCTTGGCTGTCAAGCAGGGCGTTACAGTTAATCCTTTTATGCAAACGAGTGATCCTGATATCTACGCAGTGGGAGATATGGTAGAAACCGAGAATCGCCTCGCACGCAGCCCTGGAATCCTAGCTCAAGGGGGCCCTGGAAGTCGACAAGGACGCCTTGCTGCGAACCATATTTATGGAAAAGCTAGTGTGTATTCAGGACATGTAGGCACCTCCATCTCAACGGTATTCCGCTTAACCATTGCCGTTACGGGTAAATCCGTTGATGGACTTCGGAGCATTGGATACAATCCTCAATGGGTGACTATCCATACCCCAGACCATGAAGGATATTATCCATCATCAAGCCTACTTACGCTGCGTATCAGTTTCGAACCACATACAGGCCGCCTGCTAGGAGCTCAAGCTGTCGGTAAATCCGGGGTAGACAAGCGCCTTGACGTCCTATCCACCGCACTACAAGCCGGCATGTCTGTGTTCGAACTAGAGCAGCTTGAACTCTCCTATACTCCTCAATATGGTTCTGCAAGGGACCCAGTGAATGTAGCTGGCTGTTTCGCGGGCAATGTTTTACGAGGAGACTTTAAAATACTTCATCCGAGCGACCTAATTCGTCATATCCCAGAATGGCAAATCGTCGATGTGCGCACCGCAGAGGACTTTTCACAGGGCCATATGCCGTCTGCGCGAAATATTCCCATTGACATGCTACGACGGAGTCTTGCCAGCATTGACAAGCAGCTTCCCGTTCTAGTCTATTCTCGCGTGGGATACCATGGCTATATTGCTTATCGAATTTTGGAGCAACTTGGGTATCAAGTCGCTAGTCTCGACGGGGGGTGGAAATTATTTGTCTCTGGGGGATACCAGACGATAGTTGCTTCGCAGATATGATAAGTTAAGGAGTTACCTACTATCTATTCTCGAGAAAGTCACGCCTATTATTCTTGCTCTTAGTTGATATCATGAAGCTAGTCGGGAGCAGTTGCATTACTCTCTATATGGAAACTTTCTACCTTAATCCCTACAAGGATTTTAATTACATCATAAAAATCTAGCAGATAATTTAGAAAATATTAAATTGAGTCTACAAAGCAGAAAGGTAAAAGTAACAATAGAGTCGGTCTCTCTGCAAGCTGGTGAGGCAGACAAATACTGTGCCAGTGGGGGTGATCGTTGCGGCATGCTGTACCGATCATGCTCATGAATGTGGGGTGATCAATCAGCTTTTCATTTTTCCTTTATCTACATTACACGAATGAAATAAGTGCATTCTGTCATGGATTTTAGACATGTAGAATCTCTTCCTAATTTTGGTAGGTGATCGTCATCTAGAATACAAAATAGCTCTTGCATAATGATACTCTTCCAAAAGTGAAATTTGGTCTAGTCTTATCAGATCCGCCGCTTATCTGGCCCAGGATCCAAAAAGCAAATTAATTCTAGGGTCTGATCAAATTATGACATCGCTGTCATACAATCCTTGACGGTCATCCAATGTGGCTAAATTTAATGATGCCTCACATCGAATCAACTTTGGCTTATTACCACTATCAAAATTAATAACATTTAGTGTTAGAAGAAATAAGAAGACGAATCAAAGATACAAAGCCTGCAAGAGCAGTAGATTGTCACATATCAACCTTTAGCCTTGAGGAACAAGTCATTTCATATATTTAACTCCCAAATCACCAATTTTACAAATCAAAGTAACTTGGAGAGCAGTAAAATAAACTCCCAAAACTCACTAGGACAGGACAAAAGGCATTAGAACGATAGGATTGTCAAATTGTGAAGGCTTCTGCGGGCCGGCATAAAATTGTTGTGTAAATTCGTCTTGATCTTTAACTTTCGCAGATACGTCACACAGTGAAGTAAGTGATCACGCCACACCACTCGATATGTGAGACATAAAGACTCGCCGACCGATCCTCAGTATTTCGTTCAGAGACAACTTGTTCAATCAATAGCAATGGCAAGCCCGGATTTTCGCATTGCAATTATCGGCACTGGCAAAGTGGGTGGCGCCACGGCTTACGCGCTCATCCTTCGTTCTATCGCTACCGAGCTCCTCCTGGTGGATATTGACTCAACCAAGAGAGATGGCCAAGTTCAGGATCTCTCGGATGCGTCCTATATCTATAACAGTGGTACTAGCGTTCGGGCAGCCACGCACCATGAGGCTGGCCAGTGTGATATCATAGTTATCACTGCAGGATCAAAGCATTTCTCAGGTAAGGAAACGCTTGATCACCATGTTCTATCTTGACTGCTGCTACTCTGGGGTCGAACCTGATGTGATCATAGGCGAGACAAGCATTATGCAGGTGTACAACCATGTTGGAATCATTCACAGTGTAATTCAGGCAATGGGACCACTCAAGTCGGATTCGGTCTTGTTTATTGTCGCAAATCCGGTCGACCTCTTGACCCAGGTTGCTCTAAAGCTCTCACGACTCCCGCCAGCGCAAGTCATAGGGTCAGGCACATTCCTCGACTCTGTTCGTCTCCGTGCGCTGTTAGCAGATAAAGCTGGTGTAATCTCTTTGCTTCTCTATCAAATCGAAGTAAACTCATGGCTAATTATATCTTTAGGTAAGTGCTAAGTCAGTAGATATCCATGTTTTGGGTGCGCAAGGTGATTCCCAAGTTGTCGCATGGTCTACGGCTACAGTTGGTGGCATCCCCATCACTCAATCGGTCCCGCCTAGTATCATCGATCGGAAAGATCTTGAACACCAGTGCAAAGACAGAACCAAAGAAATTGTAAGAGCCAAAAAGGCAATAACATTTGGAATTAGCACAACCGTGGCCAGCGTCTGTTCTTCTATCCGCCACGACACTCACAATGTTTGCCCTATCAGTCACTTTCAACCGAAATCCGCGTGTTGTTTTAGTTCACTAGTGGAGCTAGGAAGAAGGGGTATTATTAAGGAGATCAGCATGTCGTTGGAAAGCGACGAACAAGTCGCCATAGTGCAATCCGCAAACCAAGTCAAGGAGATGGTTGACCACATCGATGACAATTATCGGGATTAGGTCAAATCCAGTCAAATATTGAGTATCGTTTTCCAAAAGTTATTAAGATGGTCGAAACTCGTGAATTATATATATATATATATATCGGTTGTGGCGATATTATTAATTCAGTTTTCCTCATCATGTCTTCAAAGATCTACATGTACATATGTAGTATCAAAGTGAACCTGGCTTCACGAGCGTCTAATTGCACAAATGTATCTAAAAATGCTAATGTTTAGAGAACATAAAATTTTACATAGAAATATTTTGTATTAAAACGCAGACACTTTTTTTGTAGTAGTAGATAACTATATATTGTGACCGACAAATAGAAACTTATGTCCCTTTTTCGCTGGCAGCAACATGTCTCTTTACCGCGACAAAGCTGTCTGGACTGACTGATATAGAGTTAATTCCGGCTTCGACCAGGAACCTGGCAAATTCTGGATGGTCACTCGGAGCCTGTCCACAGATACCAATCTTGCAATCTTTTGCTCTGGCCACCGAAATAACTTTTGCTATCATCCACTTAACCGCCGTATCTTGCTCGTCAAACAGGTCAGCCAGCTGGCTGGAGTCCCGGTCAATACCGAGGGTCAACTGGGTCAAGTCGTTGGATCCAATGGAAAACCCATCAAAATGACTAGTGAACTGTTCGGCCAAGATAACGTTTGATGGGATTTCACACATGACATACACCTGGAGACCGTTCTCATGGCGTCTAAGTCCATTTTCTGCCATCACATTGAGCACCTTTTTTGCCTCGTCGACTGTTCGACAGAAAGGAATCATAATAATAGCATTGGTGAATCCCATTTCATCGCGGAGCCGCTTGATTGCAGCACATTCAAGTGCAAATCCTTCCTTGTAATGAGGCGAGTAGTAGCGCGAAGCGCCTCGAAATCCAAGCATTGGGTTATCTTCCTCCGGCTCAAATTCAGCTCCACCAATAAGGCCGGCATACTCATTAGTCTTGAAGTCACTCATCCGGATAATAGCTGGGTTGGGATAGACGGCGGCACATAGGGCGGCAAATCCACGAGAGAGTTTGTCAACAAAGTACTCAGGCTTGTGTTTATATGTTGCCGTAAGCTTGGCGATTCGATGCTTGGCCTTTTTGTCCAAAAGCTTGTCAAAGTGGACCAGTGCCATTGGATGCACCCGGATTGCATTTGTGACAACAAACTCCATCCGAGCAAGGCCAATGCCATCAGCTGGGAGTCGCCACCAACGGTAAGCAGCCGCTGGGTTTGCAAGGTTGAGCATGACTTTTGTTCGAGCAGGAGGCAGGTCAGTCAAATCAACAACCTCAGTAGTTATATCCGAGACGCCTGCATAGACAAAGCCATGATCCCCTTCAGCACAAGAGACAGTGATATCCTGGTTTGTGTGCAGCACGTAGGTGGCATTTCCTGTACCTACGATGGCCGGGAGTCCAAGTTCACGACTAACAATAGCAGCATGCGAAGTACGTCCACCATGGTCTGTAACAATCGCTGCAGCCCGTCTCATAATTGGGACCCAATCTGGGTCAGTGGTCGGCGTAACCAGGATCGAGCCATCTACAAACTCATGAATACTCTCAATCGACTCTAAGAGACAGACCCTTCCAGTTACGGCGGCATCTCCGATTGAGAGACCAGTAGTCAATAGACGGCCTCTTTTTCCGACCTTATAAGTTGTAAAAGCTGCCGTCGCGTCCCGACGAGAATGGACTGTTTCTGGTCGAGCCTGAACGATGAACAACTCATCTGTTAATCCGTCTTTGGCCCATTCCATATCCATAGGGCAGCCGTAATGTTCTTCTATCGTGCAGGCCCAACGACTCAATTGAAGTATTTCTTGATCACTGAGCACAAACGATACCCTTTCAGCTTTAGAAGTGGGCACATTACGCGTCCGGCAATTATCGTCTCCATAAATCATTTTGACGGACTTGTCGCCGCAGTTTTTATCAATAATCGGAACCAATGTGGCCTCTTTTAATAGGGGCTTGAAAACCTGATATTCATCAGGATTGACGGCTCCTTGGACGACATTCTCGCCTAAACCCCACGCCGCATTAACGAGCACGACTTTATCGAACCCACTCTCAGTGTCAATAGAGAACATGACCCCGGAGCCACTGCAATCGGATCGGACCATTCGCTGTACTCCGACAGAGAGGGCGACACTCATGCTATTGAAACCCTTTGTCTGCCGATAGGTGATCGCCCTGTCCGTGTAAAGAGACGCATAGCAGCGCTGACACGCATATAATAGGGCATCCTCACCTGAAACATTCAGGTAGGACTCCTGTTGACCGGCAAAACTTGCATCTGGCAGGTCTTCTGCTGTGGCGCTGGATCGAACTGCGACACCCAGGTTGTGGATACCTGTCTTCGCCGACAGCTCGCGATAGCCTTCTCTGATAGCGGCCGCCACATGTACGGGCCAGTTGCCTCGAAGGAATAAATTGCGTATTGAGTGGCCAGTTTCGGATAGAGTCGCTTTCCCAGATTGCCAGTCAGCTATCAATATATCAATCTTCTCTCGCATGCCATTCTCATTCACATAATCCCAGTACGCGTTTGATGTTGTTGCGAAACCTGGTGGAACAGCAATCCCTTTAGCTCCGAGAGTACTGATCATTTCACCTAGAGACGAATTCTTCCCTCCAACCAGGGCGACATCGCTGCGTTGCAGAGTCTCAAAGTTACGAACTAGAGATATATCACTTTTAGATCCGTTCATCTTGCGGATTATGAAACTATTTTTAATAGAACGATCAATTTAATGTTATTAAAAATTTGCTGAATGATAACGACAGATCGCAGAGATAGAAAATATATCTGTTAGGGTAAAGTCGCTACTCGGTCGCTAGGAATTACTATTAACTTTCCGTCATCATGTGCAATGTATTTTCTCGCATACATATCATGCAATCACGCCACACTACGTAGATGGCTCGATCGCATGTTGGCATCGCATGACCGATCGCATGATTCTTGTTGAAGTCATACAAGTATACGATCAAGGGTATATTCGTACATTAGCTTCTGGACATTTCGTTTGCAGAACCTCTTTTTTATTATAAATTTTTTTTTTGAAAAATTCTCTGTTTTTCACAAATCACTGAATACCGACTACTGTCAAATCAGCATGGCTGAAACAAGTAGTGACCATACTACTGACAGAACGCTGTATCATGTTGCATTAATATCCTCCCACCTGCAGAAAAATCCACATGGAGAACTTTTCAAAATTCAAATGATGGGGGCCTATACCGAATTGTCAGCCGCAAAGTCCGCGGCATCTCGATCCCTTTTCGACCTTGGATATGAAAAGGAATGGTTCTCTGAATACCAAATAGAGCATGATAGCAAGGATGGGGAAATCGTAAATGCTTTCGCGCCAGATGGTACCCATTTTCGTGTTCGGATCTTCACGACGCAGGATTCTCCGGTGGATGCTGATCTAAAAGAGAACAAAGATGACCATCGAGTCCGTACAGATTTGTACTATGTCTTAGAGATAAAGACAGAGTTCGAAACTGAAAGATCAGAAATAAATCTTGAAGGCGTATTCACAACCTACACACCAGCCAAGGAGTATGCGGCCGGCGTGCTTCTTTATCCGGAAATGGGTGTGGATAAAGAGAGCTATGCGAGGTATGATGAAACTGAAGGGAAACAGTTAGATTGTGGATATAGTGAGAATGTTTTGGTGCATGCTGTTTCAAAAAGTGGCGAGAACTTCCTCGTCTGCGTTATCAAGGACGAGGTACTGGAGAGTGTTCGTGTTGCTGAAGCAGCTTCTAGGATCCGGTAACAGAGAAAGCACGAAGGGAACCATTTCAGTCAGTCCTTCATCGGTTTTTGTCCGTTTGTATTTTAAGTACCAGCTATTCAACTTGGTTTAACTTTGACTCATGGTAAATAGTCGACAGCACAAACTCGAAATTAATCGTCTATTTAATATCATGGCGTCCCATGACACCGAGAATCGGTCACATTTTTAAGACATCATTTAGATAATTCAGTGTAACAAGATTATAGCTTTATATTTTTGCATGTGCTTGGATAGTAGGATATAGTATGAAGGAGAACATAGTAGAGAACACTTGTACAGTTTGTGTGTATAGTTAACGTAACTGTGTGGATAGACTAGATGCTATATCTACTGTAGAATTAGAATTAGTCGAATTTACCAGTCCAAATGCAGCTGGAAAAGTTATTATTACCACACAAAATGTCCTTGAATATTTCATATATTTTTTATTTTACCGCATTCGATGATAACAGACATGAAATGATGCTCAATTCAATAGGACTTAGGTAGGATTTCGTGGTGTGATTGATCAGCTAGTAATTGCCACCCCTGAAGTTCGATGTTCTTTTTCGGACCCACCATCACGAGAAACAATGCATATTTTGACTGTTGTACCATTATGGATCATATCTATCTGGGAATATTGCCGGACCAAAATTTGGTGTGGCCATCCAAAGTAAACAGTAACCGATTGTTTGTTAGAAGTTTGGTGGTAAAAGCTGACTCCTTATTATTTCACAGAATCGTCTTTCTAATAATCAACTGAAACTTTAATAACTCTAATTTATCAAGTGACACGAGACAATTTGGATCTGAATAGCTTGGGGTAATCTATCCAGAAAATTAAGTGACCTTTCCTCGAAGATACTACGTGCATCTGAAAAGGACCATGCTATGACGCACAAAAAATCACACAATCACTCAGCCTTAACCAGATGTAGAAAATGCGGGTTTTAGAATAGCTGGTTCAACAACAAATCATACGACGAGCGAAAATTCACTATGTGACATCATAAAACATGTAATACGCCTCGCCACTGTCTGGCGCCATTGAAAACATGTGGTAAAACGTCGGTCGGTAACGGTATATATGTACCGTTTCGAATGTATCCATTATTATCAACTTCAGGGTCTAGTTGGCCAACATTTTCTCAGTCTCAAGTTCCCTCATAAAAAAGCTCCTTTGTTTATCCATTCAGCCACGACATTTGAAATACTGTTTCACAATGGCAAGCCCCACGCCATTTTCCGGAAAGGTCGTCACTGTGACTGGAGCGGCACACGGAATCGGACTGGCAACAGTGAATTACCTCGTTTCACGCGGCGCTTCAGTGTCCATGGCAGACACTGACAAGCATGCTCTAGAACGAACGGAAGAAAAACTCAGGAAAGAATTTGCTGACGCCAATCTCACACACCGAGCACTAGATGTTCGGGACAGAAAGTTAGTTCAAGACTGGATTGAGTACACCAAGGGCGCTTTTGGTAAAATTGACTGTTGCGTTAACAATGCTGGCAAGCACATATTCCATTTCCCTGCTTTTCTACGCATCTCTCTGACTCGGACTTGTTAGGAGTTGTGGGACACGAGTACAAGCCGATCTCCGACGTGTCAGACCAGGATTGGAATTACGTGCTCGATGCTAATTTAAAAGGCATGCTGAACTGTCTAAGGGCAGAGCTACCCTTGATTGAGGATAACGGCAGCATTGTGGATGTCGCTGGGGTTGCAGGCCAATTTGGCATAGCAGACATGTCCCCTTATGTTGCTTCCAAGCATGGTGTTATTGGCTTAACGAAATGCGCTGCCAAAGAAGTGGCAGAACGAGGTGTCCGGGTAAACGCCATCTGCCCGTAAGTGATTTCTCTATCTTTGGTTCTACTGTCATACTGACGCTAAGCGTGGAGGGCCAACATTAAAACGGCGCTCGCGCACGAGGAGAATCGGCATTCACATGGAGCAGGTGCCCCGAAAAAGTCGCCACAGCTTTTCAAGCGATACGGTCATGTTGACGAAGTAGCCGCATTGATTTCATTCCTCCTTGGTGATGAGAGCAAATTCACCACTAGTTCAGTTTACAATATCGATGGCGGATGGACAGCTTAAGTGCTATTACACGTAGTAAAGATCCTGAGGATATCTCTATACCTCAATTTCTTTTCTTTTCTTTTTTGTGTAAAGGGGAGGGAGGGGAGGTTCCAGTGTAAATAGGCCTACCAGATTGAACCAGGTCAGCAGATAATTGAATTTAATCATCTTCATCAGTGTGTTTCTAGTTCAGCTCCTTGCAAGATTCCTTTGAACTATAATCTCCCATGTATTCGAATATATTACAGAGAGAAGCAGTAAGCTTGATCTTTCTAGTATTTGAATGTACTTGAAACAACATCATTTTTGACAACTACAGCTTCCAGATCCTTTGCTCTTACTAACCTAGGGCACCTGTTGGATGAAAATCACGTTCTAGGATTATTCAGCAGCATGGCTCATTATTGCTTCGTATAGATAATTACCTATTATTTCAGGATATACTGGTTCAAATGTTACCGTACTTGAGCAACCTAAATATTTTACAGGCTTTTTTGTCAATATCGTTCAGATCGCCATCTTTGCTGTTGTGTATATAAACAACCCCCCCCCCCCCCCCTGTTGTTT
>MJVA01000521.1:1526-275157 GCA_001939245.1 Talaromyces wortmannii | reverse complement strand
TTTTATTTAATTTTTTATTTAGAATATTATTATTTTAAAAATAAATTATTATTTAAATAAAGAAAGTTTTAAGAGTTTTAAATATTCTAAAAAATAGTTTAACTTTTTTAATCTTTAAATATATAATTACTTAAGATATAGAGTTATTAATTTATATTTAAATTATTACTTATTTTAATTTTTTAATCTAGTTAAGAGCTTATTAAAGTTTTATAATAAAAATACTACTACTAAAAATATTATTTTTAATTAAAGTAGTTTCTACTATATTAATTAAGATTAATTATTTATTTAATTCTTATATTTTGTATTATAAGAGTATTTTATTATTAAATAGTTTAATAACTTATTACTAAGATGTAAATTATAGATAGATATTCTGCTAATAGAAGATAAAAAAGAATAATTTATAAAGTAATCTAAGAGTAAGTAAAGTATTATTATAATAATAAATTATAAAGTATATTAAAGAGTTAATAATAATATATTATTATAGAAAGAAAATAAAATATAATAAGCTAGATATATAATAGTAAATAAGTATTTCTATATAGTTCTCTATATTAAAGTATTACTTTAATATCTAGTATTACTACTTTATTATATTATAGTACTATTATAATATATAGAATTATTAATTCTAGCTCTTTTTAACTTATTAAATGCTCTACTTTGCTATATCTATTTAGGTTAGCTTCTGTATTTATCTTTTGTATATTAGCAGCCTATGTAGCATCCTTTAGCGGCTGCTGACATAAGTGGCAATGGTTGGCTGTGAGTTATCCATTCTTCTGACAATACTAGACCTTTTTTACAATTTTAATTAGCCTTATTAGTATAATATTATTATTTAAAGTATATTTAAGCTTAAAATAATATTTATAAATAATAGCTTTTATTAATATCTATAAATTTTTAATAGAATTAAGATCTAGTAAATAAAATAATTAATCTATAATCTTAATTCTTATTTTTTTAAGTAAGTTATATATAATTTTAATAATATAAACTAGAGTATTATTATATATAAATATATCTTTAAGGTTAATTAATTCTAATAAAAAAAATTAATATAAATTATATATTATTTATAAAGTAATATTATTTTATATAAAATTAAGATTTTTATTTAATAATAATAATTTAATATAAATATTATATCTAAATCTAGTTTAAAATATCTTTTTTATCTCTATATTAGTATAAATTTTATAAATATTATACTTAGTAATTTATTTAAAAAAAATATTTTATATTTATATTAATTAAATATCTTTATTTTACTTAACTAAGTATTTATTAATCTATTTTATTTAAAACTAATTTTTAAAAATATAATAAATATACTTTTATATCTATTAAAGCTATTTTTTAGTATTTTAAAGCTTAATTTTAGATTAATCTTACTACTTTTATTTCTTTTTATAAACTTTTTAAAAAATATATTATATATAGTATTTAAAGATATTAATAATATATTAAAGCTCTTAGAATTTAATATATAGATTTTCTTTAATAAAATTATAAAAATCTTATTTTTAAGCTGGTAATATCTTTAATAAAGAATTTAAGCAAAATAAAAATTATTAATTTATATATTATAATTCTATCTTTATAGTATTTTAGATAGTTAATATTAAAATCTCTAGATATTTTTAATTAATTTATTTATAGTCTTATCTAATAGAGTAAAGCTTATAAATATAAGCTCTTATAATAGGGTTAAGTTCCTTATCTCTACTATCTATATTAATTAGGAATATATAGTGTCTTTTTAATATATCAATTACTTTAGACGCGTTGTTATTTTGCCTGGTAGAACTATATGGCGGTGAGACTAGTGCTTATGTTCCAAAAAAGGGGGTGCCAATACTAATGTCACCCCACTGTAAATAGCGGGTGCTGACACTATTGGTTTGTAGCTACAATACTATTCTAATCAAGCTGGCGCTTTGATGGAATGACCGGCAATTGGAGGAAACCCTCGTGTACTCCACCCAGATGAATGTTGTTAAGTCCTCTTAATTTTTCCCAAGACCGGTCTTCAGGGTGCGTGTGATTGAACAGCCCGCTACCGGCGGTATCGCAGCTTGCAATCTGTAGCTGGAGATAACTGCCTGCATCCACAACAACATTGGTAGGCCACATTTCAACATCGACGGTGTACGGCACCCCAATTTCAACAGGCTGGACATCCGTAGATCGGTATTCCCTGTGCGGCAAATATGACTGATGGTATGGGTTCCTGTCATTGACAGCACGCAGAGATACACGTAGCCAACCCTTGACCACGGGAATGGGCTCACCCGTCGTACCTGTATAGTAGACTAGATTGATGAAAGCGAGATATCAGTCTACAGCAGTACTGGAGCAAAAGATTGAATTCTTAGGCGCTGCAACTCACTTTCTTTCCCGGATCGATCGAAATGGCGGATGGTGAGGAAGAGATCGATCTCGCTGGGTGTGGTCGCCTCGTCTGCCAACCTGCTCAGAGACACTGTCAACCTCACCAAAGGGTGACCTGTAATCTCGGTTTCCTGCTCAAATGGCTTCGTTTGGAAGGACACTTCGCCACTAGAGTATTATGGGTTAGAAAATTTTACTGGCAATATCCTTGCCCATCTAAATGATCAAATAGAAAGGTTGGAACAAATTTTTTGGTAACACTGACTACCAAGCGTGACATACGAAAGTTCGAAAAACAAGTGACATACCTTGGTGCTTCATAGGATATCATGCCTGCTGTACTTGCCGGCACATCTCGTAGCAACTCTTTCCCGAGCGTCAAATAGTAGTTCGTGTAAACAGTGCCACGAAGAGGCCACTCTGGCTCCTCACGCCTGGGGAAAGCCATCAACTCAGCTGCAGCATCGTTATATCCGGGGTTACCCTTTCTCAGACACAGACTGACGGGGGGTAACTTCCCCTCTACAGACCAACCTCTGTCATCCTGGCCCTTCAGGAAAGCATTGAGGAAGGACAATTGGACCTCTACCTCCTCGGCGTAGTAGAACGGTAGATCGTGTCGTCCAGTGATACACCGCAGATATTTGAACTTGGATCCAGCTTTCATATACCCAAGGATATTGCCTCGAAGGTGAAGCAATATTCCTCCCCAATTAGCGACGCTCAGCAAGGGGACTTCGATATCCTCCAAATTGAACTGCCTGGTGACGTAATATTCTTCGTCGAGAAATTTGTATTTTGCCGTATCCTCGGTTTGGTCCGCCCGACTCGCCTTGAGCTCCTCTTCGCTCAGATCGCCTTCGATGGTGTCAATGCCCCAGCCGCGGGCTGTCCTACCGCCGAGGCCATATTGGTTGGACACTACCTGACGATTCCACCACCATGCTGGAGAGGAGATTAACTCTATTTGCAGCCCATGGAGGGGAAAAATGCACTGTTACTTACAGATGAAGGTGTTGGACAAAATGCCTCCGTGCCGGACCCTGTCGCGGTAATAGTCACTCATTCCTATCAGGATTTCAGCCACCGTGTCGTGGATTCAGATCTGATTATGGATCCAAGTAAGAATTATCTACTAACCCTCCCAAGGGACAATAGCAGCCAGCCCCTTCGGGCGCCGCGCTGCAACTCTCCATTGGCTTCCAGCATAGTAACTGATGCCTAGTAGACCAACTTTGCCAGAGCTCCAATCCTGAACGGCAGCCCACTCGACCAGATCAAAGAAGGCATCTGTGGTTGCGGAGCTCATAGTGTCCAATCGACCAGGCGACTGGCCGCAACCGCGCTCATCAGCGCGGACGACAACATAGTCTTGTGCAGTCCAAAAGGCAGGGTCAGGAGTCTCCCAGGCGGAATGAGCCGACTTATGTTCCGGGTTTACCTCACTGAAGGACTGAGCATGGAAGCTATCAGTTAAAGACAAGCAGGTCAGCAAAGGCGTATATCACACTTCCAAGATGATGACTTTGACTTGGCAATTAATTCTTTCAGAGGAACATCTGCTAGTCGCTGATCGACTTACTTTCCATAGTGGATATCCTTGCCATCTTGGAAGATATTCTATCAGCACGGGCGCTCCTTTATAGAGACTAGAGGGGGGAAAATCTCGAAGATTGACCATTTCGCAGCTCTGGCATGCGCAAATGGTCACCCAGAGATTCTTTTCGAAGACGTACAGGGACCGTAAGTAACCAGGACAGGACACGGGCGTCCGTGCTTTGGCCTATAGACATTGCATCGAATAATGCAAGGGTCGTCAGGTGTGCTAGGCTTAGCCGTAGCAAGAGGTACCGTTACGTTGGTCTCTACAATAAACGTAACGGTGTCATCCCGCAGCTTGAGGTCTTGTATCTTGTTGGGCATCTTCAACGTCTGCAACAGCCGGGACAACAGATTGATTGTGAAATGCTGCTGGGGCGAGAAAGGAAATCTAGGGCTAGCGAAAGTCTTATTCCTCAAGGTCTGTAATGTATGTTTGCTGGAGCCCAAGAGAAAACTCCACGGTGCCTTAGATAGAGCGAAGCCTTTTTGCGAACCATCCGTCGCAGCTGTAATACCCCAGCTTCCGAGTCAAGTTCCCCCAAGAAAACCGGCCTCGACGTGTGTTTCTCGGCTCGGCATGATTGACAAATGCCTCAAGCCACGCTCGAGTTGGTCAGGATGCTATTGCCATCAACAGGACTATACCCCGCAACTGCTAGAGAGCCGTGACACGTTGCCTACCCCATGGACCCGATTAGTAGCTCCGATTGGTTAGTTTTCCCCAATTCGCAGCGGGTCTGGTGGCCAAGTCTTATCGATTAGGGTTCGAGCCAATGGAAACGCGGCTTTCTCTATGCCACATCCTGTTGCAGAGACAAGTTACCCAGAGCATTCTCGGAAAATTAAACGGACCAAGAGGGTTTTCGATACGAAGCCGGAATGTCCGGGGAGTGCCCATAACGCTGTTCCGGTGGGGAGAGTTCCTGAGGCGTGAAGTCAACCCATGTACATACTTAGCTACGAAAAAGACCTAGCGATCTATTCGCGCCTTTTGACTTAAACCGCAACGCTCAGTCTGCTTACGCATTCTTTTGTCCTCCACCGCTTGAGACTAATAAACTTGGTCTTTTCTTGCTGTGCAAATTGAAGGAACAAAATGGCACCAGAAACTATCCAGCTTGACGTTGGTGTTATTGGCGCCGGCATTGCTGGCCTCAGCACGGCAATTGGGCTTTGCCGAGCAGGTCATAATGTGGAGGTAAGCAAGCAAAGATTTTGTCAACGCAATATTTGCCTAGTTGGCATGGATCGTTTCCTAACGGAGAACCCAACCTGTAGATTTTTGAGCGCTCGGCGTTGGCAAACGAAGTAGGCGCCGCCATTCATGTTTGTCCCAATGCGGCCAGAATTCTGCAAGCCTGGATGTTCGACTTTGAACGAGCCAAATCTGTGAAGGTGAAAGAGGTGAGATTTCCAAATGTCTGCTGCATTTGAGGTCCATGGAAGCAGCAATTACTGAACGTACGCATTACTAAGGGGCGTTTCATGGATTCCAAAACTATGATCGCATCTTACTCGGGGCGGTATGGTGATTTAGAGGCTCAATATGGAGCCCCATGGTACTTCCTCCATCGGGTTGATCTACATAACGAGCTGAAACGATTGGCCCAAGAGCCTGGTGACGGCTTCAAAGGTGCCAAACTTCGCTTGTCCGCGGAGGTGAAGAACGTGGACTGTAAGCGCGGCATCATTACACTCGGAGACGGAAGTACACATTCGAAAGACCTGATCATTGCTGCTGATGGCGTCCATGTATGTTTTCACATGCAATCCCTCTCAATCTGAGGATGACCATTTATCGTTCTTTTCACATTCGGACAAGTTCTGACTACGCTGAATAGTCCGCGATAGCCAATGATATCAACGACAAGGACATCTCGGCCACGGAGACTGGCCAGTCAGCCTTCCGATTCCTAATACCTACGAGCAAATTACTTAAAGCTGGTCTTGGCGAGAATTTATTTCTTGGCAGCGATGCGGGACTGTCGATCGCTACGGATCCAAAGAGAAGATTAGTATGGTATCCATGTCGAAGGTAAGCGCTTCTCCATAGAGCAGTGTTTCAGTGGGGCATTCAACGACTCCCTCAATTTTTCTATACAGTCAGTCCAAGTCGTAAACCTATTGACATTGCTTAGTGGTGAATTGCAAAACTTCGTTGGTATTCACTCGTCCAGAGCAGGAGACACAAATTTGGACCGTGAGTCTTGCCACTTCCAGACCACACACCCGCTCCGACAACAATGACTGACCTCACCTGCGCAGAGTGGAATATAGGAGCACACACTAATAGCCTCCTGGACGAGTATAAGGATTTCCATCCTGACCTAATCAAGGCTTGCAGGTAGGACCGGAGCGCCTAACGAGAAGCATGATCATTTTCAGCTCTAACGTTTGTATACGAGTATTTAGTCTCGCAGAGGATCTCAAGCTATGGAAACTGATGTATCGCTCACCTCTCCCCACTTGGTACAAGGGAAAGGTGGCTTTGGCAGGAGACGCTGCTCACCCAATGCTTCCTCGTAAGTTATTAAGCTCTCACGCCGTAGTCAACATTGGCATTCAATTTCCAGTCGCGTGGTCATTACGATCATTCAGCTGAAATCCTTTTTTCGTTAGACCAGGGCCAAGGAGGTGCACAGGCTATAGAGGATGGAGCAGCTTTAGGGACACTTTTCCAGTCAATCACCACGACGGATGACGTGCCGAAAAGACTTGCCATTTACGAGTCTGTGAGAAAGCCACGAGCTTCCGCAATTCAAATCTTCTCAAATGCCGGCCAAGACCAGGCAGAAAAGATTAAAGAAGAGGCAAGGAAATACGTGAATGGGCCAATACCATGTAGGTTTCTGTTTCACCCCTTTCTTTGCCGCATCCTACGTTCGACTGTGGGGAGTTCTCTCTCCATGGCACCAACTGCCCAGGAAGCATAATTATGATCAACCCGCTGATGTGCATGTGTGTCGAATTTTAGCAAATCAAGTCGAGTTTCAGAAATACAACTTCGGACATGACGTTGTTGCCGCTTGCCGAGCCAGGTTATGAGAATACATTGCCGTATTAAGAGCCAGGAGGACAAGCTCCTTGCGTTGGAATCCACATTGATATCTGATCTTAAGGGCCTTGTTTCTTCTACAATATCGCGAAATCTCTCCTCTACGTCTGAATTGTGTTTAAAAGTAATGATTGATTGATTCATCCATTGCATGTAGCTGTCAAGCAACTTGGATATGAAACTAAATGACAAGAGTTTGCGCTTATAAGCTCGTCGGCTCGACTGATAACTTTGCTTGCTTGTGAAGGGATGTCAGTAGGGCCACCCCACTACTGCATAATGTTAGGTAGAAGTCAATTGACAAGCAGCGCTAAACTCGCGAGACATCGACTGAACCCTTCCACGGGCCGGAGCTTGGTGCATTATCGAAATCTGTAATGAATTTTGATATCCGTAGATACCGGTTGAACATGCGCAAATCGCTCTCTTGAATTTTACGAGATGGTCGGCGATGAGGCTGTAATCTTCGGAGGATCCCATTGAAATATTGCACGTGTATACATTAATCAATGTTAATGTGAGCGAGAGACAGTGCTATTCATTATTCTCGTGTTTTACTGCATCAAAAGCAAAGAGCTATGAGGGAAATGAAGAAACACTGCAATGCACAATAATGGTTCTAACAGCATACAACACCTAGCAATCGATCCTCCTTCGTCACAATCACCCTGGTACCAACCCGGCCGTGTAGCTACGAAAGACTACCAAGAGCCCCATAGGAATTGGCTGTTGCACATGTGTTGCAGTTCCCATGTTTGCGCCATGAGCTTGCCCTGATCATCACTTATCGATGCTGCACCGGCTACAACAAGGAGCGGGAAGAAGTGGTCATCGGTCGGATGGGCAGCCTTATAGCCAGGGCTTTGCGTCAGCCTCACTACTGCACCAGCAAGTGCAGGTCCCTATCGTCATTGGAAAAACGCAATGTTAGGAAAGGGTTTAGGACGTATTGAAGTTTCGCAGCTCACCTTGTTGTTCAGGATGACATCCCTAACGGCGCGGTCAAAGTCTATCGCCCAATTGGCTGGCTTTGAACCGACTTGAAAGTTGTCTCCCTTGGTCAGCATAGGGAGCCAATTGTTTCTATACAAGTTATGAACAGCCCCGCCAGTGCCGATTATCAGATAGCCTTCCCTACGGAGCTGGGCGAGAGCCCTGCCTATCCGAACATGGAATACCGGATTGTAGCGTGCATTCAAACTGACAACAGTGGCCGGAGGCGTGCCATCAGGAAACATCCAGCGCGAGGGTGTGATTGTGTCGTCATGCCAGTCAAAAGTCGGGTCGGGCTGGACGTCAACGAAATGGTGCTCGCGCAAAAGAGAGATGACCCGGTTCGCCAGATCCGTCGAGACGTTAATTGGATATTTCTCCCAATACGAACGCTCAACCAAGTCCATCTGCACCTTGTCTGGATTGAACTTGGTGGCTACACGGATGCGATCGCCCAGCTCCTCCCAGTGCGCGCCTACTAGGACAACACCTTTAACACCACCGGCGATGGAATCCTTGCCAAACTAGATAGATCCTCGTCAGACACTCTGGATGTCCTCGTCAAGAAAAGAAGAGCCCATAATTGTATGGGGGGATACATTTATGCGCTGAAAGACTGACCTTGGTCCACCATTCTGAAGAAGCCGATTCCTTGCAACACATTAAGGGTGACCCATGGGAGGCGAAGAGAACAGGAGCAAGCCCAGCAGAGCCTGCCACTCCTTTAGCCATTCTAGACACGCAGGTGGCTCCTAAGCCAGCAAAATGAAACAAAGGCAGCTTATGATCACAGCTTGGTCAATCGACTTTGGAGTGTACGTCTCGCTCTTGTGCGTCCAGCGTTCCTCTGAATTGGGCTATGTGCAGTAATGCGTGCTTTTAGGCATGCCACGCAAAAACCCGCCCCCTCAAGATGCACCTTCGACGTTCGCCTAAGCTTCTCATCGTCATCTCCACGGGCATGTCGATAGGAGCCTTCGAGTCACACAGTCGTGCCCCACTACTTTCGGAGCTGTGGGGAAGGACACTAGCCAGTTCGGATTCCGGTCTCAATTAATGCCGCCCCTTTTTTTCGGGGCCTGGGGTTCTCCGCCCCAGGCTCCTGATTCCCACTTTTCCAGGGCCGACCTTATCCCCAATGGATGAAAGCCCTAAATGGCCAGCGAGGCATTCGCACAGGATTACTAGAAAAGGCAAACGGACTTGCGCGCCGTTCTGTCCAAAGCGTTCAGTTTGCAGCTTGATAGTTGGTAGTCAAGCTAAGTTCCACGCAACAACAAACATCTCACAGAAGTATATCGATGGCCGAAGACTGGACACAGGTGGTAGCCACTGTTAAAGCCGCATGGCTGTGCAATGCGACTGTGGCAGACAACAACTGGGCCGCCCGTCAGCTCGAGGCTCTGTCGAATTTTTGTCTCAAGCATCGAGACGAAATCATTGCTCTATTGACCAGAGGTATGCATTTGCATTATCATACATCGTCACTCCCAGCATTGCGCTGATCACATCAATCTCATCAGTTTCCGACCACCCTGCTCTTATATGGGAGCGCGAGCTGGCTGTACTGCAGTTCGATATCATTGAGCACTTCAACTCATTACAGTCAGACAAGGACAAGACGAGTCTAAACGTCAAATTTAAAAGGCCATATGAGCTGTCAAAACCGAGAGGTGTATCCCTGATCATCTGCCAAACCAACAACCCACTCCGGTACGCGCTCGCACCGCTTGCCGCCTCTATCGCAGCTCGCAATGCTGTCGTCCTTGCCTCACCTGCGAAGGATGACGTACTTGCAAGGATTTGGGAAATAGCCCGACAGTATCTGGACGGCTTTGCCTTACATTACGCTGGCGTTATTACTACAGAAGAGGCGAATGTTGTGGATATTGACCATGTCTTGATTTGCGGTAAGCCATACCATGCTGTAATAAATAGGAGTCTGATCACCGAGCTGATGGTCTCGTTCATTTCTAGGTTCGAGTCCATCCAAATGGTCAAACCTTCTCTCCTCCATCCCATCAACAATCGTTCCTAGCCACACGAAACGCAATGTGGTAGTGCTCAATGAGGGTAAATCGTTCAACTCGGCGATCGGCCAACAGATTCTAGCCAATCTGCGAGTCACCGGCCGGCCATTTGACGGGGTGGATGCAATCTTCGTTCACTCTAGTAAATTTGATGCCTTGGAACAGTCAATCCTGCAAGCCGCAGTCGGCGGAGAAAAGCAGCTCAAGAGCAAAGCAAATATTTCTGTTGTAGGAAACGTTCGTACCAAGTCCTTGGATCTCACACAAATAATCGCAATGGAAGATCAGGTGGGGGATTTGGAGCTTACATTGGCCAAAGCACAGCAAGACCGCGCCATTGTACTCCTCAAGTTTGGCTCTCTGGAACAGGTGATTGATGGGATCAACCGATTGCACGACGTTGGACACTTGACAGTACTAGATTCTGAGGCGAAAGGTGTCATTGCTTACATTGAGAGCTCGACATCGTCCACTTCATTCTCTACGCTCGCCATCCCAGGAACAATACCAGCAATCACGGGTATGAAATCTGCTACATGCAACTGTTTGAGCTCATGACGCAACTGACGAAAAGGCTGTGCAGGACTCCCTATCGATGACGCAAGTAAAACACTGTTTGCATCGGAAATCTTCGCTACAAGGCGTCTTATTCAGAATGGAGATGCGAGACGAGAAATAGCAACGATACAAGACGCGCGAAACGCCTATGAGACCTCCCTGCCTATCTTGAAGCCAGAACATCCTGGAGGCCGCATTGATTTCTTTGTGCAGGTGGAATATGTAGTCAAAACGACCGCTGCCATTCTTGGTCTTGCTGCGATCACCGCTAGTTATTACGGATTGAAATTTGTCATGGACAAGCGAAGATAATCTAGGTTGTATATCGTGCTTGTCCCTGGGACCGTAATTGGAAACCTTTGGGAACATATGATTCAAAGCGTGGTTTGAGGTGCTTGATAATTATTGTCTTGGTCAAGGTTATCCTTCTGTAGTGAGAAGGCGGATAAGTGTGCGACAGAGTCTCCTCGCCATGCGAGATTTTAGATGAGATAATAAATATATCCCATCTTGAAGATGTGTATTGCCTGATTTCCTGGGTGTAGTATGGGCAGTGATGCACGAGATCCAGAGAAGCAGAGATGCCAAGTAGATCGAAGGAGCAAAATGAGGAGCTTCGGCAGTGGCCCCCCTTTCGACTGGCGGTCCACCTTCTTGGAGAATATCCCCAGAAGTATTGTGTTGCAGTCTAATAATGAGAGCCTGCTTAGCATCTTCAAGCAAGCTCGAAGCATACCCGATTACCACCCTGCCATCCGACGATCGTTGCCACTCTTCCAACTTTGCTAGGTAGTCGCTGGTGTGTTCGGATGCTTCCAACTTTGCAGACACCAATTTGTGAGTAAGGTCCATATCAGCATATAAACTGATCCAGGTGATATGACACATCACAGACAAAGAGAAGTCTTTATGGGTCTCTGAGATCTGGGTCGCGTCATACCAGCGGTGTAGCGATAATTCAACATGTTCTCGCCTCCATAGGGATGAACCACCTAGCCGGCGCTGGGCATGCCGCCGCGCGTGCGATGATAGCGCTGATAATGATGCAAGACAGAATGATGTGCTCATATGAGTGGCTGAAGGAGGCTTCGTGACATGTGGATTCAGAGCTGCGTGAAGCAGATCAAATATATTATCATGAGGCATCAGTCTATGTAATGTGCTGCTGCTATGTCTAGGATCGACACCATTTGATTGTACCGACGGTCCGTAAATACATGGCGCTCTTTGTAAAAGAACAACATGGTATGATTCGAGAGTATAAAGACTGACTAACAATCTAAGGTCCTGTATCAGTGATCGTGAAGGACATGATAGTTGAACAACTTACTCTATACGCTCTTGTATCTGATCTGAAGACTGTCTGTAATCAATATTTAGGATGCCGGCGTCTTCACAGATCTGTTTGACGTTAACATTACTAATGGCAGGACTTCAGGGTCGCTATTTCACACAAACCTGTATGAGATGTTTATGACAAGCTTCCGCACATTCCAAAGTCCTCGCATCACCACTGCACAGGCCAAATGTTTCAATACACATGTGCTATGTTGCTGTTAGAGAATCGGATTAACTAGCTTGGAAGGAAGACAATATACAGCTCTTATCAGATCCACGCTTTGGCTCGGAGACATGGCTTCGAATGACCAGACCTGTGGGTCGAACGTCAGCATGATATCTGGAAGTAAAGAGGGACATCGGGTGTGCTGTGCAATGGATGGATTCCTACCCGACTAGCAGCAAGCCTTCTAGCGTCTGTATACATGCTAATTGCAATTCTAAAACTGCCCTCGGTCTTACTGTAAAGACCTCCCACCGCTGCCATGGCTAGTACCAGGTCAGGTGAAGTGTTTTTTGAGATTTTAATGCGTGCGAAAGTCGGGAACACGTGGCTCAAATTCTCCCAGAACAAATCCAAGAAACTCTGCACTATTTCCGTGTCATGTTGCTGTATTGTTAAGGGGATGTGGTATGCCCATGTCGGCAAATCACCTTGACGGTCTCTGCCCCGCCCATCGTGAGCCGCCAGCCGATTCTGAGGAGTTGTCATTTCCATTTCCTCAACTAATGGGAACTCAAGATCTCCGAAATACCCCGGAAGAAATTGAAACCGGTCAAAGTCGTCGTCAGTATGACAATCGAGAGAGAATGGATAAAACGCCTGCATTCATGAGTACGTAGTCTGGGCTGGACCAAGAAGTCAAGCACTTGCAACATACCTCATAACGCTGCTCTTGAGGAGTAGCTTCCAGATCCAAGTCGTGTCGATCCGCAGCTGTGGCGAGAAGCGCGTGGAGGTGCATTGGGTTCCGAGGTGTTTCAGCAGTTTGTAGATTCGTAAATTGGCTATGCGAAGCAACATCTACATGTCCCGTTACTGAATTTGTAGGTTGGCCTTCGGTGGGAGCTACCGATGATAGGAGATTTTCGTTGTCCTGAGCGATAGCTAGCCCCTGTCCAAGATGTGATAGCGACCCTTGGAGTTCCCAATGAGACAGCTGGTGTGGACCAGTGACGGGACCAGGTGCTGCGGACAGTGGCGGTGTCATCTGGTCGTTCTCCGCCGATTCATAGTGTGCGGGTTTGCCTGGCAAGGGAGCTGTTTGTCGACTTGGGACGGGTGGATCGTAGACACAACTTTGAGACTTTCCGATGCATCGCTGGCATGGCATACCACCGTCACACTTCAGTTTCTGCGACCGACAATGGTTACAGGCTCGGAATGATCGCAATTTCCCACGAGGCTCTGTTTGCTGCCCAGAAGAACAGGGGCCTTTGTGATGACGGCGGAACACATCCTGCCGCTTAAAACGCTGGCCACAGGTGTCACATGCGAAGGGGGCCTCATTCGTGTCTGTATCGACATGATATCAGTCAGTGAGCAGTCCAGCGATAAGAAATAATGCCTAAGGTGATATTGTAGGTCTCGCTCACGTATACGTTCATGACGGAGAAGATGCTCTCGTCGAGAAAACCCGCGGTGACATGTGCCACACTACGGAGACAGGTCAATTATTTTCATCTTTGATTTGACTGGAAAATCGGGGCGCCTCACCACGTGGCGCCAAGCAGTGACTTGCTCCTGGACACCCATCTCTGAAGCAGTCTGCGTAGTCATGGCCACCAGTGTCATGTAAATAGGACGCAACAATAGCCCTGGTGCTTTTGTTGAAATCAGATGTGTGAAGCCGGACTGGAGAAGTGCCGGCCTGCAGGCGACTAGAGAGCAACTGCGGGGTGCTCCACATAAGCTACGGAAGGTACGGTACGATACGGTACACCTTTGACTGCCTTCGCCCGGGGGTGGCGGAAACTGCGTATTCTGCCCACTTCGACACCACCATTTGCTGCATAACCATCTTAGGACCTTCGCTTTCTTTCTGGCCATTGCTAGAGGCGCCAATACTGGATCTAACTCAAGACTGCGTGATTCACAATCATACCAACATCGGCCTTTCTCACGGTTTGTGGTTCGAGATACCAACTCCGGTAACCCTTGTCTCGGGCAGTTGGCAACCATATCACATGGAGTCACCAACCAACACATCGCTCGCTGCGTCCGCAAGGCAAACGGAGGAAGAAGAACCATGGCCAGGAGACCGCAACCCGTCTGCTCGCGACGCCGAGGTTGCCTACAGTCCGCTCAACCAAGCCTCCTTGCCAGCCTTTCGGCAGGCCGTATTGGCAGAGACACAGAGCAAGGCACGCGCTTCTTCAAGGCCGACGGCCATCATAGGTGACATTCTTGTCGAAGCCACCCGCATCAATCCAGTATGTTCAGGCGCGGCCAAGGCTACTTGCCATCTGACCAACCGGCCGTGTCTCAAGCTTTGTTGCTGATTGCCCTTTGTTTAGGTATTTTGGCCGGTGGGCCTTGTTTCGATTTCCTCTGCCCGAAACGATGTGGAACACCTTGTGCACAAATGCGCGCGGGATTTCTTGAACAGCACCCCATTTCTCAGGGACTTGCCAGACTTGTTGTTCTCGCGCAGCCCACGGCCACAATATCTTACGCTGGCAATGGCATGCATTGGCTCAATGCTGTTGAAAGATCCCATCGAGATGTCCACTTCCTATTGGAATGATTCCATCCACCTCATGGCTGCGCAGCTAGAGGTCGATAATAGAGAGGCGAGGAGGCTTGACTTAGTAAAAGCTGTGAGAGACCATCATGATCCTTGTGTCTTGCAAATTAGGTGCTATCTGCTAAAAACTATCATGACAGTGGGTGCTCCTGGAAACATATGGTCTACTTTCCTCCGATCCGCTGGTGTGGAAGCGCACAAGCCTGGCTCATGGCTACGTAGAAACGGTAAATCGCGCCCTCCCCACAGAATACACAAAAGGACTCCGAGTCTCACGAGCCCACTGATAGGCCCTTTCTCGAATTATGCGCCAGTATGCCTACGCAGATCAGGCACAGCTAAAAGCCCAGGCTCTTAACATAAAACATACCCAGTGCGTCACACTATTCTTCTGAGCAACTTGCCATGCTTATTCACTTACCGCGCAGGTCTCTTGTGAATTACTACAGGCTTGTTGATGTGCTTCGCGCCGTACACTATGGTCAGCCGGTGACCCTGAGTGTGAGCTACCTAGATCCATTTCTTCCGACAGTAGATGCGGAGATGGCAATCAACTCCGCGACAGACTCTACTCCGTCGGATACAGTTTCATTAGTGGCACTTTGCCACATATTAGTCGATATTCATTCTTTCAAGATTCTCTCACGTTCTTTGACGGGAATGTCACAGTCAACCCCGACTGAATTATATGCGCCACTAAGCGTCCAAAAGGAGATCCAACAAATACAAGACAGATTGATTACGGAAGTCAAGAGTTGGAAAGACTTATACCTAGCATCAGCCTCGCCTGAGAATACCTTGTTGTATCTTTTCTGCCACATGTACCTTCTTGCACCAGGGATCCGTGACCTCTACAATTTAGCAAGGTATCCCCCTGGACCGATAGACGAGACAGAATCTCACCAAAGTAGTGTGAATGTTGCTCGGGGGGTCTATATCGACAGTGAGGCGGCATCACTAGCTTGGCATATACTAGAAACTTGCGAAAGGATACTTACGAAACCCCTCCCCATATGGACATCGCTAGCAGTATTTACGGCTGCTCTGATTGTCTCGACAGACATTAGTTCTGCTCCGCTCAGCAGGGGCGGAGACAGCGCGATATACAGGCTTTTAAAGCCGTTTCAATACGAGCTCGGCCGTATCAATGTTCCTTGTGTTGCGGCAATGTTGCAGGCCTTGTCAACTCGTAGCGGTTTCACAAGCACTGAAAGATGAGCAGGTGTCATGTTCGAGTAGGGCTATTACATTTATATCTAATATAAATTGACGTGTAACAACATGATCCTATGCGAGTATCTATTAATATTTACACATTACACAATCCCCTTTTTGTGGCCTGAATCAAGGATGTAGTAAAATTTGTTACGACAATGTTCAATCTCATAAATCTGGAGGCTTTCATTAGTCTTATAGGTTTGTAGTTCACGATCCGCCGGGCTGCGTTGACACCAATTATAATGGCTCGTTCGGTAAGATTATGTCGTGGTTTGTCGCTGCTGAGAATTCGAGTAGATCGTTGAATAACAGTCGAGCTGACGAGCAGGGAGTTTCTTGTTCACATGATGAGCCTACTCGCTACACTAGTACAAAGTCACGGATCTCCTGGATCTGACTTGAGTGGAAGGACGGAAACATGCAGCATTTGCAAGATTGAGCTGGGATAAAAATGTAGGCCGCTTACGCATTATTGTAGCATAAGGCCAAGAAAACGTTGCCCCTTGAAGGTCAGAACAAGTATCTGAATGGAGCCTTTCCGTCATACATCAGAGACGGTTTGGAGTCGCATCGTCGGAATGGCACAAACGGCCTCCCGATCCGTTTTCCCCATTCTAGTATCCATGCATAAAATTATCGGAAGCACTGGTATTACGTATACGTATAAATACGTAATATAGAAAGAAAATGAGAACAAATTCCCCACCCCCTCTTCCGATCTTCCCCCCTTCCCCCCCCTTACCCCCCTTTCCCCTCACGCCCGCATTCACAAGCGAAATCAGTTCAAAAAAATCGCCCTCATAGAGATTTGGACCGGCAGCATTTAATTTATATATATTAAAGTTTTTAAAAACAATTTATTATCTATTATAAAAATTACCAAAAGATTTACTAATAGAATTAGTATTAACGCCGTGCCCAGGGTCTTCCCCCCGCAATCCGGTACGTACAGTATTCCGGCCCAAGCGGATCATCAATGCACGAAGGTTGCAGCACAGTCCTAGTGCTCCACAGTGGTACAGCGGCGTCACCGTCGGGGACCATGGGGTCTCATCTTTCGGTGCTCAACACTTTGTCAACTCGTAAAGATCCCCCCGCAATTTCCTGGGGAAGGTCGCTAAGGCTGGGGAAAGGTGCAGGAGAGCCTGATAAATATGGCCATTTGCACCTGCCATCGCCCCCCGGTTATTTTCCTGTACTTCTGGAAAGCCTGAAAGATTAACATGCCTTGATATTCTTCCTGCTAATACTTGATCGTGACTCGACATGTATCTTTTGGTTTTCACGGTGGTGGTAGCGACTGTGCTAGCCTCGGAGGTCAGCCACATTGGAGATATCTGTCATGTATTGTTGCTAATCCCCCGATCGATAGATAATCTACAATGTATTTCTCTCGCCCCTTCGCGCAATTCCTGGTCCGTTTCTAGCGAAGATAACCCCAAGATGGCTTATGTTGATTGATCTGGCCGGCAATCGCACATCGACCCTTCACCGACTTCACCAGAAGTACGGCTCATCGGTGCGAATAGGACCTCGAGAGATTTCCTATTCGAACACAAGTATGGTGAAGGAGATTTATGGACAGCAATCCCCGTACATGAAGGCCCCAATCTATGACAGTTTCAGCATGCCTCCTGTTGGCATTTTCTCTATGAGAGACAAAGCCGACCATAGTCAAAGGCGGCGACTGCTCAGCCACGCTTTTTCACAGTCTAGCCTCTATAATACAGAACCTCTTATCAAAGAACAAATTCAAAAGCTCCTGGCGCTGCTGCATCAAGGGGTTGGACAACCGTTCGACGTTCTGGCTGCATTTCGAAAAACGGCATTCGACATAGTTGGTAATATTCCCTGCCGCCCCCCCCCCCCCCGTACTGCATAGTAACTGGGCTGATGATATCTAAAAGGCGAGCTATTTCTGGGAAGATCTTTTGGAGCTCTCGATTCACCGGAATCACCCGAATTCCTTATCGATATGGACTATTTGTTCATAAACAGTGGCTTGATGAATAGCTTTCCGTGGCTGCATAAACTCCTTACATATGTACCCCTACCGGCTTTGAGACATTTTCTTAAGGCTAGGGAACGACTCTACAAGGTCTCGTTACACTTAAGCTCCCCTCGTGCTTCACTGATATCTGACTTCAAAAGCGTATAGTATGCAAGTCGTGCATTTGACGATTATATCTTTCAAAATGGTCGAGAGTCTCAGCGAGGGGATCTTTTGTCCAAATTTTTAGTATCCAAGGACAAAGATCGAGTCCTACCGACCGACTTGGAGATTTCTAGTGAGATCGGAAATCTCGTTTTTGCTGGCACCGGTTAGATGCTATGGCGAATGTTATTTCGACCTTTGCTAACACGTGGCTTAGATACCACAAGTACAACTTTAACCTATCTATTTTGGGAACTGGCCAAGTTTCCTGAGCACCAGACGCGGCTTCGTAGCGAACTGTCTCAAAAAATAGGGACTACCGATATCCCCTTATACAAAGATCTTGCCGACTTACCTTTCCTGGACGCAGTTGTCAATGAAGCGCTCCGACTGCATCCAGCTGCGCCGGCCAGCTTGCAAAGAGTGATTCCGGCCGGAGGACAGACTCTGAACGGTGTTTTTATCCCAGAAAAGGTAAGTAATTGCTATCTCGTTGCCAGCCATTTCTAGCCAACGTTATTAATTGCTACTGCCAGACTGTGATTTCAATGCAATGCTATACAACCCAACGAGATGCAGGTGCCTTCCCCAATCCAGATGCTTTTGTACCAGAGCGTTGGATTGGGCCAGACGCGGTTAGCAACGAGATGAAAGCGCTCTTTATGCCCTTTTCTCAGGGTCCCCGTGCATGTCTCGGAAAGAATCTTGCAATGATGGAACTGAAAATCATCACGACAGCTTTAATCCTAAAGTATGAAGTGCACTTGGCGCGTGGAACTACGGATGATAGTATGGCCATGACAGATCACTTCTTGGCGATTCCCAAAGGTGGCAAGTGTGATCTGACTTTTACACTTGCCGAGGGCGGGTGTTGATTCATCGAGGCACTGGCCCGTGATGGACGTGAAACATAATTTTATGAGCGAGGATTTTTAGAGAGTAGGAGCCTCATCATTCATTAAAGCGTGCGGCGAGCGTCGACGTAGTGAAATGGAATAGCAGCACCACTGTTGCCATGTAAATAAATACACGCAAAAAAAAATCACCCACTACCTAAAGTGAGGAAACGCTATCTACTTGTATAATTATGATGAACCAAGAATTTGGAAAATTGCGCAACCTTTGAGTCGTCACAACGAAAGAACATCGCCTAATAAGCAACGCAGGCTAGGACTTTGTACCCCAACTCGATAACAGTTGTGTGATGAAAAGAAAAAATCAGTGGCCATATGCTCGAATTAAAGGTGGATAAACATTTGATAACTCCATGCTACGTAAGAAGGAGGAAATATCAGCCAGAGAAGATGAGGTGTGAGTCTACTTGAAAAAAGAAAAATAGAAAAGTAGAACCATCTCCTATCCTCAAGGTACTACTACCATTAGGGCTATTTCCAAACGTGGTTCAAGACCTCAAGTACGTTAAGATGTAGTTTCAGTTATCGGTGCCACGTTTCGTAGCATCTATGATGTTCTCTCAGTCATTAGGCGGTGGAGGACGGTAAAAGCCCAATTCGTTGCTAAATAATCTCACTACCTTGTACGAAGTCTGACATGTGCATATTGTTTACAAGACGGATTTTATAGATTCGCCATGTGAAAAGTGAACCTAAGCTTATCCAATACATCACTATGTGGAATCGAGGCCGCGGTTTTAAGTCATTAATGGCTTTTATATAAGGGCTCCTACATACTAGTTCCTAATACTCTCTTTGAGACAAGGATTCGCGGATGAAGTAGTGACTTGTTATTGCTTCGCGGGCAAAAGCTCGCCTTCGCAAGTTCCAAATCCAAATATTATCTCTCCGGTTTTTGGGTCTCGACACCAGCCCTCAAATATTACCCGGTCTCCATCTTGTAAGTATGTTTCCGCTATGTCTTCCGGTGCTGACGAAATCTTGTTGGCTGGCAATTTGCGCTCGAAGATGCAGCCAAGACCGATTTTCTCACCCTGCGCGTTTGTTCGCTGTGCAAAAGAGCCGCTATTAGCAAAGGATTCCAAAAGATGGACCAATGCCGTTGAGACTCCAAAATTCAAAGGGTGTCCACTTACAGCGCTCGATATTGTTCCCGTTCCGAAGATATCCCCAGTTGCAAGGCCCTCGCCACCACTTGCAAGATGCGTTAGTTGTTGGAAAGGCGTCCAGTAGAGTTCATTCAAATTGCTCTCGCCAATCGTGTATAGTTGACCCGACCCTAAAATACAGTACATCAGTCTCATGTCACGGAACCCTCTGCAAGCGACGGCTTTCGGTTACGCGGAACTGAAATGAGCGCCAACGACATCATGTGGCAGGGGGTTAATAATTGAACAGGGCGAAGGATCACATACGTAAGATCTTGACGGACAGTTCGATATCATATGTGGCACGCTCATCAGCAGCCGATCGCAAATGAGACAACGGCTCAATTTCTTGAGGCACTTTTCTCGGGCACAATGATGGCTCTAGAGCTTCGACCGTGATGATCCATGGAGATATTGAAGTTCCCGCGCCCTTCCCATGGAATGGTCCCAAGGGCGCCATCTCAAAAAGCTGTGTGTTACGGGCTGACCAATCGTTTAATAAAACGAAGCCGAAGATTTTGTCCACCGCTTTATTGATATCAAGGTGTTCACCCCTGGCCAGCGGCTCGGTGAGGAAAACACCCATTTCGAGCTCGAAGTCCATCGCCGTCTCCGGTTGAAAGGATGGCTTGGATGCATTACTTGAATCATTTGGCGCTGGCGACGAAGATGGGAAAATCCCCCATGGTCGATGCACTGGTGTTCCAGAGACCACGAGAGAGGAAGTCCGTCCATTGTACGCCATCGGGGCTGTGAACCAGTTGGGATTGATATACCCATCCGTACGAAAGATGGCTGTACACTTGGGAATCGTTCAGTTTGAGCCATATCAAACGGAAAGGAGCGATAGCAGAAAGCTTACATTTTTTGTGTGTTCTAAGGAACAGTAAAAGTCCGTGAAATTTCGGGTGTCCATGGGAAAATGATTTGTCACGTCGGACAAGGGGATAAATCCAGCCGGCAGTTTTGAAGTCGATACCAACCCCAGCTGAGAAAGATGTTGGATCAACCTCTCTCGAACAGCCTTGCGGGTGACCTTGGGCAGTGCTGCGAAATCATTGAGGTAATCCTGGTTTTGATGTCCGATGAGCCATGAATGCCGCCAAAATCACAGTCTGAGGTTTCAGTGATCAAGCTTACTCGCATGAAAGGGTTGCCGTCCAGTCCTGGCACACCGTCGAAAATGCCCTGGGCATGTAGTACGCCTAGATCGACTGCAAAATCACCTACGACAGTCGCGCATCTCTTCTCTTGTTTTCCATTCGATGTAATAATTCCATAGGGAAGGTTGTGGATGTTGAAGGGCGTTGCCGAGGAACTGGAAATGGAAGCCATGCTGGAGTGTCCAATGGAATACGGTATCACATGGACGGATGGGCTATGTTTATTTAATTAACGGTTACGAGACAATTGGCTTCGTCTATAATTGTCCCTCAAATCGCCTTCTCAGACTCCAATTATGAGGCCCCGATTCCAGGACAACGCCGTCTCGGCTCCCCACGGGGTCCGATTCCCGCCACGCCTCGTAACCGTCCCTTACCCCATCGGATGCTCTAAGAAAAGTTGCTTGTATCCACTGAAAGCACAAGTTGGAGTTGCGGGGTGATTCCGAATGGAGGTATAAACATTCGAGATATAAATTTTCTCCAGACGAGTTTGGCACAGCGTGATGTCAACTGCAGGACATCTTCTCCTTTGAGACATTCCTTTGCCAACTCAGCGCCTGTCAACACATCAAACGCTGGAGAGAATATTTCATCTCTAAACATGGCCAATCCATCCTCAAGCAACAACCAGCTATCGCCTTTGGCTACCCAGCGACGATTTGTCACATCTCATAATAATGACGCCAAGGCCATCGTGCATTCCGCGGGCGATTTTCAATGGCAGGCATATGATGCCAATCAGATGGCCTTCAGCGTAGTCTACTCGACGAGTCGGTTTCCTGTGGAGCTGAATGGTGATGCCGACATTCAGGCCCATGACGCCCTGATGCAGAAGGGGCCGGGCCTGGTGAACCCGGGCGGCACGGTGCTGCGATGCGTTGACTTTGCGCCTGGCTACCAGTGCGGCATGCATCGGACGCAGAGCCTCGACTATGGTATCGTGCTTGAGGGAGAGATCGATATGCTGCTGGATTCGGGCGAGGTACACTCAATGAAAGCGGGCGACGTCGCCGTCCAGCGTGCTACCAATCACCAGTGGCGTAACACTTCCACCACAAAATGGGCACGGATGATGTTCGTATTGCAGGATTGCGAGCCCTTGGAGATCCAGGGTAAAGTTCTTGGAGAGGATCTGGGCAAGGACCTAGCCTATTTGCCACCGAGCCGCCAGTGATCCCCATACATGTATTTTAGATAATCATATTGTAACTATGTCATTATGGTCACGGTCACTTAGATGTTTTCACAATCTATAACTGAATTGTTCAAGTGTGACAGTGGTCAAAACCATGGATTGAGCTATCTAATCCCCATTATTAACTTTTATCATATAAATTATATACGAAATATATACGAAAAAGAAAATTTTTGATATTTGACTAGCTAGTAATATTAAGGCACTGATTGCGCTTATGCCCTGGCTCTCTGTAAATTATACACTATTATAGTGCGCGCTAGACCTTGACATTTCCTATGGAACATTCTGTGGAAGTTCCTTGGACAGGAATTAGGACTAAATCTAGTCCTAATAGATGGGAGTAAAATAGCTATAGAAATTCAATTAGAAAATAAGAATGGTAAATATGTGTATATATCAATTGATCCATAATGTATATACCTATAAACCCGCACTTTTTCACAAATAGCTTATAGACAAAGAGCTTGACAGAGATTAGAAAACTCGGCTGCAGCATCTAAAGAACATTAATTTTCTCTCCTCTCTTCAACCAGCAAATCTTATCACTGATCCCCTCCTCCTCGAACGCCTGCCGTAGCTCATCCCCATACTGCGTAAAATGCTCCCACGATTCATAGTGCATAGGCACGAGAACATCAGCCTTCATCGCACGGAATAGCTGCGCACCATCCTTGCCACCCATAGTAATCTGCATGGTCGGACTAGAAGGACCGTCGGCCGTGGGAACATGAGCATTCCCCAGATTCATCACTGCCGCGCAAATGTGGTACTTGTCTGCGACAGAATTCAATTCTTCGATGTAGACGGTATCACCCGTGAAATAAATCGCATTGGGCAAACCATCTCGCCTATCTCGTCCAAAGTCCTCGCCAGTGACGATGAAGCCCGTACATTCGTTTCCTGGCACATGCTTGGTCGGGGTGGCGATGATCTGGAATTTCTTACCAGCAATGACGCTGTTAATTTCCTCCCAGGGCTTCATTCCATGTACGGCAGGACGAGGTGCAAGGTTCTTGCTTCCATCGATGGTGGTAAAGACTCGTCGGCCGTCGAGGAGTTGACGACCAAGCTCGTCCAGGTTGTCAGGGTGATCTTCATGGCTTAGGAGCACGGCGTCAATCACGGGAAGCTGGTCAAGACGAAGAGCGGGATCTTCGGTCACTTTCAAAACGACACGGCCTCTGTCCCAGAAGGTACCGGCGGGGGAGAAGAAAGGATCAGTTAAAAAGTTGACGCCGTTGATTTCGAGAATGGCAGTGGCAGTGCCGATGTGTGTAATATCAAGAGTTGGGGCCATGGTAGCTGATGATGATGATGATGATGATGATGATGGAGGAAGTTCAGTAGGCCAATCCTCAAAGACAGACTCTTGCCGGTTTCTATGGCAAGTAACCTTAGAAGATGAGAAAGATGAGACTATCGAAGCAGGTAGATGTTTAACGAGCGATACTTATATCTGTAACTCTTACGATGATTCAGCATGATTAATTAACTATAAGAGATTATAAATAAGTTAGACCGCCAATTGTATACCTGGTGTTCCGGTATCCCGCTCCCGGCATCCCTCCCTCTGAAATGAGATGAGTGGTGGCAACCTTAGGTGGTTGCTTATGTTAGTTCAATATCATTCAAGCGGGATGCGCCGAACAATTGGACTCTGCCCAAAAAATCCAGTAATCACAATACCACAAAATGAAGGCTAAAGTCAGCGAAAGAATCAAGCATCGGTTCTGCATTTGCTTTGTGCATTCCAAAAAATCCCCGGAAAATCTGAATGTTTGGTTTGCTACAGTATGGGAGATTATAGGCAAGCCTACTCATCTGGGTTGAATTTTGGTGTGACAACGTCGAATCAAGTATTCTTGCCTTCGCTGTTGTATTCTATCTATTAATGTAATATAATAATCAACGGCCTAGGACAAGTGGCACATGTGATTTTTATCTCTCTGCTGCCATCCTCGACAATTCCTGAATCATAGGACTTGCCTTTCGAATCCTATGACCATAAAAGTAGAACACAACAGAAATCGAAATACACGCTGCCTCGACAAGACCGAGTAAGGTTGACCCCCAATTAAGCCCCAACTTAGCGTACATAGACGGGCCAGCAAGGGGCAAGCAAGCGCCCATGATACTCCTGAAGAACATGTTCCCCGACAGCGCAGAGGCAGTGTAAATGCCGTACGAGCGTGCCATGTAGGCATTTGCATAAATGAAAACACATGCATTGCCGGCGCCAAATGGGAGACCAGCCATAATGGGGACAATCCAGTGAAACTCTGGCCGGCAAGTCCATGCAAACCATAGCTGGCCGATGGCGAGCAGAGTTGCGCCAAAAACAACAACAATCGCCATCGCCTCTGGCGGTGTTTCACCTGTCTCGGGGTCCTTGCGATGAAGATTTATAACCTTTCGGAAGATAGGCTCAGACGCAATGGTGAGCAAAACGCCAACCCCAATGCCAACAAAGGCAAGGCCTCCAATTCCAGGTGACCAACCACGTTCTGTCTGAAAAGCAATAGGATAGGCAACAAAACACAGGTAAAGAACGCCGTAGACGATTGCGATGTAACTATCCCAGAAAATACTGCCATGAGTTCAAATCAAATTAGCTTTCAACCTCAGACAAAACGAAAAGAGAACACGGATGTCTCTTTTGGCTTTCTTACCAGATTGGCTCGGTTATGAGCATCACAAAAGGTCGAATGAGCCCAGTTTTAAGCTGCGTTGACAAGTCTTCTCCTATATCGTATCGGGTCCACCATTTCAAATGGCCTGTTTCCCTGCGAAGTTTTGCTGCTCGCTTTCGGAGAATCACAGGGGCATATGTCTCCCCTATGAAACACATCATAGCCAGAACGGCACCGCCAACGATTAGAACAATCCAATTCGTCCATCTCCACCCTAGATATTGAAAGACAAAGCCACCAATTATAGGGCCATACACAGGGCCGTTGGTCGGTCCAATAGACCAGATACCAAAAGCCAGAGCTCGATGTCGATCGGACACAACATCGTTCACCGAGGCTGGAGAGTTGCCCATGATCGCGCTCCCGAAGAGGCCCCCGAAGAACCTACTGATCAAGATCGCTTGAATGTTATGAGCCAACGCGCTGGGAAGAACTAGTAATAGAAAGATAGACATAGACCCCAGGTACACTGGTCGTCGACCGACAATTTCACTCAAAGGGGCGAACACAATGGTTCCGAAAGCCATGCCGAGAAGGTAGGTGAAGACTCCTAAGAGGCCGACGACCTTGGAGATGTGGAATTCGATTTCCAGACCGGGAATCCCTGATGTATATAGAGTGCTGAAGAGACTGACGACTGTCGCTCCCAGACTCATGGTCACGACACTGAGCCCCTTATACCATAGTGGCCACAGATGAGGATTCTCAGGGTCATCGGCTTCCCAGACGACTTCATAATTTGTCGGATTTTCCAAACTGGGGAGCTTGGTAACGGTTGGCTGGAGATTCTCCGAAGCATAAGCTTCCACATCTGCCGCACACCTTTCAGTCTTGTCTGATATGCCTTGAGAATCCATTGTGGTAGGCTGTTTTGGCCTATGTCTAATCACAACGATAGACAAGAAACGAAACAATACGGAAATCAATGGACTGTCAAACTAAATGAGCGAATCAAAAAAATAAATAATAAAAATAAATAAGTACACGCAGCTATAATGAGCTATAATCCCAGGCGGGATTGGCCGGGCGGGATGCCGGCTGGTCTGGTTGGCTTAATAACCAACTTCAAAAATCTGGCAAAGTTAATGAATCGGATGATTCATCATAATTTCCGCCCGATTAGATTTCAAATGTCGCCAGACACCTGCTCACTAACAAGTAACTTACTCACTATGTCATCACAAGGCAATGCTGCCCGTCATTTGTTCCGATGTAGCCATCCAGGTTGTATGGCAGCATACCAGCGCAAAGGGCACTTGAATCGACATTTGGCGCGTCATAGTGAAGAGCAGCGCTCTACCTGTCCTCATTGTGACAGTACCTTGGCCAGAAGGAATGTACCATATTAGCAGAGTTATTAGCAAAGAAAACTAACAATCTATCATCAGCGACCTGTTGCGCCGTCATGTACGGAAATACCATCCAAACCAAGAGCTACCGACGTCGCGTACGAATAAGGCTTGCAGATCCTGCCATGCTCGAAAGGAGCGATGCGATGGCGGGTTTCCGTGTAATCAGTGTCGGCGACGAAACATTACCTGTTCACAGGCGGTCGTTCAGACGGTTCAAGACGAACAGCCGACAGAAACCTGTTTAACCACAGACCTGATCAGTCCAGCGCTGGACACGCCACCCTGGTCGATTGCCCAGAGTGCCATTGATATTTACTTCGACAAATTTCATCCAACCTGGTCCTTTCTTCATCGAGGAACTTTCCAACTCTCACAGGAACCATGCGTTCTCATCCAATCAATGTTGATGATTGGTTTGTGGATCAAAGGCGACCACGAGGCACGTAGCATGGCGATGGCTTTTCACACAAAATTGCTTTCGGCGATTCAGACACAAAAGGTAAGAACTGGCACACGGTCTACGAGAGTATTAGGCAGCTAATGAGAGGTTTTATGCGGCAGTCCCAATGGTACATGTCGGAATCCACGCCACACCACAATGCTGACAAGCCCTGGCCCATGCCAACCTATCAGAGCATCCTTCTCCAACTTATATTCTCCCTCATTCTCGCCAAAAAGGAGTATTCATTTGACCTCAATTTCCGCTGCCCTCTACCGACTTCTAAATACGAACTCCTCACATCACTCGTGGCAACCTGTCGACGCCTTGGCCTATTCTGTTATCCCAATATGCTGGCCCAGCATCAAGCCTCAGCCCCAGCTCCACTTGTCTGGGTCAGTGTGGAGGAGACGAAGCGTTTTGGATTGGCCCTCTATAAACTGTGCCGGCTGTGTACTCGTAGTGCTGAATGCGACATGATGGCTGACGGAGGAACAAGTGCTTTGAACGATGAGCTCTTGACTCTTCAAGATCTAGATTTCTGTATCCCAGATACCGACGAAGTGTGGAATGCCCCAGTAGATCTAGGTTCTGACTTAATTCGAGCCACTGCATTACAAACAGCAGGCAAAGATAATCGAAATGTAGACGACTGGATATCCAAGGCGTCGATGAAGCTATACCACTCTTCTTTTGGTATGGACTGGGTTTGACTGCGTGGACGAATGTTTTTTCTTCTTCTTTTACTAGTGCCTGTCTCAATCAGTTGAGAAGAGAGTCTTTTTCAAATAGGAATTTGTCACCAAGTATTTAATATAGTAAAAAAAAGATTAAGGCAAAACGAATTAATTCACGCATTCAACTTTTCTTCCCCAAATTTGTTTCAAAGACTGCTCGACTAGCAAATTATTCATAACCTTTACCCTCTCACGTATACTTACAAGCTTAGCACTGCAAATTTCAATCTCTTCCTTCGACAATATCCCTGTACCAGCAAGAAACAAAGGATGCGATAAGCCATTCTCAACCACGCTACCATTTGGTATTTGCTCTGTTAGGAATATTATCCGACTAGCATGTTCTGTTACCCGGGTTTCATAGCCCTTTGCACATCTGTATAATAGCACAAGTGCAGTCAAGCGATATGCCTCGGCCAATACTACAAGACTGTGTCGTGTTTCTAGAGCGTCAGGAGATGATGCTGTCTCATCACCCTGCTGGTCCAGATATGCGTCAAATGATATGGTCAATAATTGGTCTTCAAGTTCGAAGAAGGAGCGGCTGGCGTCATAGTCGATTAATCCAGCAGAAGTATGGACTACTTTCACGGAACGGAGACGCTGGAGAGCGAGAAATAGGGTGGTGGACAGACCGAGATATGGATGGATTGTACCTGTTTTGTCTGAATTGCACATGGTCTCGTCAAGATACTCTTGAGGTCGTCGTCTCGCTGTTGAAAGATAGTCGACCCAGGGAACTTGAGCGTTGCCGAAGCGAATCGATGGGCTACTTTCCAGTCCATGCATTTTGTGTGCATTATCCTGGCCGGCGATGGTTGTGACGTGATCCACAATCAGGCTTCTCACATCATGATAGAGTAAGTGACGGTAGATGGAGCTGGCTGTGTATGACTGCCCACAAAAATTTACTCTGCCACCTTCTTGTTGAACTATGTTGCAGACACATTTCAGCTGCGACAGCCATGATCCTAGAGTGGTTCCGCTGATGATCTCATAGTCCATGAGCAGCAGGATTACTGAGCAGCACTCGAGAACGTCTCGTTGTAAACGGCCTGAGAGGGTAATTCGTTCCCTGAGGAAAGCATAACATCGCGCTTGGTACTTTTTGGAGATGTCCACAAGGTGGTTTTGTCGGTCAGGTTCGAAACAATTCTTGGCAAGATGGATGGCAGCGCACGCCTGGATGGCGTCTGCGACCCCAGGGCATATATAACTGACATTTGAATATATACGGTAAGAAAGAAGTTTGCGATAGTGAGAATGACAGAATTGCGAGGAACAAGGGAGTGTATAAAATACGACAAGAGCATCGGCCGTTCGGAAACGAGGGGGTCGTAGTCATTGAATTGCCAGGACAGTGACGATGACTCTGCAAATGACAGGCAATGACCAGGCACAGTTTCATACTGAAATCTTTTGACAACTTGATCGTGAGAAATCTCCGCCAAGGCTTATTTACATACCTAACCATAGCTGGAATGAGGACTATCTAGAAACTACATACAGAATCATGAATCTCGCTGTTGGCCATCGGCGCTCTCATAGACGTCTTCGACCGGGCGAGAGGGATATGTATTGGCGCGCAGACTCAAAAGGTCTGGACGTGAGTAATGGCCGACGAGATCGAGCCACTGCTTCATAGAAGCCTTGTCATGCAGGTCAATGTCTGCATACAAAATACCCTCTTCGTGAGGAGGCAGTTCTTGACATAGAGGCTGGCCGCCCGGACCAAATATCTGGCTGAAGCCACCTCCCGGTAACCAAGACTCCATTAATTCAAAGTCCTTAAGCCCTATTTTTTCCTCGCTCTCCTTGCTGATAACTTGTGTACAAACCAATATGAAGCAAGCACCTTCCAATGCCATGGATTGCGATAGTCGCTGGCTCATACACCCAGTGGACGCATAAAGCCATTTGGGATGCGCTCCAAATAAGGGAGGCCAACTTGCAACATGGATATCAACGTCTTGCGAATACTCGTAGTATTTTAGGAGAGGCTGGGTGTGTTCCCAGCAGTTCAATGCGCCAATACGGCCAAACGGCGTGGCAACGACGTTTTTCAACGAGTCACCTTCGCCAGTACCCCAATACGCGCGCTCGATATGGGTCGGTTTTATTTTGCGTCGGTGATGGACAATGATCCCTTCTAGATTGATGAACGACTGTGTCTGGTTAGCCCTAAATTTCAAGATGAAAAGGGAGAGCATCCAAACCTGGGAAATGTACAACGAATACTTGTCTCTCTCACTGTATCCAAGAACACAAAACAGACCTGCCTCTTTCACGGCGGCACAGATTCGTTCCATCTCGGGCGAACATCTCGCTAGCGAATTGTGCAGGTATTCATCCATGTGACTGCCATTCTCATAAGGGGATTTAGTGTGTATGCTCCTGCCATCAGTTAGTTGACCAGCCCTCTCGCCAAAGCGCGACGAATTCTCACCATGGATAGCCAGGGATGAAAACTTCGGGAAAGCCTAGGACCTTAGCTCCGTTTTTGCCAGCCTCCAAGATGAGCTTGATCGTTTTCTGAACGGATCCTTCCAAGTCGTTCCAAACTGGTTCAGCCTGAATAGCAGCGACACGGAGCTTCTGGGACATATCGGCTTGTGTTTCGAAGAGGTGGACATAGAATGAAGTATGCAGATTTGGGAAAGTCAATCGCTCTTTTTGAGGGTCCTTTGGGGTCTTTAATACTAATAGAGACTTTGTCTGTAAAAAATTTTAATTGTTATACATGCCTAAATTAGACCTCAATATGATACATCATAAATGAGGGAATTTCCCCTCACCCTCGCCCTATACAACCCAATTGGGAAATAGGGTATTCTTTAGATTATGGTTATAAGCTTGAGGCCTGTTTCTAGGAACTAGGAGGCCTCAAGCAGTTTATTCTTAAAATATATAACCCTACTTTTTCTATACTAAGATCTTTATATTGTCGTGGCAGCGAGTAGCCTCCTAGTCGATTCTGAGTAGGACCCTATAACCACTACATAGTCCAATAATTTAATAATTTATTACTAAAATATAAATTATTAATAGTAGTTTTTAGATAAGAAGTATATCTAGTATACCGGCCTGCGGTGGGCGGCGGTGGAGTGGGTGGAAATCGACTCGAACAACCCCTTTCACGTTGAGCGTGTTGCGAGTCAATTGAAATCGACGGAAGGGGCCGAACTCTACAGTCAGAAGATGCAGAAAACCTCGGTCACACAGTGTTTACAGACGGCGATAGATGATCGAAGTTATTCGATCTTCATAGTCTTAGATGGACAGCCCACGCGCGAGATGGCGGCCGCAGCCCTCGCACTGCCTCGGGGACCCTGCAGAAGCAACGCGCGAGGAACGTCGCTTCGACCACATCATACCGCCAGAGGCGTCGCCAGCGGTGGAGGAATCCAATCCGCCGCGACATCGAAAGATGCCGCAGCAATGGTAGGCCCAAGCAAACCTTAAAAGGGCATCGGGTGATAGGCCTCCATCAGGGTCAACCCGCCGAGTCGAGAACCCGTGCAGGGCGGAACCCGGCTGCGGGCTAGCCCAGTGGCTGAAACAGTGCGGCAGGGATTGGGACATGTATATATATGTCAGTCACCCCACCTGTATTAGAAGAATCAATGAACAACTTACTACTATATCTTAACAGTTACACCCTACCCCACTCAACCATCTCAGCAGAAATCTCCCAAGCAAAAGTACATAGATTGGTTTTCAAACCCTAAACCGAAATGCAACTAAGCTAAATGCGACAAGTATCTCGTTGCCTAATATTTCAGGATCACCGTAGACATACGCTCCCATTTCAAATTTCATCTCTAAATATTAGTCATATGTATCCCTCGCTCATTATATCTCCGAGACAATAATATATATCTTCGGACTCAAATACTTCTTTTTTCCGCGCCACTCCTTCCATCCAGCGGCGACAAACAGGAGCGAACTTTTTGCTTTCATCATCGTTGAGGAATTTGTAGGTATCAAAGTTATTTCCAAGATTGCAATCAAAATGATAGTCAAGTGCTATTGTACCAGGCCTCATGACAAGTTCCTGAAGGGCGTTGGGGAGCCATAAAGGCTTTTCCTTAGCAAATAGTTTCAAAAAATCTGCAGTCAGGTCAACGATGAGCCTATGTGGAATCAATAATATAATGTGGGGCGTGAAGAGAGCTTTTACAAGGAGGGGAGTCTTTTCCCTCTTGTATCCTTCTCGACAAGACCAATGATCCAGCAACTTCGAACAATTAAGGAGGATCTCTCCTTCGACACGCATCACGTCCCAGTAGGTCCAAAGTAAGCACCTGACCCTCAGAACTGACGTGTGATAATGAGCTCCGACAATCTCCACGAGATCTATGTATTCTTGCAGAAGACGTCTCTTAATCGGTGGTCAATTATGTGGTGCCGTTCGGTTGTTGTACGCCTGCAAGATGGATTTCAAAAATCTCAGCATGGATTGGTCGTAGCGAGCACCCCAAGCTCGACTGTTAATGAATGCTGAGAACATGGCGAACGGGAAATCCTCAGATTGCAAATTTTGTATCGATCGCTCGAGACCTTTCATTGTCTTAGAGAGCTGTTTGATAGCTTCTTGGTAATTCCTGTTGCGAGATAAGCTAGGCCATCGCGGTCTGCAAAGGGTTACTCTTCCGAAATCCCGAACCTGAGCCGGAGGTTGTCTATTTGTTCTGTCATGACGACGTCTTCACTCCGTAGACCTCTCACGAATCCAATATTCAAGTTGCAAGTCATCCCTGTCAGTCTCCGGGTATGATCTACTAACTGACAGTCTTGTCTCTCTTATAAACTGCTGTATCGAAACGCAATGCACTAACCCTAATACCAGTGGCTGGAACACGAAAGGAAACTGATACAACGCTACTGAGATTAGGTTTGAGCTGCTTGTCTCGTTACGTCTATCACTTTCCCCGCTTCATTTGTAGCCGACCTTTCTATTCTTTAATCAAAAAATTCCACTTTCTGGCGTCGTTTTTGCGGTCTCGCTGGTAACGACGTCGTTGTCGTAGGATGCGTTGTATTAATGGGCTTCTTGGATGGAGCATCTGAAATATAGCCTCCTTTTCCGGTGGAATGTTTTTCAATGCGGCCCGTATAATACTTCGCGTTATCCTGATCTGAGCTCCTTTTCGCTTGAGAAGGCATTTTGTAATGTCCGCGCCGTTCCAATTAGTTACAGCTGATATCATGACACCGTTTGTGATCTTGATCTCGTCCCCTTTCCGATCTAGGAGAAGTTTCATTATTGAAAGCCCGCAGCTTTCATTTGCCGCCGCTGCTTTCATTACTTCATCAGTGACTCTGATTTCGTCACCTCTTCGATCTAAAAGAAGCTTGATGATTGAATCCCCACTATGGATGTTTGCTGCTGCTTTTTCCAGAATCCTAGGAGTGATCTTGATGTCATCCCCCTTTCGGTCAAGCAGAAGACGCATGACTAGATTCTCACTCGACACATGTGATGCGGCCTTTTCCATAATATCATCAGTGATTTCGATATCCTGCATAAGACGACGAGCAACATCGACCAAACCCCATCGTGCTGCCCAAAAGAATGGCAGTGGCTCATCAATATTCTTATAATACCAAAATGGTGCTTCCACAAAGCCGTTCCAGGTTGGTAACTTTTCAATGCTACATAGGCTCTCGGCCAATCGGAGAACCTCATCCGTTGGAGTCGTTGTGGATTTCAAATGTGTGATCCAATAGGTTGCAGAGTACCACAACAATTCATCACTTTCAGTGCTATCTTCACTCTCTTTGGATAGCTGATTATTGTTCCCTTGATGTTCCCACTGGCACAGATAGGTCATACATATTTTTGAAAGAACTAGATTGGCATCTTCAATCTTTACTGATTGTCGCCATTGTGTGCTCCCATAATGCTCTCTAGCAATGAGAAATTCTCTGGCTGTCTGATGGATAAGATATATTCTGGAATCTCTGATAAAAACAAAGAGCCCACATAGGCGGCGTAACTTGTCGCCAAGACCCTCTGCGCTGATCCCTGCGTCCTCTGCTGTCTTTGCCTGTCTTGTGTTATCAGCCAGCCCCAAGGCCATAGCCATTTCTTGAATATTTAATGGACGCCGTGCACCGACAATGATCTGTAGGATGGTACGCACTGTCGCTTCTTGATGTGTAGTGACTCGGTTGAGTATCTTTTCATATGCTTCATCAACAGTTTTTGGAATGAAATGGATTGGTCCTTGATACGGCCGAAGGCTATCTTTTAACATGGCATAGATGTCTTCGATGGCTAGATGTAACCAGAGGTATGTGCGGTGCTCCATCTGAAGAAGCTCTCTCAAAAGCAAGTCCCGCATTTCCGTTTTGAGTTTCAGCTTTTCACTAAGCTCGGCTACTCGTATCTTCACAACAAGATTGATCTCATGATGAATTTGATCATTTTCCTCCTCCCCCCTGAGGTGAAGCTTGGGGAAGAACTCGATCACTGGCTGGAAATAATCTACAATATCATCATATGGTCGACTAGTTGCAAGAAACTTTAACCAGTTCTCTTGAGCAGATGGACGCGCTTGCTTGTAATGTTTTTGTAATTTTTCAATGAGTCGCTTCTGGTCTGGTCCTCGACATTCGTCTAAAGCATCAAAAACACAGATAATATTGCCCGCTTCAGGGTCACTTGTTGCGGCAATTAAAATACGCCATAGATCCTCAGCCTCATGCTGGATCTTCTCTCGGTTCCGTTCCCAAAATGGTAGAGCATGTCGCAAGAGTTGCGGCTGCAATGTGAAAAGCTGATGAAGTACGGCACATAAAGCAGTAGTCAAGCTGTTCTGCTCGTCATTGTCCTTGAAGAAAAAATAAACGGTTGATATATTTGGGTCAGACATTCTGAAGATATCATCAATCAAGGATTTGGCAAGTACCGATTTACCGCATCCTAGATCGGCTGAAATCCATAGAAGATCATGGCTCGCTGTGTTCCACCAACGCAGGTACTCGTCGCTTTTCAAGACCCACTCACAGGTCCCCTCGATTCGGTCGGGGTTATTATTTTTATACTCCTCATAGGTTGACGTCTTGAATACCCGATGACAGTCACGCTGATCTTCTGTCAGATGTCGCACAACTTGTTCACTGTGATGCTTTTCGCGTTGTTGGAATGCCTTTTTAAGGCCGAGATTCACCGTCTCAAGTTGTTTAGGGATTTTCGACACTAAGGAATTTTATCCAAAGAGTAAGCAATCATAATAGAAACGATATCCAAGCTAACTAGGCTTGCAAATTACGTACACTCTTTGATCGGAGTAAGTACCGTAATTCCTTGCCCAGGAATAATGGACAATAGAGACTAACCAGTAAGAAGTACTTCACTAATCCTCTTCTCCGCTTCAACCTTATTTGGGGGAATGCGGGAGAGAAGGTCTTTCGCATATGCCGCCGCGGTCATGGCCGCATACCCTTGCCACTCTTCATTCTTGTGAGAATCCGAGTAGTCACAGATACCCCGTATGACAAGACACGGGAAATTATTCATCAACCCTGCCGCTTCCATCTCAAAGCAGAGCACATCCTTCTCTGCTGCAAGCTTGTCCCGGACCAAGGCATCTTTCATCAACTGGTTTGCTGAGGCAATTAGCCCATAATAAATGGCAGGATTATCGTTTGTGCTTGGACGCTCTTTTCGGGTGACTAGAACTGAGTTGTTGTAACCGCAGATTTTACTGCAGCTTTCACCTTCTCCTGCAGTATGAATGATATCAGACTTGTAAAGCCTGTCGGTCTTAGCATCTGGCCGCTGATACTCCTCCCGGATTCTGGGATATGCATCCAGAACTTTCCCAATCGTCGCTTCAAGCTGATTCCCTTTCAGCCGGTAGCGAGCCTTGAGATCATTCACTGCGGTCATCATGAACGTTGGTGGCTTGTTTAGAAAGCCAGTGGCGGTAAATTCTCGGTTTTGGATTGTCATCCCGAAGTCGTATTGGTATACGCCGCCATTTGCATAACTAGGGGAGCTAACGACAACATCGCCTAGTCGGATGTCATGTTTTGTCGGTACACCGCCGCCGATGCCCACCATCAAGGTGATTCTCACATTCGGAAAACTGCGCACCAGGTCTCTGGCTGCGCTTGCGGCATTGACGAGCCCGTATTCCCAGTGGGGTAATACAGCAATGACGACATGGTGCTTGCCAACCCGTCCGAGAGTATAGGTATTGTTATCATTCACTGGCTGTTCATCGAGCCCGTCATACTCCTCGTCCAGGAATGCCTGGGCGGCAACGTGTTCTTTGTCAACGGCGCAGATCCAGCCAACCATATAATCATTCGGACTCAATGTAGTCATATTGCTAGATATCCTGTCCCAATGCAGTCAGAGCATGGCATAAATTTATGGCAGCTGATAGCTGTGCACGCAAGGGAAAGACTTAATCGCACCAGAACCAGGAGTGGCCAAAAATCAGGTATATATCTGGCACTAATCAGAACCACAATCTCAAATCCAGTGTCTCTCTTTGTTCGTATTTATCTGATTGACAAATTGTTGGTTTGATGATATTTTGGGGTCTGGCGAGATGGATGAGAGAAACGAGTCAAAATAATACCAACCATGAATAGAAAATCAAAGCATGAATGAAGCCTTTCATAAATAGGGTCATTCACATGGAAAACGAGAGGAATAATAGAGAAGAAAGACGGAGGTTGAGAAGGCTGAACAAAGCAACAAAACGCATGTATGGCAAGGCTGAGTTTGTTCCCAGCGGCGGCTAGGATATTCATGATTGGCTGTAACCGGCATCTGTGCAACCAATTACAGGGGCATGTTAGTTGTTTACTCACTCTGGCCTTAGCATGGTCTGACGGCGACCCTCCAATATATTTGTTTCGTAAATACAAGCGATATTATCACTGATCTAGATATAGTTGATAAAACCGGCATTCCGGCTAATGTGGTGGTTTCACCACTACAATAGTAGCTAAAGTTATTATTTTAGATAAAATACTATCTTAAATTTATAATTAAATTATAAAATTATATATAAAAAGTATATAGTATAAAACTTTATAATTTTTATTAATTATTATTTATATTTTGATTAATAATTATTTTATAATAGTTTAGAATAAGCTATAAAACTAGTTAGAGTAATCAAAGCGCCGAAAGAGCGGGGGACAATGACCGCTATTGGAAAGCAGTATTAAGCGATGTGATATATTCCTCCATCTGGCTGTCATTTACAACAGAAAAATCGTCAGACATTGAATCTGAAAACAGAAGTGTCGGGCCGGAGTTAGCGTCTTGCCAGTCCTGATCATCTGTATTGGTATTTGGAATAGTTGAAATTTGGTCTCCGAGACTCATTTGCACGGATCGGACATGTTGTCGAGCCACCTCGACCGAGTGAGATGTTCCCGGGAGGTGTTCCAATGCATTGGAGATAATTTCCAAAAGGGTTTCAAATACCTCCACAGTAATCTTTCCCTCTTCATGATCTTTCGTGATCATCCTCAAAACCAAATGACTACTTGCAATGGTATGAACGGGGTAAGGATCAATAGCCAGGAGGGGGCATTGAGCCTTTCTCGTCTGGCTACCGGCCAGGGGAATCACATCCGAGAAAACATAACGACTGGTTGATCCGACCTTTAAGCCATTAATTGCACCTTGCACTGCGTCGTCTCGCGCTAAATTCAATTGAGAAAGGAGGTCGGGCCTGTCAGATGCTTCGATGGCGTCGACCAAAAGAAGTACGCCAAGATGCCAGTGGCACATAAGTAGCCCTAGAAACGGATTAGCCTCAAAAACTGTGAAATAATAATTCAGTAGAAGAACTCCAGGGCGTACAAGAGTTGAATCTTTGTCTAATACCTAAAAAATCTAACCGACACATACAAGCCTCCAACATAGGACCATATGTAAGTCGGAATCGTTCCAGGGCACCGAGAACGGCGCTGAAAGCAGCATGAATAAGGTCTTCACTGCAACCATCTCGTAGCGCCTCTTTCAGAGCAGCCACAGTCTTCCACAGATAAAGCTTCCATTGGCTAGCACACATGTTTATTTCGTCCGCTTCAGTGTCACCTATCGTTGAGGCTTGAAGCAGCAACCCTTTCTGCCATATTTCGTGAGTGATAGAAGCTCTAGTCTTTATCACTTCGAAAAAAAGCTCCTTATCCATCCCTAGGTTTCCGACAGCCAGAACGGGCTTATAGTCGAGTGTAACCGAGGACGTCGTGTCGATAACGATGCCAGCAGCGTACATCATGTTCTCATAGTGAAGATTTGAGTAGTATTGCATACCAGTGATACTATGATCCGACAAATGAGACGGTACAGCTGGATCTTTTGTTACCACTTTGGATGTCGAAAATTTCAATGTCTCACGCCGGCATCTGAGGCTGTAAATATGGTGTAACGCTACTTGAAAGCAAAGTGAGCCTGACAGACCTTCCATCTCCTCGTCCTCTCCTACGCCGATAGGGACAGGAGTAAGACCAAATAGAATAAGAGAGAATACAGACTGATAGCACCTTAAATTGATGGCTTTCAACATGAACTTTCGAGACTTACGCCATAGAGCGCGCATCATATTCTCATGCCATGCGTTCAATGGGGTCTTTCGTAGCTTAGGGTAAATAACGGAAAGCCATCGTACGCAAAAGCAGTGGATCGTTGTAATGGCAATTTCTCTGGCTTCTATCTCTTTCTTCTTAGAGGACCCTGATACCTGTTGCCTCCCTGAGGGAGCATCACCAGGGCCTTGCTCAATGGAGCTTATTTCGCGATCTAGCTTGACGCAGAGATCGAAGGTGCTTAGACCGTTATAATCGATGCCTGGACTGTCGTAGGAATTGCACGCGCCAGCAACCCAAGAAGTAAATAATGGGTCAAATGTATCCCAGTATAGCTTTTGCAACTGTAAGCCTATCTCAGACGGATTGGGCCATGTGGAGAATTCGTGTACAGAGATCCCAGGCTTAGCCGTGGATATCAACTTAGTCGAATCGGCAGTGGCCTGTAGGGGCTCGATGACTCGATCGCTTGGATTGTACACCCTCTGTTGCAATGATGAGAGCCACTATAGCCTCATTGATAATTAGCAAAAATATTAGCCAAACCATTGGGTTGTGGGGACTTTCACTAACGTTAAAGGTGCAAGTTCGCTTCCGGTCTTTACAACGAGAGCAAGGCACGGTTCCGGCTCGAGAATCTCCATCCAAGTCAGAAGCATCACAGCCAACTCGGGCCCGACGACAGTCATCACAGCTGCTGTTCTGTTTGCGGCGCTTCGGAGCACGTATTTCCTTCATATCAATGAAAAAGTACACTAGCCTATCTCACGATGCTCGAGAGGGTTTTGTCGAGGATCGCATCTGAAGTTCCCTGGCCGTTTTACCTCGGCAGTGGCGGCGTGAAACCCACTTTGTGGACGTAAACCGAAAACACCACAGCTTCCCTACCGCGGACTCACATCTCCAGGCTCAAAGCCCACCCGGACACAGTTCCACAGCTCTATTACATGACAGCCCTTAAGACGCTGGATAAATGTTTTTTCTTTCAGCCTAGGGACAACACAGGCAAGAGAGCGCCCTTCCGAAAGCTATGAAGGCCCTAGGTGCCCAGACTTACCGCTCTCAAAGCGCATGTCCAGATGCACGAACAAAAAGCAACCAGCAGCAAGAGGTGATACGTCATAGCAAGGCCTCCTTGTACTGCACCTATTCTATAACGGTCATTCTTTACCTAGTCTAATCCTTAGATCTTCAGTAATAATTAGCCAGTCTACGGCTGGTGCTAATCGGTCTGAGGCGAGTGATGGCTGTAGCGATATAACGCGAAGGAAATCTCTTAAGACTATAAAAAGTCGCGAGAAGATTTGAAGTGCCATCCCTCGTCTTCCTCGGAAAATAACGGAGGTCTTCATTGGGTAACGAAACTTGACCAAGAACCAGGAAGCTTAGTGTTTCTCTGCCTTTTTCGGTTCCGGCGGCCCACTTACGACATAGGAAAATCTATAGTATGTCGGTTCCGGGGTCAGTCACATCCAAATACCAACATAATCTATTCTAATAGGAGAAGGACCGAGGTTTCTCCAATCCATGCACCCTGCAGATACATAATAGAGCAAGACCACTGTTTTCCCGATGCTTCCCAAATTACGCCTTTTAACACGCGACCTTGCGCCTGGCCTGAGAAAGACTGAAAGATTCAGATAATATTCAAAATACCGCCTCGTATAGTTTCAACATCTCGCTTCGCCGGAGTTACAATCTCTCCACTGCCTTCTTATCTTTTAAAATGGGGGCAATTGAAGATCTCAAGATACCTAGCTCTCGGGATCACAGTCTACATATTGCTCTGTCAATCTTTTCCCCTCAAAGCTGTCTCAAACCACGGCCAGTGATTGTTATGGGCCATGGCATTGGTGCGATCAAGGCAGCCGGTCTGGCTCCATTCGCATCGGCCTTCGCTGACAAGGGTTACTATGCAATAACGTTCGACTATTTACACTTTGGAGAAAGCGATGGACAACCACGTAATTTCCTGTCAATCTCGGGCGAGCTACAAGATTTTCGTGACGTTATCGCCTGGGCTCGACAACAGCCTGACCGATTTGATCCAAAACAAATCGTTGTCTGGGGATCCAGCTTTGGGGGCATGCATACCACTGCCATAATAGCGTCTGACCATGAGCTCGCTGGCGCCATCGCACAGTGTCCCTGCGTTGACAGTTTTGCAGCCGCAAAGAAGCAGCCTTTGTTGAAGTCTCTTCGTATTACTCAAATGGCGATATCTGACGGCATACGCTCATTATTCGGGAAGGAGCCAATCTACATAAACCTGACAGGAAATGGGTCATCTGGATCAGCAATCGCCCTGATGGAAGGCTCTGAGGTGATTCAAGGGTGGCAGAGAATCAGTCCGTCAGATGTCGCCTTCCCAAACATCATAACCGCCCGGTCCATACTCCAATTTCCCATGCACCGTCCAGTGTTAGGCGTCAAGAAGAGCAAGAAGCCATATCTCATTGTTCTTCCAACCTATGACAACGAGGCACCTTTGGAGGCTGCCGAGGCTGCAGTACGAAACGCCCCGTTGGGAGAGAGTTTGAGAGTTCCGGGGGGCCATTTTGACTTATATGCTGGTGGCATTGCGTTTGATGCCAATCTTTCGGGTCAGCTCGCATTTCTCGATCGTATTCTTGTCTGATTCAACCCATTTTCAATAACCATGCTATATTCTTCATTTGCAGGTTAATCACAGAATTCTGAATCACTATTTTTGCAAAGAATCTACACAATGCAGGCTCTCTCCCTTTTTCCTAGGATACTGTCAACTGGAACCGTGCCAACTACCTTTAGTTAACGTAACGTAACTCCCAGCCGTCTCGGTCACCCCAAAACACCATACTAGATGCTGAATATTGATTCCTCGATATTTCAACCACCACGTATTTATTTCAATCAAATTTCTAATCTATACATTCATCTAATCATAGGAATGACATATAAAGATTTCAGGCCTTTCAGGCTATTATTATAATGCTATACCATAAAATACGGGGTAATTTTGACATTTGAGATTGAAATATATATATATCTCTGCCAATACTCAGAACAACCTTCCTATACTTTACTAGTAGGTTAGAAATACTATTATATTATCCTGGTAGGATCTTCAATCTTCCCACTCAGATAGCTGAATGAACCTGAGAGACTTGGGTCCGGGTCTACTTGTTCGCTCGATTCCAGTCTCAAGGACGCTAGACGGACACATCTGGAGGGGCTTGAGGTAGATGGAGCGGCGTACGGGCTGCCGAAATACCCAGGTGTCAGAGCGTATTCCCATTGTTCAGGCTGCCCATGATGACAGACGCTCCGTTAATCAATTATTCTAGACAAGGCGCCGTCCTAGGTCCACAATCAAATTATAGAATTATATATAAAAAGTGCATAGTATAAGGCTTTATAATCTTTACTAATTATTATCTATATCTTGACTAATAGTTGCTTTATAATAGTTCAAAATAAGCTGCGGAACTGGTCAAATATACGCTAAATAGATATCGGGAGGGCTGTGTTGGCAATCACAATATTGATGGAAAGGCTGGCCCTGCATTGAGAATCATGATTTTTTTTGCTGCTTCGATAAGTATGCCGTAATTGACACTAGTAAGATCCCTTGTCCTATCTACAAAACGCAGAACATTGCATGTATCCCCTCAAGTGTTTCCGATTTTCAAAATCACACGCAAGAAGAACGTAATATAAAACTGCGGATTCCCCTTCAACGGTCATCTACCCTGGCTGGTAGTTAATTTCAGATTAGCTGCATCCGGCCCCGAGATAGTATTTGTAATGGGATAAACCAATAAAGATCCAGTGGCTCATGTACAATTACGCTCAACTTTTTCTATTTTGGAGTGACAATATTGAAATTAGGGTCACCCGGGTCGAGTAGGGATGACAGAGTATTGAGTGCATTGTTGTCACCATCAATCTGAATCCCAGCATTCACTAGAGCTTCAGGATCAGGCCCATACACCGCGAGTGCGGGCAGCTGCTTAGTAGTCCCAGTCAGGGTCACAATAGCGCTACTAGACTGAGCGGCTGTGCTATAAATGAGCGCACCGTTCGACAACCACACACGATAGGTGACTCCGGTGTCGATCATGACGACATCAATTTTCAGCTTCTTGCTCCAGGCTTCCACACCGTTTATTTGGATGGCGAGGGAATCAAAGATCATCTCGGGCGTAAGCTGTGCAGCCACATCAGGGGAGGCCGTCTGTGTAGGCGTCCCAAAGTTTCCATTGCGTAGCTCTTCTGTACCTGATAAGAAGAAATCCCTCCAAGTACCGTTCTCCGAGCCGTATCCTAGCTGCTCATAGATATCGGCTAGTAGAGTTTTGGCATCTAAGTTATCAGGATTGGAGAAGACAGCATGGTTAAGAATCTCAACCGCCCAGCGGAAGTCACCTGCGTCGAATGCCTCGCGTCCTTTACGAACAATCTGTTCATCTCCGCCGGCAAGCTGGACATAACGCTTTGCCCTCTCTACAGGAGTGTGCTCCCATAGATGGGCCGGATTACCATCAAACCAGCCGCAATAGCGCTGATATATGGCCTTCACATTGTGGCTTATAGAGCCATAGTAGCCACGAGCACTCCAGGCTTGGTCGAGCGCGGGTGGTAGAGTAATCATCTCAGCAATCTCAGATCCGTTATACCCTTTGTTCAGTAAGCGGAGTGTCTGGTCATGCATGTAGGCATACAGATCGCGCTGGGAGGTGAGGAACTCCACGACCTCGTCAACACCCCAGGTCGGCCAGTGGTGAGATGCAAAGATAACCTCAGTTTCACCACCGAACATGTCGATAGTCTCAGTCAAGTACTTTGCCCAGGAGTGTGGGTCGCGGACCACAGCTCCTCGAAGGGTCAGTATGTTGTGGAGGGTGTGGGTGGCGTCTTCAGCTGCACACAAAGCTTTGAACTTGGGGAAGTAGATGAGCATCTCGGCAGGGGCCTCAGTGTCGGGTGCCATCTGAAACACCATTTCGACGCCATCAATGATTCTTTTTTCTCCCGTGCGCCCAATATCTTCATTAGGCGCTATGAGTGTGACGTTCCCAGTTGAGACAGTTTGCCCGAGCCCAGCGCCGATCTGGCCCCTCGGTCCTCGATGAAGGGCAGCACCGTACATGTACGCAGCCCGTCGGCTCATGGAAGTACCCGTATATACATTCTCAGAGACAGCATGCTCAAGGAAGCCCTCAGGGGCAAGGATCTTGATTTCGTTTTTCTCGACATCCTCTTCTTTGATGAAGCCTTTAACGCCACCAAAGTGATCAACGTGGGAGTGCGTATAGATGACCGCCTTGATAGCTCTATCTGTGCCACGATGATCCTGATAAAGGGCAAGTGCAGCAGCGCCGGTCTCCTCTGAGGTGAGGGGGTCAATAATAATTAAACCGTCATCGCCTTCAATGATTGTTGTGTTGGACAGGTCAAGTCCGCGTACTTGGTAAATTCCTTCCGTAACAAGATATAGCCCGTCCAGATGGGTAAGCTTCGACTGCCGCCAGAGACTCGGATTAGCCGTGTCTGGAGATTCATTCTCCAGAAACTTATAGGCGTCGCTATCCCAGACAACCTCCTGGTTGTAATTCCTGATGACATCGTGTTTGAGGCGGCTTATTAAGCCTCTCTCAGCATTCACAAAATCTTGACGGTCACCAAAAGGTAGACTCTGTCGAACTTGCTCTTGCTGGTCAATAATGAACTGGGTTGCAGGCTTAGAGTGCTCCATAGTTAGGGTTGACTCGTAGAACCCCAAGTATTTGAGACGCTAAGCGGGAAGCTCCTCAGGTCGACAACGATTCTCAAGTCATGACCGATGACCCCCGTGTAGCCCAAACTAATGGAATTATTGGATTTAATAAATGAGGTTTGTCGTAATTCTATTAATCTGCCCAGTGTGGGGTCTATTCTGCACGTACGCTTTGATGTGGCGAGGATGTTCTTGGTTAGAAGTCCCCACGTTTATTAGCCGCCCTTACCAGAAACGACGAAATGACGTGATTGATACTGTACGTCAGTGAGATAGCATATCCAGGACGATTTGAGTGACACAAAACTGCGCAACATGACTTGGTGATAATGTGGCATGTTTCTTCGACGTCTTGAAGGGTTTTTGTTCCATGGATATTTGGTTCTCTGGTGCCGAGGAGGTTGAGGTTGGGGCCGTTGATGAGAAGAATGGATGGCATGGTATAGTGATTTTAGAAATAGTGAAAACCCTTTTTTTCCGAAAAAAGATCTTCATATAATTATATTTGCCTCGCAGTTACATGTATTTTTTATAGATATACAAAGGTTGCAGGCTCGCCTTGACCCTCGGCTAAAATCACTGCCGGATGGGAACCTCATGCGTTCATCACTTCCATGCCCGGACCTCTTGTTCCGCATCAACTTTGAGTGGCAACTCGCATGGATCTTGTATGTGAAAGAACGAAAAGAAAAGAGAAAATAAAATAAAATAAGAGCAAACAGCACATTGACAAACTCTAGAAAATGCCTTGCCGCCCTGCGATTGCATCCATGTCCCTCGGGCGTGCTTGGGTACACGAAATGCCAGAGAAGATGAAACAGGCCGCTGAAGCAGGATTTCAAGGAATAGAAATCTTCTACGAAGACTTGGAGTATCTTGCCAAAAAATACGGAGACAGCACGCAGGACCAGAATATTTTGGCCGCGGCCAAAGAAGTGCGTGAGCTGTGCGATAGCTTGGGGTTGGTCATATTCGGTCTACAGCCATTTTTATTCTACGAAGGGCTAGTAGATCGAAAAGAGCATGAACGGAAGATTATTAAACTCAAACTTTGGTTTCGGATTGTCAAGGTCCTGGGGACCGATACCATCCAAATTCCGAGCAACTTCCAGCAAGAAGGAACTTCGGGAGATATTGACTTGATTACCCAAGACTTGATTGAAGTTGCCGACCTCGGCATAAAGGAAGACCCCCCTGTTCGGTTCGCGTATGAAAATCTCGCATGGGGAACGCATGTCGATACTTGGGAGTCGATGTGGGACATTGTTCAGCGAGTCAATAGGCCCAATTTCGGCTGTTGTCTCGACACGTTCAATATCGCTGGCCGTGTCTGGGCTGATCCTGCAAGCCCCACGGGAAAGACGCTCAACGCAGAAAATGATTTCCAGGCTTCAATGGAACGGCTCAGGAACACGGTCGACATCAAAAAGGTGTATTACGTCCAAGTTGTAGATGCAGAACGTATGGAACAACCTTTGGTTAAAGGACACCCTTTCCATGTGGACGGCCAACCTCCCAGAATGTCGTGGAGCCGGAATGCTCGTCTTTTTGCATACGAAACCGACCGCGGTGCCTATTTGCCGAGTGTCGAGGTGGCCAAGGTGCTCTTGAACGATCTCAAATTTGAAGGCTGGGTGTCTATGGAGCTGTTTTCTCGCACACTTGCGGATCCAGAACCGACGGTATCACGTACGCATGCTCAGAGAGGCATCGTTGCTTGGAAGAAGCTTCAATCGGAACTTGGTCTGTGATTCTTAGCTGCAAGTTCTTAGCTGCAGGTAGGCGATTACATAACGCCTGTCTGCTTGACAATGTACTATTCAGAAATGCAGAGTAACTGCTTACGGATGAGCCATGTCTTGGGGGTTTGAAAAGGTCACTATGTGCAAAATATGGAAGGATGTACTAAGTCTGGGGGTTATTGGGCTTTGGGGGGATTTTTTTTCTAGAGGATCTTCTCGTGAAAGTTAGCCCCGTTAACCTCCAGATTTAGATGTCGCATTTTCGGAAGAGCCTGTTAACTTCACCAGTTCAGCTATACGCTTTAATTCCACTTGATTTCTTTCTCCAACCCCATTCCATTCCAGGATAGTACTGCCCCTTGGAAACCCCCATCGTCCTGGCATCGCAAGGACCGCAATGTCGCAACCAGCTTTAGCCGGTTAGCAAGGATCACCTAAGACAAAAAAAAAAAAAATAACCAACTAATAGTTGGAAGCAGCACTTACTGTGGACGGCTCAACTGTTTCTCTGTCCAATGGACCATTTTTATGTCTGGCCCACGGCATAACATGTAGCGACCACATTCAACGCATAAAATACAACCGCCATCGATTCGGAACCTTGTCTTCAGCCAGTTCGACATGATTGATACTACCATAGCATCCCCACGCACCTCGTTGCTGTCGGTGTATGGTGGAACGATTTCTTTCTCCTCTTCTCCCCACGAGAACCAGGGCAAGGAGCTTATATGCTTTGCTTCGACAATACTGATTCCCAATGACACTTCAATGGTTGGTGATGACGGCTCGCTGTTGATACCGTCCCAGCCGGAAAGGGTCAAATATCTGATTATGGCTGCCTGGCCTTGGGGGTCATCCCAGGAGATATCTGCTGGAAACCTAAGTTTTTTCTGTGCATCAGGGTCATTCCGGTAGCGGTCCATGTCGAAAAAACTTGCGAATAAAGTAAGGATGCGGGGACATGTCAAGCCGAGTGACAGCTTGCTGGGCCGATTGAGCCGTTTGAATATTTGGAATATGATTTCAGTTGGAAGACTCAGTAAATTTGGTGCGGACATGATTGTGACAGGTGGTTGAGTCGCAATGAGTTGGAGAACATTAAAGTACTGAGGAGGGACAAGCAAAACAACGGTGATCAATTGATAAGCCCCACATCTGATTTTCGCGGAAACGCAATGTAGCGGTGTATTATTAGTACGAAGTTACTTTTCAAAAAAAAAAAAAAAAGGAAAGCTTATTCGTTGATTAGTTAATACATTTCCTTTTTTTTGGCAAAAAATCCGACATGTTAATAGTATTGTTGTAATGTAGCCTCGTGATTCAATGTCTTCATTTAAAAATAGCAGCTGATCGTCCAACACGTCATTTTATTCCCCATATCTGACCGTGCTGTGTTTAATGCTCCGATGTCTTTGCCGCTATTTTTTATAGATATACAACGCGGAGGGTACTAGCTACCTAGTATTATAGAGTTTGTATGCAAAATTTGTCAACACAGGAGTACTTTAGATGTCCTCAACTAAATACAGAATTAAAAATGCCGTACACTGAGAAGCCAAACAAGTTTCATAACATGCGTGACAAGATTCTAGGACGTCGGAATCTCTTCAAGGACCGACATCAGGCAAATACAGGGAACACAGTTGAAATCAGCCCGCAAACGTCGTCAAACGCCGTGAATCCCACCAGTACTCTAGATGAATTTCATGAAGTCACCCTTCCCAGATCCAGTGCTTCGACCCTCGTCGGAAATGGGAAAAGTCCAGTGGTGTTCTCAGAGTCTAATATCGCATCGAAGTCAGGTTCGATTCACAAGGTTCTTTGGGAGAAGGCTTACAGCAATCTTAAGAGCGACAGAAAGAAAGCAGAATACATAACCACGTATGAGGAATTGCTATCCACAAACCTCTTGAACCAAAAAATAGCCGGTCGAAACCTTGGAGAAGACCAGATGAAAGAAATTATCGCCCGTTGCTACGTGAACAGGGGACCCAGAACCACCATTTTTGGTAGTTCCGGCACCTAAAGGAACATTTTTCTTGTAAACAATACTGCTATAGATTGCTTCTTTATACTTCTTTCACATGATTTTAAAAATAGAAATACTTGAGGGGATATAGAATGTTCCGCGTTTTGTAGATAGGGCAAGGGATCTTACTAATGTCAATTACGGCATACTTATTAAAGCAGCAAAAAATAAATCATGATTCTCAATGCAGGGCCAGCCTTCCTGATATCTATTTAGTATATATTTAATTAATTCTATAGCTTATTTTAAACTATTATAAAGTAACTATTAATTAAGATATAAATAATAATTAATAAAAATTATAAAGTTTTATACTATATACTTTTTATATAAAATTTTATAATTTAATTATAGATCTAAGATAGCGTTTTATCTAGAATAATTAATTAGTAAAGCGTCTGTTATTATAGGCAAAGATACGATACTGTTGATAGCATTAATTGTTCCCCGACGCCACATCTTCCGAGTCAGGTTCTCTTTCGATCTCTCTTTCTTTCCCAGACGCTGCATATACCTGCTCCATGTGCGTGCTTTCAGTGCTACTTTGGATGACGTCCGGTATACATTTGGTGACCGTCTAGCTTCTCGAAAAATCGGCATATCCTACCTCTCGCGTTAAATCTTCAACTCAAGGCCTTGTCTGTGGATAGGGATGTCGAGTACATAAATTTCTTCCACGTCCCTGAATCCAGCTAGGAATATCTTGTCATGAAAAGCCATCGCTAATAATTGACCCAATAAGTCAAACAATGGATTAACTTCATGTTCAATCACGAATCGTTTACTGTAAAAGAGTCAGACATGGCCAACTAAACCAAGAAGAAAAAACACTCGTGGTTTTCTATCTTGTCACTTCGTGTTGACCGGAGTGACTACCGCGATGAGTATATTAGGCATTCCTGGGGTCGGATTGCGCACAATGCGAAAACTAACATGTCTCCAGAGAATGATCCCAGTTCTATTGTGGTGGTGAAACCACCACATTAGCCGGAATGCTGGTTTGCCGTCCCCAGGCTGTGGTCCATATAAGTGGCCGCAGCTTAGTTTATTTATATTTTAAGATTTAATTATTAGCTTCTTTCTATATATTTTATATAAGTGGTTGGCTTATTCCCGCATCTACAGAGATGGTGGTCCTATGTGCACGTCCCTGCACCTTACACTCGCCCACCACGACGGGGTCATTATTTCCACCACACTAATTAAGTTTAGATAAAACTTGGAGACTTAGGATAAAGTGGCTTCTTGAAGCTTTCAAAATAAAAGGCTTGGATCGGATTTTGTGGCAATGCCAGATATCCACCAAATTAGTTTAGTATCATTCTGGTTTGCTTACCCCATACTTTATAGAAAATACCCCCCAAGGCAACACAGTTCTTCACTACTCAAAATAGTAGGGTTATTAAAAGATATTTTAATTTCTAATTACTTAAATTGTACTTAACTCTCTAAAAAAAATAAAAATATATTATATGATTTATATCTATTATTAGTTTTAGGTAAAAAATATCTACTTTCTGGCTGCTCTTCTCTATAAAAGCCTATGAAGATTCTATCTAGCAGACAGCATTTGGATCGTGCGATGCGTCGTTCCATAATTTCCGCCAATACAGTAATTTTCATAAGCAAACTTTCGTCCGAATCAATCACTTCAGCTGGGGAAACGAGCTCTTGATGCTGAATGTAGTGCAGTATCCCTGCACAACATATTCCCAACAGTTTGGAACTTTGGTCGAGATCTGTGTTATTCACGTGGCTTGGTTGTACAACACGTGAAATTCTGCACTGGTTGCGAGGCACAGGGGCTCATGAGAGTGATATGGAACGCCATCATAGAGCATGATACCTCCATTGGGTAGAGTAGCGAGAGTAGCGAGAGTAGCGGCCTTTATTCCGTGCTAATATACCACATTATCCCTTCAGCCTTCACATAGTCACAGCTCTCCATTCTAGATTCTCTACTACTTAAGCCCCCGTATTTCAGCTTTGATTAACCCCGGATTTCGCTGTCTATATCGTTCCTTGAATCTTCAGCTGCCACATATGGCTTCGGTCGAAGAGATTAAAAATGCTTCAGCCCACGAGGAGTATGTTCCTTCTGAGAAGAAGGACAATGGAATCACGGGTTTTGTGACTCACGAGGACGATGTTGCCCCCAATTACTTTCGCAGCAAATTCTTTCTTGGCTCCATGGCCGCGATTTGCTTGAGTCTGGATGCTGGTGTTGCAGGTTTCTCATATGCAGCACCCTTGATCACAACCGTTAACCAAGACATTGGTCCGGTAAGCTCCCCCTTCTGAGACAAAATAAGGTGACCCGAGTTCTAATGTGACCATACAGGATTCCAACATTAGCTGGGTTTCTCTAACTTACACTCTTACCTCGACTGTGTGCCTTACTGCTGTTGGCCGTATTGGTGATGTTTTTGGAAGACGAAATCTGTTGATTGGAGGCACAGCTCTTGGTCTGATCGGAAGTATCATCTGCGCCGTAGCTCAGAACATCTCAATGCTTATCGGCGGCATGACCCTTATTGGCATCGGAGCATCGACTCAACTCAGTTACTTTTATGTATGTATCATGAGGATATCTTCAGCTCATCTTAACCCTTTGCTGACCTTTTATCACTTACAGATTATGGGCGAAATTCTGCCGATGAAGTACCGCTTACTGGGAAATGGAGTGGTCTACATGTCTCAATTGATTACCGGCGGTTTTACAGCAGTCATCGGCGAAGCTTTGGTCATTTATACACCAAAAACAAGTTGGCGAGGGGTATTTTTTATTGTGATTGGCCTTAATGCAGCTGCACTGGTGTGTTGGATCTTGTTCTACCACCCGCCTCGTTTCCACATGAAGCACGGCAATGACAAGAAGTCAACCTATGTCAAAAGATTCGACTATGTCGGTCTATTTTTGTTCACAGGTGGATTGGTAAGGAATAAGTCGGAGAATAATATCAATCAAAGCAGATCATGCTAACATTCATAGCTTATGTTACTGTTTGGCCTGAGCTGGGGAGGTGAGTCGGATTCTATTTTATTATCCATGAACACGTTTAATGCTGACGATATGGTTCTACCGGACAGGCAAAACTTACCCTTGGAAATCGGCACATGTTATCGCTACCATCATCGTCGGACTTGTAACCCTCATCGCCTTTGGTCTCTGGGAAGTCTACGTGGATCTCAGGGAACCTCTAGTTTCGGTACACATCTTCAAGAACGGAGCCTGGCTCAACGCAACAGCTCTCTCGGGTATAGGTATCAGCATGTATTATGCTTTTGCTATTGTTTGGCCAGACATGGTCGGTGTTTTATATACAGATGGAACGGTTACTATGTCTTCTTCGTGGTTGAAAACTATTTTAGGTCTCGGCATGATTCTTGGAGAAATCGCAGGAGGATTTATTGGAAAACCACTGGGACACATCAAGTGGCAGTGTATCGTCACTTTCATTATTGGTGGCATATTTTTTGCCTGTAAGTCTTTCCAAGAACATACATTAGTATGAGAAAAGAGTCCTGACCCTAATCCAGGTACCGCAACATGCGGGCCAGACGACAAGATCCGAGCATGCGTAAGTCATATAATTACTTTGAGGATACCGAATTCCTGCTAACAAACATATCAAGGTGTTCGTTGCCATCGGCGTCTTCTTTGAAGGCTGGGCCGAAGCACTATCCGTGACCATGGTCACTTTGACCGTCAAGAAGCAAGATGAATTGGGTGCTGCTAGTGGCGTGGCAGGCTCCATACGTTTCTTAATTTCGACGATTGCCAACATCATCTATACCGTGATACTGAACAACAAACTCGATTCAACTGTTGGCCCAAGGGTCACTTCTGCCGTTGAATCTGCAGGGCTACCCGAGTCAAGCGTTGCGCAATTCATTGCAGCGTTGCCAAAAGGCACGTCTGCCCTGAAAGCTGTTCCAGGAGTTAACGATGCGATTTTGAATGCCGGTTCCATGGCCTACAAGGATGCCAACGCCAGCGCATATTCCATAGTTTTCCTGACTACCATTGCGTTTACAGTGATTGGTGTTATCTGTGCGTTACTGCTTCCGGATATCGATAAACTTCTGACTGGGCAGATGGCCGTCGTTATTGAAAAAGTGTCGAAGCCTGTCAAGGGAACTAAGGAGATCGAAGACAGCGTGTGAGCTTTATGTATTATACATTGAAGGTGATTTAGTTGAGAGTGTGGATCCATGGATATGATATATTCTATTCGCATTGTAAAAAATGGACGATGGCCGTGGAATTAGGTGCATGGCCATCTTGTCCAAGACCAAAATGAAGTCAAAGGGCTAATGGTCCACGTTTCTTTTGTATGTCAAGTTTATACTCCATTGTAAATTGATCTCAAATGATAGAAGGTTGGTAGGCAATAAAATGAAGTAGGTGGGTAAAGAGGTAGAGGAAACATGTTATCAAGCACGGTTTTAGTCAAGGAGTTTGATATGACCAACATAAACAAAATCTGTAGCTAGATTTATTTGAGGGTGCCATCAATATTTCACTCGTAGATTTTTGGAGCGATGCCACCTAGGCAATATAGAGCCTTCCTCAATTGCGTGCAAACCACTCAAATACGGGTTCTCTCACATCGATGTAGGGAGCCAACAAAATTTGGGGGTTACACAGATTATAAAACAAGGCTAAGTGCTTGGAGACTATCTATTACTACATCAGTATTGCCCAGGTACATCTCGTAAACATCTAGTGCTATCTATCCACGGCACTCACTACTTGAAAGACTGCTACCACGTTATGAGAACTTCCCTTTCAAACAGGCTAAACGGCAATGATGAAATAAAGCGAACTATTTGGAAAATCACGTAGACATGGCTTGTAAAGACCCACTGACAGGTTTTCACTATTCCATGTAGCGAGAAATTCTGTTCTATGTTGCTATTGCGTGCAGTCGAAAAACTTCCACAGTAACAAGGTGAGATTTTATCTAGATATCATGTTCGTGTGATGTCTGCTTCCAAATTACCGCCAGTAAAGTAACTTAATGTCTTACTGAGTTATTATAAGCAACCTTTCGTCCAAGTCAACTACCTCAGCCGGAGAAACGAGCTTTTCATACTGAAAGTAGTGCTAAACAGTTGCAAAGGGCCGAATGAGACGGTTATCTTCAGCCCCAAAACTTTATATTCAAGTAGGATATTTTGGGTGTTTCTGTCTTTCAAAACGCGCATTTCCAGTTCTCTCGCATCCCTTTCGCCTCGGGGAAAAGGACAGTTTGTTAGGCAAATTCAAAGTGATGGACAAGTCCCAACCGGATCATGGTGCTTACATATGTACATTGACATAGTATTAATCTCTATGTTTAAATATTAAAAGAAGAAATCCTAGGGTAGTATTAGCGGTCAAGCATGTATTTTCTCTTTTATCTTGGTGTAGGGATCGTCTCATTAGGCTGTTTATGCATTTTCAATGTTGACCTGATCTTGTATGGCATTGAAATTATAAAGAAACGCTAATATATCTGTCAACAATAAATCAGTAAGTACGCAAAATATGTGTTATTGGCCGCTCCTATCTAATCAGACATTTAATTAAATCCATTGAGACAGGAAATAATATACTCGGCTGTTCCGCTTATCCGCGGTGAGATTACGTCGACCCCAATACCCACCCCACCATACCGTTTGAAACATCAACCAGCCCGCCATGCTTCCGCCAACCTTGCCAATTACATCAATTGAGCATTGATTCTTGTATCAACATATCGATGCTAGAAGAGCCAACCAGAAATCAATCTGATTAACCACACCATGGCGCCCAAGGCCAAGATCATCATCGACACCGATCCGGTAAGTTTTACTTCAAAACTTCAAACTTCAAACAGAAAGCTGACCGTTCAGGGCATCGATGACATCCTCGCCATGCTGCTCGCCTTTGCGGCGAGCCCGGACGAGGTCGAAGTGCTGCTCATATCGCTGACCTTTGGCAATATTGAAGTGGAAAAGTATGCTTGATAATGCAAAACTTGTGTCTTTGTAACTAACATGATGCAGCTGCCTTCGCAACGTCATCTCCATGCTGCATATTCTCGACCGCGAGATGCAATGGCGCAAAGACCAGGGCAAGCCCGAAGGTTTTGATACGCTGAGAGCGTGTAAGCCGGTGATCGCAGTGGGAGCTCAGGAACCGCTGGACGATCAGAAAATGCTGGCCGACTATTTCCGTGAGTCTATATCAATTCATCAATTGATATCGAATATATATACTGACTTGCGCAGACGGCAAAGACGGCCTCGGAGGTATTCACTTTAGCGTGAGTCCGTCACCGCCCTCATTTGTATCGAGATCTAACGTACTGTATTAAGCACCCCCATCTCACCCCCGGCGAGTCGTGGGAGCATCTCTTCGCGCCCATGTCGGACCCCGATGTGCTTCCCAACGTGGCCGCGTCAACATCGCACCAGTCATTCGTCCCATCTCGCGAGCATGCCTCTGATGAGATCCTGCGCGTGCTGAAAGAAAACGAAGCAGACACGGTGATCATTGTTGCTGTTGGTCCGTTGACCAACCTCGCCCTGGCTGCTGCTAAGGATCCAGAGACTTTTTTGCGTGTCAAGGAGGTGGTTGTCATGGGCGGCGCAATCAATGAAGCCGGAAATGTACCTCTCTCTATTCATCTACATTAAACAAAGGCTGACTATGGCAGGTCACCCCCGTAGGCGAATTCAACGCCTACGCCGACTCCGTCGCCGCAGCACGCGTCTTCGCTCTGACATCTGCAAACCCACACAGCACCCTCCCCATCAGCCAAAAGCTCACCCCTTACCCAGCACAGCTCAGCAAGACCCTCACCCTCAAACTATTCCCCCTCGACATCACGCTCAAACACAACCTGAGCCGCGGCGACTTCGACCACACCATCGCGCCGCTCCTGCAAGCCGGCAGCCCGCTGGCCGAGTGGGTGTCAGCGTTTATGGCGCATGTGTTTCAGACGCTGGAGCGCCTGCACCCCGGCCACGAGGGCGCCAGCGCGAAGCTCTCGCTGCACGATCCCGTGTGCGTCTGGTATGCGCTAACCGCGGACGATGCGCGCTGGCGGCCGACACGCGACTCCCCCGAAGATATCAGGATTGAGACGGTGGGTCAGTGGACGAGGGGTATGTGTGTGGTCGACCGAAGGAACAGGCACAAGATTGATAGCGAGGTTGAGAGTCACAGTGACCATGGACTATGGCTGAGTTCCAAGGCCGGCAATAGGATTATCCGTATGGAGGAGTCTCCTGGGGGGGACTCGTTTGGTTTAGTTTTACTGAAGAAGCTGTTTGGCTAGAGATTGGCGTATTAGAATACTAGACTGGTTAATAGGCGGATGATCCTTTAAGATTTCTACCAAGTACGTATCAAGATTCAGCAAGGATGGCTACTGCAATGTGAGACAAGCACCGTGCGTTCATCTCTTTCATTTTTGAAACAAGGAATTTGAATGTGTTTCGAGATACTATCGTAATGAAGAAAATTCCAGCGCCTATGACGCAGTTTGTAGAAAAAGTTGGTTGGTGCCAGGGTCCGGCATGGATGTGCAGACGTTGTATATGTGGATGGATGCGTGCCTACGAATTGAATCTGCTGCAGTAGAAATGATTAGTTACTTACCGTTTCCTCTGTTCTCTGTTGTGTAAAAGTAGCAGACTTCGACCCACGACGTGCCTAATAACGGTATAACCATGCTGACGACGATTCTCTAAAAATGCACATACAAACCATTGCATCGAGATCTCGGCTTTGCGAATTGTGTCTTTCGTTCTTCCCGCCAAGAAGGAAATATCAAAACATTGGTTCCTGTGGTGCAACATCGGAATGTTCATCAACGGCAACGGAATGCGCGACCCGCAAAGACGCCTCTGATAGGAGAACATATACCTAATACAATTGCGCATTCAAATTAATTAGACGGCAGATCCATACCAGTGGGCATGTAAGTTGTATACGTTGCCAGACAAAAGAAAGAAAAATTCCCTGAATGACGCAAAGCAAGAGCGTGTTGAAATAAGGATCGTCGGTATAAGAGACGGGCAGTGTCTCTGGGGATATGTGGACCTGGTTTCCCTTCTCTCTCCTATCTCAGTTCATCGTTGCTTGCAGGTCAAACAGCAGCTGACAATCCATTCATTTCTCTAACTTCGCTTCAAGATGCACGTGCAGAACCTGTTCACCTTGTCTGTAGCCGCTTTGGCCGGCTCAGCCATCGCTGCCGAGTACAATGGCGGCGAGATCCCAGCAGCCTTGCGTAAATGGCGCGGTAAGAACAGGGCTTCGTCTTCTGCCTCCATGTCGATGATGGCAACGCCGTCGTCGTCGGCAGCCGCCATGTCCTCTGAAATGGCCTCGGAGATGCCCTCTTCGGTGGCAATGATGATGGTCACCGTGACCGTGACGCCCACTGTCACAGCGACTCCATCGGCATCAGCCACACCATCCAGCAGCATGGCCATGGAAAAGTCCTTCACTCCCATGGCATCCCCTTCATCATCTCACGCTCGCTCCAGCTCGGCGTCACACGCCGCCATGGCGTCGTCAACTTCGCTGACCGACAAAATTGCCGTCCCAAACAGCGACTTGGTCGGTAATAAGGACGACAAGACCAACCAGAAATTCTGGAACAAGGCTGGCAACCACAAGCATGCGCCGGCCGCCCAACTCATCGACACTGGCAGCGCACCTGTGAACACCAAGGACGACTGCTCTCTGCGCTGCCAGAGCCTCGCCGAGCAGTGTGTCGAGTTGTTGCCCAAGGACAACGACTTCTGGTAGGTTACCTAGTTCAAAGCAAGTCCAGAGAAGCAGAAGTTGCTAACAATTGTGTCTGTAGCTGGAACCAGTATCCGGCGTGCCAGGACCGCTGCGTTACGCAGCACGTGGGTTCCTCCTGAGTGTTGCCGATAAAGAGTAGCACGTGAGTCCCCTCGCTCTCACTTTTGCCACCCCGGCTTTGCTGACGACGCTGGTAAAGACCAATTCTCTAGTGCAGTTTTCATCATGGATCTTGGGCGTTTGGCTGTTTGGGTTGTTTCTTTTGTCTTGGGACCTGCGATGGACAGTTGTTGTTTTTGTTTCTGGTAGTTCGTAGTTAAAATTGACAATGCAGTGTTTCAGACCACAAATTGCCCTGTAGAGAAAGTACGTTGCGTCGGGCACGTGATGCTGCATGTGTATTTACTATTCTGTATGCACTCGGGGAAGGAGCGATTGCCCCAAGGCGCCCCACAGCACAGCAGGCACGCTAAGCCGCAAACGGCCCCGCGTTGTCGCGTGCCTGGCAGCCCCGATCTTACAGGCCAGGACCTCACCCGCCGCCCGCCAATCAGCGGCGACCCTGCGAGCACAAGGCACGCGACACTCGACACTCTACAATACAGTCTTCTATCGCCATTTCGTTCTCTTCATCTTCAACCTCATTTTCCTTTCTTGTCATCCGTCTGCCTCTCTCTCTGTCTACTGAATTGTGTCTCTGCCAGCCTGCAAACAGCTGCTGTCTATACTTCTATTGTATCCACATTGGACTATATCAGCAGCTATCTATCAGTCTGTAACACAGCCAAGTCCACGAGCCAAGAACATGCCCCCCCGCCTGCCGCCCACTCCTGCTGCCTCTGGCGAACTGCATATCAAAGACCATCCCATCGACACCATGTCTGAGCACTCGTTTGCCCTGCCACCCGCGGCTCTGAGCCCCGTGGCCACCGACGATAGCGGGAGCAGCGCCAGTCGCAAAGCCTCCGTGGTTTTTCAAACTCCTGTCTCGCCAGCATCGCCTGATTTTGGTGGCCGCAGGATGAGCACTGCCTCGTCTCGCGCCGGCTCGAAAAGAGCTGCCGCGACTGCTGCCCTAGACGAGTTCAACCTGCCGCCTCCGCCGACGAGGGCGAGGAAGATTATCCAGATGAAGCCCAAGCCCGCCTCCTCTGAAACTGCCGGAGCTGCTGGTGGCAGCACTGCTGCTCCGAAGAGCACCGGCAAATCAAGCAGCACCAACTCCAAGCCGGCTGCCACTGGCAGTTCGTCAGCGGCTGCGTCGCAACAGCCTACTACTGCCAATGGCTCCAAGAAGAAGCAGCCCAGCGCGACGTCGGCTGCTGGACGCAAGATTGCACGCAAGACGGCGCACAGCCTGATTGAGCGGCGCCGACGGTCCAAGATGAACGAGGAGTTTTCGACGCTGAAGGATATGATTCCTGCATGCCGCGGGCAGGAGATGCACAAACTCGCTATCCTGCAGGTAAGCATTTCCACATACACATATATGCATATAAATTCTAATGATCCTTAGGCAAGCATTGACTACATGAACTACCTGGAGGAATGCATCACCGAACTGAAAAGCGCCTCATCCGGCAAGAACACCACAAACACCCCAATCATGAGAGCACCCCCTGGCCCTCCCTCACCTACGTCCCCCGAACTAGCCATGCCAGAGCGAGTAGACGAAGAATCATTCTCGGCATCGGCATCGGCATCGTCAGCATCATCTGTGGCTGCCTCACCCGCCCTTTCTCCGCACTCTGGTCCCACGCACCACCACCACCAATTCCAAGCCATTGACCTGTCCTCATCATATTACCCAATCCTCCCCTCCCCAGCCTTAGGCCCAGTCCGCACCCCACAACATAACAATACGTGGCGCGCACCCTCGCAACCAATCCCCTCCGCAACCCCATCACCCGCACTCCTCCCCCAACAGCACCGCTACAGCGTCTCCAGCAGCACTACCACCAGCGGCACCAGCAGTGGCACCGCGCTCGAAAACGACGCCATGATTGACCACGAGGCCAGCGCCGCACTGCTAATGCTGAACATGGACCGTCGCAGCGGCCCAGCCGCCGAAGAGAGCGCGCAACGCTCGTCGCTGGCTGCCGAGGCCACGGCGCGTCAGCGGAAGATGGGTATGAGTGTAAGGGATTTACTTGCTCCGTGATCTGTCTACATTTATTTATTAGTGTTTGTCTTTTTGTATGTAATTATTGGTTTATAGATTGGTTTGTTGGTTGGATATGGTATATGGTGTGGTGAAACATGTGTTTTTGGTTTTTGTTTTTATACCCGGGGTACATAAGCAATCTACGAGTTATGAAAGAAGTAGCAAGGAATAAAACGCTATTTATATCTGTTGACATCAACATCAACATCTACATGTAGTCCCGTGTGGCATGCATAGAACGTCAGAAGGGCCAACCAAACTCAATTTCTATCTAGGCCAATCAGCCACGGCTAGACCAAAATACAATGCAAAGAACAAGGCAGAGGAAAATTCATCGAGACAACTGGACGTCAATAATATACCGTCCTTTTTTTCATCAATGATATGTACATCGAGGATTAAAATGAAGGAAAAAAAGTAAGGGGTGCCGCCTATAAACTGTATGCAACAGCAACGAGCAAGACAGCAAGACCACGGAAAGGAAACTCCCAGGAAACGCCATTGCTGTAGGGCTGCTAAGATATGTCACAAATGATGCAGATTTGAAGAGAAGAAGAAAAAAGAGAAGGATAGACGGGCGCAAAGGCGGAAGAAAAGTGTAATGATGATGACGATGACGACGATGATGATGAGGAAAAGGAATATGCAATGAGTGTAGCAGTAGTACTGTGATGTGTAATGTACAAGGTTCGGGAGGTAAGAGATGTTTAGTCAGGTGAGATTTTGTTAGGGGGCGCGGCAGATTTATGATAGTAGTATCATCGCCAGCGACGATACGGTTAGACATCAAAACTCCACCGCCATTTCAGCGGTTTCATTTGCTCTCGCGACTTGGGCTCATCCACTTCAACGCGAATGGCTTCAATGCCCTTGTCATCAGGCCGTCCCGTGGGACTAGTAGCTATATTTGCGTAGGGCGAGCGGAAGGCTTTGCCGCTATCTTCAGTACGCTTGGACTCTGGTCGTGAATATGGTGTGTCCGGGCAATTGTAGGAGTCTGATCCAAGACTCGATGGCGAATCAGACCGCGTTGGCGATATCGGCAAATGCCACTCGTCATAGGCATGACGGATGTGAGCCATCGACTCTGGTCGAGATGCAAGTGCTGCTGCTGGTGGATACCGGGGACTACAATCAGAGAGCGCCCCTGAGCTGAGATAGTCTCTATCGGAAACGTCTTTGATAATTGCGACTGGTGGCGGCCGGCGCTTTTTGTCGGTCGCTTTGCGGTTGTTGAAATTCGTGCCAGTGGCAAGCCAATAGGTTCGGTCTGGCATCGGGATCGACTGTCCTTCTTGGACATCGTCATTTTCCTCGGCAGTCTCCTCGATCTTCATGTCAAGTCTTGCTGCCCGGCGTGTACTTGGCGCTTTTCTGGTGCGGACAGAATCATGCCTAGCTTTTCCGGCCATGACTCTGGCCGTCGGCGGCGGCTGCAACATCCATCGAGTCTCAGCACGACTGGTCGGGCCACTGACAATTGGCGGATGCAAATCATTCACTGGAGGCGCCCGACCGACATAGTACTGATTCGAGTGGCTTGTTCCTGATCGAGTGCGGCCGGGAAACCTGGACGACTGCTGGTCCTCTTCTTCCCCCCAGAGCACTTCATCTTCCCGCTGGTATCGAGCCCAGTGCAAGCGCTCTCCCAAAGACGTCTTCAGCGTCTTTTCCCTCTCAGATGGCTGTGTATCGTCGACAGTCGTGCTCGAGGTGGCGGACAACCTCGGCGGCGCCATCCCATCGGTCTGGCCGTTTTTCGCACGATGGCGACGAGTCGGGGGCCCAGGGCCCAGGGTGATTTCTTCGGCCCATCCGGGATTGGTGCTGAACGGGGTGGGCTGCGCAAACGGGCGCGGCTGGTCGGTGACAATGACCGTCGATTTGGCCTGTTCCCGCTGGGTTCGTACAGCGTCCCTCTTTCTCCGTCGCCGGTCTACGGCAGCGGCACACGGAGTGCACGTGGCATAGTAGAAGACGGCGGACTGGGCACCCCGGGCGAGCCACATCGTGGTGTGTGACTGTATTCCCTGTTCCCTATCTCCTGTCTCCTGCTTTAAGACAGCCTAGGACGTTGCACGCAACGACTTTCTGGACCTTTGGAAAGCATGGAGGATACAATGAGCGCAGCTGGTGGAGGAGAGGCGGTCTGTATTAATTTGTGGGCGAATTCGATCGAAAAGAACAGCTGCACGTTTGACCGACAGTTTCAATGCAGGGCGAGGTGGGCGGATTGGACCGGTCAGTAGCAGGCGTCGGCAGGGGGCAATTGGGCTGGAAAAGAAAACACGACAAAAACAGAATCGACGAGAGAGAGAGGAGAGGAGAGAGAAAAGAAAGAAAGGCGAGAGAGGCGATCTGACAGCGAGAGACAGGCCAGTCACTCAGCTCAGTCAGTGAGGTGGAAAGAGAGAGCGAGTTGAAGCCTGACGCTGGCACAGCAGGCAGACACAGACAGACAAGACAAGGGGAAGGACGGTTTCAGAGAAAGCGCTGGGCAGGGCAGCCTGAGGGGCGGGTCAGTGGGCGTGGGCCACTCAGCGTGCAGTTTGGCTCGGGCGGCCCCACGGCAGGGGGCCAGCGCACAAACGCTATTGGTGCACTGGCCACAGCATGCCGCCGCTAGTACTGCACCATGCGGAGCGCGCTAGCCGCAACGGGAAATTCTTGATCCCCGAAAACAGTATACTATTTTACTCTTATTATTATACGGAGTACAAGTATGCTTATGGGTGTGGATTGTTTATATTGATTATATTAGTTTATCATGTTGTGTCGCTCATGCGTCGGAATGGCAGTGGCAGTGGCGCTGTCTGGCCATGTGTGGCCCGGGAATGGGCTGCAAGTCCAACAACTGTGTGTTGGTGCTAGCAACCGACGCAATCTTAATCAATATACTACGTGTACATCGTGGTTGTGTTGGCCCCGGTGCGGAGAGCTGGCCCTATAATGATACTAATAATAATATATAAGAAAATTGTATCCCATCAGCCACTCAGTTCTTCAATTGCTGATCGCATTGAGCAGTAGATAATAGGCAACTATGTAATACTGCAGTGTGAAAGCGTCGGACAACAGTTAATTAAGTCCTGCGCCACAGCAGGCCCCCCCACATCACCATGACACAACCCACCCAAGTGGCTGCGGTGGGGCTGCCGGAATAGGAAAGACAATGAATCGATATCAACACCTTCACCGTCAGGCTTCAATTCAACTTCACGACAAGTCATGCTGGTCAAGTGGCATTCCCTGGATATTTTTGGTATATTGGCTATACTTCTTATCGATATATGAGAATGCATTCTCAGATCGATACAGCCACCTTGAACCAATATGATGTTTAGTCGAGAGACGGGACGCGAAGAACGCAACAAAGGGAAGCAATTAAATAATCCCCGTCGCCCTGTTCGTCGAGATAGCCACCCTGCTCACACACGGCATGTCACACCATAAACACACACTGCGCCGCTCCTTCTCAAACCCGGCCAGCCTCGAGCACCCCTCGCCAAAGCAGCGCTCACGCTGAGCCGCGACATCAGTGCACTGTTTCTTGCGACAGCCAGCACAAAGCCAGCCGTCCGTTGCCGTGCAGCGACAAAAGTCTCCGTCGCCGGGAGCAAAAGTGTATTTGACCGTGGGCGTGGGCGGCTTGCTGAAATTGCGGCTTTTGTGAGGCGTGCCACTGGCCCAGCAGTCGACGCAGAGATGCCGCGTTCTCGTGCGCCACGCACTGGTGCCTTGGCCAAAGGATTCCTATACTTGCGTTAGCCGCCATAGGCAAGAGAGGCCTAGTTTTGGGTTATGTGTGGTGGCTGCTACGCACCCGTACAACGCAAGCGTCACACACCGGAATCGAGCAGTACCGACACAGCTCTGCTCGATAACCCCGCCGATGGTTTGCCTCTGCACAGGACATCTGCGCCAGCGATTTCAGATTCCGCCAGTACGCGCTCTGGTGCCTTCCGATGAAGATTTCCGCGCGAACCCGGATCCAGTCTCCGGCGCCGTCGTCGGGGCGCGGCCGTGGGAAGCCATGCAGTGCAGCGCGGCAGCCGGTGTTGACTCGAGAGAGCTGGATCAGGTCGCCGACTCCGAGATGCTGAGCAAGTGTAGAGACAACAGGCCAGGGATAGAGAAGATCCAGCAAGTCCGGCATAGACGTTAACTTTATAGAGCGAGAGAGAGAGATGTATATATATCGGTCAATACGTATATATATAACCGAGTGAGCGCAATTGATAGACGTGACACTTGAAACTTCCGCTGACAAATGAGGCTGAAGATAAACAGATAAAATAAAATATATACGAATGTGATGTGAACTTTGAAGTACTCAAAATCGTAGATCTACATCATCGGAGCTGGCAGGAATAAACAGACGGTCGACGCGGCTGACCAAGTAAGATGGAAACAGCACAACTATGCATGCAAATAGAGTTATCCACAAAGGTTAATACAGCAGAGAAGAAAATAAAAGAAAGAAAATGATACTCAGCCTTGTTGAGGCTGATCGCTCACAACCTCGCAGCGTGGGGAAAGTCAGCAGCGGGCGGCAGCGCCCAATCAAGCGCGGGCCAGGCAAGCTCTTTTTGTTTCTCTCCAGTCTTCTCCCCTCCGCGCCTTGGATTTGCATTCGCGTCGAATCAATTCTTCTTTGTTGCGTTTTTTTTGGCGCCTCGACCAATTCACCTTGATTTCAAACTTGTTCCAATTTCTTTACTATATACCAGCTGGTCCTTTCTCGCTGCGGGGTAGCAAGGAAGAAATTCTTCCCCTCTCCAAACCTGAGCAGCTCCGGGCGGCAGAAGCTCGTCCGCTGTTCCAGCTACTCTCCGCCGTTGTCACCATGTCCTTGACCTCGTATATCAACAGTGCGCCTCCCCCTCTATTCTCTTTGAGTAACCCCCAACTAATGCAAAAAATAGAAAAAGTCCTGGTCATCACCGTGGACGGCCGCACCCTCCTCGGCACCCTGCTCTCGACAGACCAGCTCACAAACCTCGTGCTCACGCAGACCGTCGAACGCATCATCCGCACCGCAGACGACCCGGAACCCAGCTCGGAGATTGAACATGGCTTGTACCTGATCCGCGGCGATAATGTGGTGGTGTGTGGTGAAATCGACGAGGCTATTGATGCTGATATAGACTGGGCCAAGGTCAAAGGGGAGGTTATACGTGGGACGAAAAATCTTTGATCGATGGACTTTTCTTGCAGTCTCCAAAAAAAAAGAAACGAAAGAGAAACGCTGGTCAAGAGGATGTCATCTTCATGGTGGAAAAGTCCGCTGTTGAAGAAGCACACACCCAATCTCTTTGACACCACGCGACCACTGTCATCCATCGAAACCCGCAGAGTGAGCGTGACCAACATCGCCGCAAGTCCGATCAACTATTTAACGAGAAAAGAAATCATTTGGAGTTAAGGGGTGTTTTTTTTTGTGTTCATTGTTTTTTTCTCAAAAGAAATTTCGAGCTTCTTTTGAACGTCATTTATAACATGATATCCCAGAGGTAAATCCTCTTTTTCAGTGCTAGGAATAAGATACAAATGTACACAATTTAGAAAATTCACTAAGTAATTGCACTATACATGCATTTAAATCATACAAGGTATCGGATACTTTTTGCGTTTCTGGCAATATGCAACAAGCAAGTCAGCAACAGCAACTATTGATATGAAGACTATATAGAAATGCCACGACCAGTATCACCGGGGTATCCCACATGCCAACGCTTCACAATTGAATTGAACAGAGTCTGACGAGCAAAAACAAACGACAATAGGATAAGGTTTATTCAACCTATCGAGCTAAGATCAAGCGGAACACTGCTGCCTCGCCCAGCACGGTATCTCCGAACCCCGCCAGCGAACGGTCGAGGCTTGGGAAAGAGGCTTTCATCTTGGAAGCGGAATCGGTTATCTTGGACGGCGCGCGTAGGTTGCGGCCCTGGTGACGGCGAGTGAGACGCTGGGCTGGAGCTTCCGTTTGTAAGCGTGTACGCGCTTGGGTCCAACGCTGAGCGCACTGGTGGTCGGAGATGTTCGTCGTAAGCAGGGCTAGAGCTGGTTGGTAACCTCGTTGACGGTGCTGATGCAGGTGGTGGTGGAGGAGCAAGAGGCGCAGCTGGAGGAGATGTAGGCGGAGGCGGAGGGGGAGGAGCTGCAGGTAACGACGGCGCCGATGCAGTGGGCGGCGGTGGAGGAGGCGCAGGAGGAGCTGATGGCGCATGTGAATTGCCAAAGGCGTTTCTAGCAGCTTGTACAGCAATAGACGCTGCTGGTGATGCACCGTTGGTTATAGACGGTGCCGAAGACGGGGGCGGCGGAGGGGCAGATGGTGGAAGTCTGGGCGCCACATTCGATGGAGGTGGTGGAGGAGCACTAGGAGGCGCAGAACTGACAGGTGGAGGGGGAGGTGGAGGAGCTGCTGGAGCCGTTCCTGACGGCTTCCTTGATGAGACTGTGGGAGGAGGCGGCGGTGGTCTTGAAGAGCCTGGAACAGGGGGAGGAGCTCGTGGCGGTGGAGCTTCTGGAGCAGATTTGGTAGATATTGCTGATGAAATTGCAGACGATGGCCGTGATGCAGGCCGTGGCGGCGGTTTTCGCAGATTGGCAACCAGTGGGTTCACGGCTGGCGCATCTCCGCCAGGAGGCACAGGAGGCGGGCGTGCACCCGGCGGTTTGGGGGCTCCTATCGTTGGTCTCGGTGGTACTCCAGTTGGTGGTTTTGGCCGCAAAGCCTCGGAATCTGAAAGATATGATGACTCTCGGCTGGCACCGGTGTCCACACCACCACCGCGACTTCGTAGTTTCGGCATGCCCCCGGCAAAAAGACCGCCTAGTTGCGGGGGTGCTGCCACTCCAGAATCTCCTCCATCGCTCGCACCGTGACCTCCTTCGCTATTGCTTCTTAATCGGTTTGCTGACGGGACTGGCGGTGCCAAACCGCCCGGCGGCTTGAGCATGCCGGGAACTGGGGGGGCTCCCCCAATTGCAGGCGCACTGGGCTTATTGTCACTGGCTATTAACGGAGCAGATCGATCGTTTGTGACGGCTTTCTTTAGCCGCGGGCCTCCTTTATTGATATCTGCAAACAGGGCGCTCTGTTCAGGGTCAGTATTCCGGATGCCCACTACGTTGGGACATGGAGACAACATACTCGGTCGGCAGCGCCCTTTGGTGGCTTCGCAGCCTTACCCCCTCCAGGCGGCGGCGGAGGGGGAGGAGGAGGCCCTCCCATGCCTGGAGGAGGGGGAGGTGGCGGAGGTGGTGGAGGAGGCATCTCGTGAGTCGTGAGCGTCGAATGTGCGACGTATGGATATAGAGGAGAGACAACAAGACGACGACAAAACCACAGGTTCCTGCTCGGCAGGTAGACAGCCTAGAGAGATTCGCTGATTGTCGGTCAGGATGGGAGGGATTGGAGCAGATGAGGCTGCAGGTTGACAGGCGTCAACGATGATCAAGTTACTTACTTGTTATCGCGCTGTGGCGGTGCTTGACGTCGGGCTCCTAGGCGGTAGCGTTTTGCCCGCGCCGGGTGGCTGCCGCGCTTGCTGTGCACATCCGAACTGAACCACATCCATGCTCAACAGTCGGTCAATTCGCATATCCAACACCGGTTAATGATGAGGGGACTCGCAATCCGTCCCCAGCGGACGCTCCGAGTGCGAGGTCCGGTCTGCCAGTTCTGCCAATTCTCGAGCAGACCCGACCTCGTCGCGTCATCCAAACTCCAGGGTGAGTCGCTGCGAAAAACCCGGCAGCACGCTGTTTACCAAGCCCGCAACCTCGATTTCAGACGGAGTTATGCTAAAAATTCGACGCCGGCTTCATCAAATACCACTACTGCTACCACAAACCGGTTGAACTCTGCGCAGACCGCCAATTCGTCTCCAGGCTCAGACCGCGTCGTGGACGAGATCCGCGAAAAGTTCCAGTCTATAGTACAGGCAGACACAGCAGCCTCCGAAGAAGTGGTGGTGGCATTCCTGCAGCAATGTCTGCAGACTGTAGAATCCTACGCCAATCCGGCAGAGCAGCCAGGAAAAGGAACGTCGAATGCGACATCTTCATTACTGGATCTTGCCGACACTGCCGAAGCCAACGCCGCAAGACCAGATAAAAGCCAGCGGCGCCGGGCTACAGATACCATATCGGAGACTGTCGACGAACTCCTTTTGAATGACAAGGTTTTCATCTCAACAGAAGCACTCGAGCTCTACACGAAAATCCAGGCGCTCTTGAAACGGGGCAACCATTTCCCTCGGATCTTCTCGCTGTTCGCCAACAAGCCGATTCCGCAGCCCAACACGTCGCCGATCAAGTTCGCCGCGCAAAATCCAGCCGACGTTAAGAACGCCGTTCCCTCAGAACTTGCAACCATGGCCCTAGACGTGGCTGTGTCGCAAAAGAACCTGCCCCTGGCCCTCGCAATCATTGATACCACGTTCTGCGCACCGGCATTCTACCGCGCCAAGATGTTCAAAAAGGCCGGCGTGCCGCTGGGCGGATTGGTCGCGGCGCCTTTGGCATCGTATGTGGTTGCGACATGGGCAGCCAGCTTACAGAATACAATGGACCCCAGCATGGCGACAGGCATCGCTTTCACCGCTACCCTGGCTTACATTGGTTTTACTTCATCGGTGGGCGTCATCGCAATCACCACGGCCAACGACCAGATGGAGCGCGTGGTGTGGTCGTCTGGAATCCCGCTGCGGCACCGCTGGCTGAGAGAGGAGGAAAGAGCTGCTCTCGACAAGGTTGCTGTTGCTTGGGGGTTCAAAGATGTTTTGAGGAGAGGAGAGGAGGAAGGCGAGGAGTGGGAGAATCTGCGCGAGTTTATTGGAATGAGGGGGATGATATTGGACAAGACAGAGCTGATGGAGGGCATGCAATAGCGTACTGTACTAATAATAACCACGAAAGAGAGAGAGATGTATTTTAGGAGGATGAAATTCATAAGATTCGTGTGTACAAGACCTAACTAACTAATCAAGCCTATAACAAAACCTCGAGACTTTTTTTTATTTTATCCCCACATTCACAGACCCAAATGCAATCAAGCACAGAATCTAGTAGAGACGCTTAGGAGGAGACATGGAAGCCTTGATGACAAGACTGCCAACGTTCTGCCAGCCCTTCTTGAGCAGGGAGACCAAGTAGTTGATGGCCAACATGATGTTGGAGATGAGCTCGTCCTCGGTCATGCCAACGTTGCCGACGGCAACACCAAGGCAAAGAACCTTCTTGAGCTGGAACTTGATGGTGGACTTGACCTCGGTGACCTTGGCCTCCAAGTCTTCGGCGTGGGAGACGGGGGTAGGGAATTTACCGGCTGCGGGATGTCAGTATGTGGAATTATGGGCTGAAAGGGAAAAAAAAAGACTCACCTCGGGAAAGACCAGGACCCAAGATACGGGGAATCTGACGGAGCAGAGTCTCGGAAGCAACAAAGGCGTCGTACTTGCGGGCGAGCTTCTTGATGAGCTTCTTGTTCTTGTTGAGCTTCTTCAAGTCGTCGACGGAGGCGGACTCGATGCCCAAGTGCTTGGCACGATCGAGATCGTGCTGGTCACCAATGACGCTGTTGCAGTTAGTATTCCGTCTTTTTCCCTCTTTTTTTTCGATATAGATTCGTCTGTTCGATCTTGTTCGCACGTACCAAATGGTCATTCCCGGGCGGGGAACATTGGGAAGGCGGATGGTGCCAGAGAAACGCTTGTCACGCTGGGGGTCGTAGTTCTTCAGGCCGATCTGAAGCTCGACGGTCTCGAGGAAGTTACGCTTCTTCTCGTTCTGGGAGTATTCCAGAAGCTGCTGGACATTTTGGCGCACTCCGGCTGTGAACTGTTAGACAATGAACCGAGAAAGGAAAATAAGAAGGCACGTACCGACTGTGATTTTAGACATGATGGCTTACAGTCTTCCAGAAGAATACTTGATCCTTATGGTGTGGCTCTGCGCTGAAATGTTGTCGAGATTTTAAACGGGGAAAAAAAGCGGTGCGGAATGGCGATTGATTCTCCCCGCTTGTGGGAATCGGCAGCGCTAGGCCGGGTTGGGGCTAGCATGCCCTAAATTTTGCCGTAGGTCACGTGATATCCATAATACACTAGACTATATCCGGACGAGGTCATTCACGACTCAACCAACGCGACAACTTCCTACAATAACAATCTACAAAACGATGATGCAAACAACAAGAAAATACACATGTTAGCTGACGGTCAAGTCGACCTCCCACACCATGCCGCGCCTACTCGCACCCTGCCGCTCAACGGCCGAAAACCCAACACTTTCATACAGACGATCGGCAGCCTGATTCTCGGGTTCGATTTCCAGCAGCACGGTGACCTTTGATGCACCGGCCCTTTTCGCCTCCTCTGCTGCTGATTTAATTGCAACCTGAATGAGTCGTTTTGCGCGGCCTTGCCGGCGATGATTGGGGTGTACGAACACGCCTATTATCATGTAGATCGCATTACTGTCTTTCACGGCCGGCCAGTCGGGGGGATCGTTGAAGTTGTCTGGAGTGTATGTAGTCCACAGCGACGAGTTAGACAAAGGTTTGGGCCCGAATATTGACGCTGTACCGAGCCATTCCTGGCGTGCGAGCTCAGCGAACTCTGTTGGTCGAGGCAGATTGCTAGCAGCGTCAACAGACACCAGTGTTTTGCTGAGAGGGTTCAGAAGACGAGAGAGCCATATCTCGTTGGTGAACTGGATTTCCCGGGCATATGTCGATCCAAAAGCCCCCGGGTCGAGTTGAAGCGCTGTCAGACGTGTGTGTTTGTAGCGCGCCACGAGCAATGTCTTGCCTTGTGTTGGTTGATCTGGAAGGTCCTTCGGGACAAGATAAACGTCAGCCATGGCGATTGCAGTGTGGTATTACGGGGTTGATTCGGTAGGCTGAACTGCTCATCACGAACTCATATATACAGAATCTCTGGATATAGAGATGACTCATATCGGGCTTTATTTGCACTTTCGAGGCCTGACGTTCTGATTGGTTCGTGCTAGCTGACCTAAAGCTCGTATTTAACAGGCCAGCCCCAGCTTGTTTGTTTTTAGGTTGTATTCAGTCGACTTTTTTTGAGGCTAAGATGAATTCACTGAAGAGGTTCTGACGTAGACTGCAATGTCTTCTGACATGGATGTAGAGAGTATTCACAGAACCGAAAGACAAAGCAGCAATAGACAGCATATTTAGATCGGCATCCACCTCCATATTAGAAGCACATCACTTGACACACAAACGGTCCATCAGAAGTATAAAAGAATAACAGTTATAGAATCCGCGGCTCGTAAACAGGACTAAATGCCTGTTAAATGCGAGTGTGACTCCGCGGCCAGGCGGCAACAACGGGGCAAGAAATAGTTCGCGGGCGCCTGCAGCCGGCAGCTGATTAGTGCAGCAGCCTCATCTGACCTCTACCTTGGCCTTGGCCTTGGCATAACGTCAATCGCAATTCTCCCGGCTTTGTTGACCAGGAAATATGTTATTTTCAAGTGTCTAATCGGTGTGTTAAAAGGCCGTTCTTCCTACGCTGCTGTTTGTGCTTGATATCCTTTCAGCTTGTTTACCCCTGACGCTATACATGTACCCGGGTAACCAACCTCAACAAAAGCAAAAACAAGCAGCTACACAACACACAAAAATGGAAAGCAGACAAGGTCCCTCTACCCAACAAACGGCCGCAAAATACTACAAGAGCATACATGTGAACGACAAAAGCCCGAGCTTCGCAGACCGGTTCAAAGACATTGACGATGCCGCCAATTTCGAGCACTACCAGAAGCTGCTGGTGACCGCCGACACCCAGAACTTTGTCCTGGATTTTGGGGACGACGACGCGTGGTGTGCAGTTAACTTGGATCAGACTGAATTTGATGCTTTGACGAATGAAACGGTCAGACCTGGGATTTTCTGGTGGCTGGTTATTGTTACTGACACGCAAGCATAGAAACCCAAGATCTTTGGGACGCGATGGATGTAAGTTTGGGTTTCGCTTTTTTGGTTTATGGGACAATAATTCTGACTGGAAAAGCCATCTGTGGGCGCCCGAGACGCAAAAAGAGTCTATCAGAGTATGTCTTTCCTCTCATTCATCGTCTCACGGTTTCATTAACAGGCAGCGCAACTAGGTTCTAGCACAGCAATACGGGCTATCTTACCGACTAGTCAAAATGTTGTGTACAGACCCTGTGAAGCAATCAAAATCTCCTACTGCAGAGACAGAAGAACAGGAGAGACGTGCTCAAGAACGGAGAGAGAGCGAGAAAGAGGCCAGTGCCACAAAGCTTCCGGCCGATGACCTCGAGGGAGCGTACCAGCTGGACACCATCGACCCTGAGACGGCAAGCACGGAGACGTTGTCAAGAACTGGACTGACTTTCTCTCACATTGTCAATCATATTTGGCATTTCTGCTCGGTGGATTACGGGCCGAAATGTAAGTGTGAAGAAGATGGTACAGGCTGGCGAGTTGCTGATGAAATGTAGATACCTGTGTTGGTTATAATTCGCTCTACACTGTGAAGATTGGGAACAGCACAATCAGCAATGGCAAAGGTCTTCCTGATGGGAAACGACTATGGACTTGGATTGTTTTATGTGACGATGGCAAGGAATTTGCAATGTCTATTTTCAGGGCACTTCTAACTAGGCTACTGCTATAGGAACGATCATCTCTATTCAAGAGAATCCATTCCCTGGCCCCTACCGACCTACCGTTCAAGAAGAGCAAGCAATCTTGGGCGCCGCAAAACGAAATATCATCTCGATCTTTTCCGGAGTGTCTCGGCATCATGCATCCCGGTCCGATAGCGAGTCTCTGGTCACAGTCCGCGTTCGCCACTTTTCCGATTCCGAGCAGGATGAGACTAGTATCAAGCAAGAGGACGGGCCGAGTCTGATCCTGTATTACCTTTTTGACGACTGGGTTTCTAGCTATGGCTTGGTGGCTCGCAGGGAACACATGTATGGCGAGATGCTGGACAGTCTGGTGAGTTAAAAAAAGCATATTGGGCGAGAGACGGTTCTCAACTGATGGCATGGTATAGAGAAGGGACATGTTACGTCAACCCATGGTCGACCTGGTTGACGACTTACACTGGCTCGGGCGACGCCTGGCTATCCTAAAGCGTCTCTATCAGAGCTACGAGCTTGTGGTAACACGAATCTTGCAACGGCAGCGTCTGCTGCGCGACGAGGCAAAAGCTCGGCGTGGGAACCATAACCGAAACATTAACAAGCTCAGCGAAGCAGACTACCGCGATGGGCATCATCTATCGCTCAGCACGGGGAGTCTCCTCGACAGCTACGACGATACAGCCGGGGTCCAGCTAAGTTCGGCAGCTGTTGGCCGGTTCGAACGACTGGCAGATCGGATTCGGCTGTACTGCCTGAGCGAGATTGAGGCGTGCCTGGCCGAGAAGGAGACGTTGACTTTTCTGGTATTTCCCCTGCCCTTACAAGCGGATGATTTCTGACATCTCTCATAGAACTTCAACTTGATTGCACTCAAAGACTCGCAGGCAGTAGAAAAGTTGACTCGCATCACGATCCTGCTGGCCAAAGCAACAATCCTCTTCCTGCCGGTTAGTCTGATGACGGCGTACTTTACGATCCAGCTGCCCGACGTGGAAAGCTCGCTGTCGCTGCGGGCGTACTGGATTTCGTTTGCGGTGCTGATGGCGCTGTCGATTGCGCTGCTGTGGTTGTTTGGGTATGCCAGTGACACGGTCGAGGGTAAGACGATCTACAGGTCGGTGACCCGGACGCTGTTTAGCTCGTCGCGGCAGCGGTCGCGGGAGCTGATGGCGCAGAAGCGGCGGTAGATGTGTATCAGATGTGAGATAATACAAATAATACAGATAATATCCTTGATGCTATACGAACCCCTATACTGGACTATATACTCCGCACAGTATAGATACGGCCCATGGAACCGGGTGGGGCTGCCGGTGGCGCAGGCCAATGGCGGTGAAGGCTGAGATTAGACGGCCGTTTTGCGGCCTCAGGCAGCGAGCAACTGATAACAGCTGTCCTTTTACCGGTGGCAACAGGCAGCATTGAATGCGGCGCCCATAAATGGACTTGCGGTTTCTGCTTGCTGGCTGGTGATGGGCAAGATTTCTGCCAGAGCGAGGTATTCAGGCAAAAGCATATCTACTAAACCAAACGAGAATATAAAAGTACGGATCGCATACTCGGTAATACCGTCCGTCTGGCAGCGAATGCAGCACTGATACCGCGCCGATACAGTACGGTACGGTCGGCACGTGCTCAGGGGACTAGTGACCGAGACTACGCTGGCCACGGCAGTTCGTGACCTGGCCTGAAATTTCCCACGAACGACATCAACAACACCTCTTTTCACCACTCAACTCTTCGTCTACCACCCCTGCGCCTCTCTTTCTCTCTCTCTGTAAGTTCCTGTCGCTCCCCTCCCTGTCCGCTGTCGCCTGGTCCCTCTGGGCTGGGTGGAACTCGGCCTGCAAAGAAAGCAAAAAAAAAAAAAAAAAACAGCAGAGAACACACGCCCCCACAATTGCAACAATTCGGTCAAACATTCGAGACAGCCAGCCCAGCCCACTCTTAGCCTCTCTATCCATCCTGCCTACCACCACCTACTCAGCTCTCTCTCACCTGCATCTCCTTATCGCCTCCGCTTCTCTCCTTCTTCTTCTTCCCCTTCAACTGTCTACGTCTATCTCCGTGGGCCTGCTGCAGTCGCTAACCATTCTCTCTCGCTCGCCTTCCAGCCCGTGAATCCCCCCCCTCCGAACACCGCCACGATGGGTTTGGTGGTATCGAAACTTCTCGACCGACTATGGGGCAAGAAGGAGATGCGTATTCTGATGGTCGGTCTTGATGCTGCCGGAAAGACCACCATTCTGTATAAATTGAAACTCGGTGAAATCGTCACCACCATCCCCACGATCGGTTAGTGCCCCCCTTTCCCGGTCCACCCCTCTCGACTTCTAACCTCGCCACAGGATTCAACGTCGAGACTGTCGAATACAAGAACATTCAATTCACCGTGTGGGATGTCGGTGGTCAGGACAAGATCCGTCCCTTGTGGCGACACTATTTCCAGAACACGCAGGGTATCATCTTCGTCGTCGACAGCAACGATCGCGACCGTATTGTCGAGGCCCGAGAGGAACTGCAGCGCATGCTGAACGAGGATGAACTCCGCGATGCTCTTCTCCTTGTTTTCGCCAACAAGCAGGACTTGCCGGTGCGTTTCCCCCCCCCCTCTGTCGCTTCTGGTCATCACTAACTCGCTTTAGAATGCAATGAGCCCCGCCGAAATCACCCAGCAGCTGGGTCTGCAAAGCTTGACACGCCGTGCCTGGGTATGTTATTCTCCTCACTGATAATCAACCCCCACTAACCCCATCTCCAGTACATCCAATCTACTTGCGCCACCACCGGTGACGGTCTGTATGAAGGTCTGGAATGGCTTGCCGAGACTTTGAGGAAGACTGGCCGCGACTAGAGAACTTTTGACGGGCTCCATGTGTGTATGTACGGGATAATCTCGCTGAAAAAAAGTCTACTTGAATCAGCAAGTTGTCAAGAAAAGAGAATTCGGTGTTGGCTGTGCGTGTGTGTGATAATGGCAGTTTTGTTTTCTTTTTTCCCCTCCCAAAAAGGACACTTTTTGCCAGGCTCACCCCCTAGAAGACACTTTTTCTCTTCTTTTCTTTTTTCTATTTTATCCTCTAACGAAGTCTGCACTCTTGAAATTTTTATTTTGCTTTCTGCCATGTTCTCGTCGCTGTATCATTTGATGGGGGCATTAAATTATATCAACCCTTATTACTTTATTAAGAATGAACTTGGTCCTATTGTATCGATTTCTGGATTTATCGTGATGATGATTATGATGATGGGGTGTGTAGGCAACACGCGTGTAGGATTTTATCAACACCAACGCATACATAGTACGTATGGACTGAGACCCTAAAAACAATCATGCAGACGTCCTTAAAAGATAAAAAACGCTTCATGCTGAACAAATTATTTTTTAGGACAGAAGAAAGATCCTTTATGAAACAGGTCGTAAATCTCAAAGGACGAAGAACCAACATTGAAGAAATGACACAGATTGTCTTTGATCACTTGAACCTTTGTACTTTGTACACGTATCTACTGTTTGTTCTATTCAAGAATCAATTTTCTGATTGTACTTTGAACTGTGAAGCAGGTTGACAAGAACAATGGGGTTGATGAGATGTATTTAAATCAATTCTATCTTCAAATACTTCACCCCTGCTATCAGTACTCCTCAACTTCAAAATGTTTATAAAACGCTTAAAAATGACACTCCCCTCATGTCACCTACAAATCAAAATCAGCGAAGAAAGAGACAGACTATGATGGCAGGCCATGCATCCACGGAAATCGTCCATTCATATATATATTTTCTTCAGCTAAGAGACTAACAGGTCATGCAAATGGAAAAGCAAACCGAAAAGCAACACAGATTCTGTTGCATATGCGAGGGAAATGGAGACGGTACGTACTAGTTGACTTTGGTATCAATTGACATCTGGATCTATCGATATCTCAAATCTATAGGTACATGATGAATGAGATGAAACCGAGAAGCTCTGCAGAAAAAGTCTCGCAGAGAATGTATGCTGCTGGATACTCGGAACTTGCCATGCCAGAGGGTTGATGAATATAATGTGTTTTTGTCGATGTGAACTAGTCAACTCAAGTATAAAACGGGGTTGAGGTCAAATGTTACCAGTTGACATATATTTCAAGCAGGGGGTTGCAAAAGTCATCAATTTATTTCTCGACTTGGACACCCTGGATGCTCAGTCGATAACCACACATGTATCAATTTACAATGCACAGAACACTGCCAAAATCCAAATATCAATATGAAATCAAGAATAAATAATTAATAATAACCTGAATTCGCCTCTAGTCACTCTTATATACATAATACCAAAGAACAATCACAATAAAAACGCTCATCCACTCCAAACTCAAAAAAACTGGTCGTTTGTAATCCAACCCCAAAAAAGAATCACACTTGGTTAGGGGAATGCGACATTGATCAAAATGAGGTAACGCCGGGAAAAAACAAAAAAAAGGCGGAGATAAAATATCTGCGTGTGAAAATAAAGGGTATACCGCTGGGGCGTGAGAAGATATACACTGGAATTCTAATCTCGTACAGAATATGAATGGCAAAGAAGAAAAAGGGTGAGCGTGGAGTGAAATGGTCAAAATAGGATATGGGAATAAATGACAACGAAGAAGTCGACGCTCGTCATGAAGTCGTGTTTTGTTTTTTCTCTTTCAAAAACGTTTTGGGAATTATTGAGGCCTGTCTGGCTCTTTCACTTGATCTGAGATTTGGTCTTCGGGCAATACGCCTCCATCGTCAATGACCAACTGTACATCCTTGACAGGATGCAGCAGCATAGGAGGCAAGCATATCCGGCCTTCACCGGCGAGCTCCTCTTCTTCGCCTCCGTCGTTGTCGACCCTGTATCCGAGCCAGCGACGCCACAAGTTAGGCGAGAACCCGGCCGAGTAGAACCACGTCGTGCCACGGAAGTTGTGCTCGCGGTCACCGAAGATAGAGGTGCGTGCGCCACCAGAAGCACCATTACGTCCGCCATTGAAGACGGCTTCGACATAGCGCGTGGGCCATTTTCGATCAATGTACATCGAGTGAGGAACGTAGACCGCTTTGAACCCGTGGTGCAGTGCTGTTGTGGCAGGCCACATTTCTGAAAACATGGTGTGACGCTTCATGCTAGTTTCACGGTGCATGGTCGAGAGCAGCTTGCGAGACAATCGAGAGGCTGTGATGATGGCAGCCCGGCGGGGTGGCATTCCATCGTCGCGATTGTACCCGGTGACATCGTTTCGAAGAAGCCAAGTTGTACCCTCGGGGTCGTACAACGGGTTGAGCACAATCAAATCAGCTTCTTCGCCGACACCCCACTCGTACTTGTCTTTCTCCATAGTAGTAGGAGGGGTAACGTCCACGTCGAGCTCCATCACATCGGATTCGTGCGGGCGTTCCGGTCCCCAAATGAACTTGTCACCATGGCGGCCGTGATCCTTGTGATTCGGGTCCGAGTTGTCTTCACCATCCTTCACGGCGCTCCACATGTTGTTTGGGTTGTTGGTGCCCAGTTCAGTCTGCACACGGACGGTATGCATGAAATCCTCCCAGGGCCCGTGAACGCTGGGCACGTAGAACCGCGAGTTGCGCTCCCACAGGCCTTTGCGAGGCTGCTTGCGTGCCCAGGTTCGTGCCTTGTCGAAGAAATGGTACCAGTGGCCGGTGTTGCGAACATCCATCTCCCAGTTCCAAACAAAGTCGTATTCCGGGTGAAGATGGGAGAAGTACTGCACCGGCATGAAAGTGCTTCGGTAAACACCATGCACGGGAAGACCGCGCTCAAAACTCTCCTGCAGTCCGCCATAGATGAGATTCATCTGTCGTTCAGACCACAGGGTACCCATTCCGCGGAATTCTTCTGGCAACGAGTCGCGCAGTACACGGTCATACGTCTCATCGTCAGACCAGATTTGCAAGTTGTCGTCCTTGACGTGGATCAAGAAGTGAACTGTGTACTCGCCACCGCTCATCAATGACAGCTCCGAAATAAGAGCTCGCAGGTACATAATGTCCTCTTCGGTATAGCGGAAATCAAACCAAGTTCGAATCAAGATGGCGGTCCGGGGTAGTTGTTCAGTGCCCTTGGCGGATTCTTTGACGGGTGGAAGCGTCTCAACATGAAGCTGGGGAGGAGTACCGAGAGGCATGACAAAAGTACGATCAAGCCGAGCTTCTGGCAATTCAGCAAATCGGTGGCGGTTGGCAATAATGCAGCGATTCTGCGCGGCAGCCCAGTTGACCTGACGGAAGTCGACCGGCGGGACATCTTCCCATACACGGTCAGCCCCTTCGCGATCGCCTTCCATGCCAGCGCCATTGCCACCTTTCGTGACTCCATAACCAAGTCCGTATGGACCCAATCGGCCGAAACGATCGAAGCAAATGTCGTCTTGAATACCGAGCATGGCGTTGGAGCCCATAATGGGGTCTGGGAAGCCTTTAGGCACGCCGGGATAGTTCTGCACTTGGGGAATCCGGACTTTACCATCTTCGTCGAGGAAACAGTCGACTTTCTCTCCATATTTCTGCGAATACTCCTCCGCCTTGTAGTTGGGGTAAGGGTTGTATACCGAGCTGCTGAAAGAATTGCCGTTGGCGCGCTTGTTCGCCGTCTTCTTACCTTCTTCCTCTTCCGGCTCCTTCTCTTTTTTGAACTCTTCTTCTCCGCCTGGGGGTAACACTAGGTCTTCGGGGGTGCCGTCTCCAGGGTATTCGGGCACGTTGTCCTTTGCCGCAACCAACGACCGGAGACCACCATGGTATCGTTCCAAGAAAGGGAAGCTCTCCCACACATGAGGCTTGGGCACAGGCTTGGGCACTTCAATTGGGACCTGCTCGGCCTGTCCAAACAGCGTGAAGCGGAATAGGTTCAGCACGAAAAGGAGCAGGGCGACGAACACGGCGAGACAGAAACATCGCATCAGCCGGTGAGGCACGAGGCCCTTCGTCCTCGGCCGCCGCCGTTGCGACGGGCTGCCTAGCATGGGTATGTGAGAGCTAAGCGAGCCAGAGGTGACTCGAGAGGTGTCGGAGTAAACGGGATCGTCGTCGCTGGGAGAGGAATCATAGGAAGACGAGGCCTTTTCGGGATCTAGTCGGTCGTTTTTCCGGGCCCATGGGTTTGTATCTCGATACCGTGTTCTGGGCATTGCATGTATGTGTTCAAAAGGGCGTCAAAATGACGCCTCTGTGCATAAGTGACGTTCAGACCTGGAAAATAAGGATAAATTCAAAGGGGGGTTGGTCCCACGGGGACGAAAATGCGCCAAGTGGACGGGACGGCTCGACCACGCGCACGAGCGGGAAAAAATAGGGCGGAATCGATGCGAGATAATGAATATCAATATAATTCAGTAGCAGTTGATGCGAAGATTGTGGAGGGAGGGAGGGCGAAGGATAGATGAAGAGGGATCGTCCAAAGAGACCAAACGCCAATAAATCATAATAATCCTGCAAAACAGCGTGAAAGGAGAAGGAGCTGTGCCTGCAGCGGCCGCAAATCAGGAAAGGGCGGGTTGCCGAGTGACTGAGGGCGACAAGGGTGGGGCAGCCCGTCTTGGCAGCGCCACCGGACTAGTCTGACCCAGGCATAGCGCGTCTGTTTGCAGCCTGTGAGAGGCGAGGATCCGGCCAGAAACGGGGCCTGTGCCGGGCGCGGCCTGCAGACCCTGTGTTCATCATTGGCCGGAAGCGGACCCGCTGCGGGCATATACGCGAGTGTAATTGGCCAATGTGCTCGGCTCTACGTACCAGCATCGTTTATCCTCGTGGTCCCGTGCCCAGTGCACGCCTTCGTGGGATTTCGGTGCCATTCCGCATTTGGATTAGCGGGCCGGCGTTGTCATGGTTTCCTATCGATAGCCGGACTTAACTTCTTAAGTAACTGCTCTCCGGAAGGAGTAATCCAGATGTTGGTGGTCACACTGACATCTCTTGGCATTATTGGTCTGGCTATTTTTACATTATTATTCCTTATCCTGATGGCTCTCTTGCTGGTGACGACGACTCTGCATGCTCACCGCGCGCACGCAGCCCAAGCACCGCTGCCTCGTGCTTCTTACTCAGAGGATGCGCCCCCATCAGACATCCCGCAGCGAGCCCAGCGCCCGCAAATCCTGTATACTGCAATATCTGTCAACGAACTGCAGTCCTCAGAGCCAGATAAAAGAGCTGATTGATTGCTTACCATAATCCACATCACTTTCAGTGACTGACACAATGCGTGTCTTGCAACCAGCTGCTGCGCCGCCGGCAGAGCATTGATTGCGTCAATGTTGGCAGCAGCATCTCCGCCGGCCAGCAGACCGGCAACCTGAGGACCAAGAGCCGCGACAAGGCTGGGCCCTTGTTTGGCCATCCGGTTCTGGAACACCACCGTCCCAATGACAACCGATATGGCGCTCGACATGGTCCGCACAAACCCAATGGTGGACGTCGCCGTCGTCGCGTTGTGTGTGCCGACAATGGCTTGCAGCGACAGCAAAGGACTTTCGAAATTGAGGCCAATGCCCACGCCGGCGATGATCTGATAGAGGATCAGTTTCGCCCAGTTGAGCTTGACGTCCAGGTTGATGAGCAGCCCGACCCCCAGGGCCATCAATGCCAGGCCCAAGTAGGTTGTCGGCATGTATTTTCCTGTCTTTTGGATGAACACTCCGGTCAGCGCTCCTGAGATACAAATAGCCAGGATATACGGTATAAAGTAGAGCCCGGATTTCACGGGGCTTAGCCCGAGGATCGACTGAAAATATAGTGGCAGATAGTACGCTTGGCCGGTGAACACAAATCCATGGCAAAAGCAAAGGGCAAACGACCCGATACCGGAGCGGTATCGAAAGAGATCCATGGGGATGACAGGGTACTTGGCCAGTTTCTTCTCATTCACAACAAAGAGGGCACCGATGAAGACGGAAAACACAATCAGACAAATGACCGTAGCTGAGGTCCATGGACGAGTGACACCGCCAAAGTCGAGGCCGAACAGGAGCATGAGTGTGCCGCCGATAACTAACAAGCAGCCCGTCCAGTCGATGGCTTTCAGCCCATCCCATACAGGGGTTCTGGGAGTTTCCAGTTTGAGAACGAACCACAACAAGCAGAAAACTGCTCCAATGACCGGCACTATAGAAGCTGTTAGCCGACTTCTAAGTATTGTTCCAAAGTCTTTGGCATACGATTAATGTAGAAACACCATCTCCATCTATAGTCCTGGATCAGTAGTTGATTCCTCTCGGGTTACATGGTTGTCCAGTACGTACGATAGCTCCTGAGAGAACACTCCCCCGAGTACGGGCCCAATGCCGCTCGCACAAGCCCATACAACAGAGAGCAGCCCAAAATACATCCCGCGATCCCTGAGCGCGAACAGGTCACTGATACAAATATTCACCAAATTATTCAACCCGGCGGCGCCGACTCCTTGCACTGCGCGCCCCGCAAGAAGCAGCGTAATTGATTCAGCCACGGCACACATCACACTGCCAACAAAAAAGACTGCGAGCGCCGCTAGGAGTAGAGGCTTGCGGCCCCATATGTCTGATATCTTGCCCCATGAAGGCGTGGTAGCTGTGTTGGCGAGAACGTAGGCACTGCCGATCCACGTATACCCCGATGTGGAATGAAAGTATCCCGAAATTACTGGCAGAGCTGTCGAGACAATCGTCAAGTCCAGAGCGGAAACAAAGACACTGGCACAGAGAGACAGCATGATCACCGCGATTTGATGGGTTTTGAGCGCGGGAGTTGCGGATTCTGTGTCTGGTACCGGCGCGCTCGTTGACTCAAGCGTGGAGGAGTTTGGCAGAGCGATGTCATCGTTTGGTTGACTGACGGTATCATTATTGTCGTAGCCATTTTTAGTTCCGCCTGGTTCGACGTTTTGAAGTTCAATGCTTGGGATATGAGTCTGCACATCAGCTGCATTTCCGACCGCCGTCTCCATCATCGTAGCGGTACTCTGATGGACAAGCAACCACCGATGAGTCGCAGACAGAAAAAAGAGAAAATAGAGGAAGGAATTTACTCCAACATCGCAATTGCTGTCGAATTTAAGTCAGCATTAATGTTGAGCTAGCCATTTAAACAATTAGTTCGCAGCCATATCCACGCTTAATAATACGAGGTATACGGTCGACGTCTTGGCACATAACGGTTTTGCCCAAAAAGGAAATAAATCGCACGACCAACTTTTTATTTGCAGGGTTAATGGAAATATTAAGAACAAAATTATGATGGAAATGTTTATCGATTATGATTTCATGTTGTCAGGAAAGCCAACAAGTATCGTGGTTTCCTCGAATAATATTCCATGTTTTCTTCCTCATATTGGAATATCTGCCTCCAAGCGGCCGAATTAAATATCATCCCTGCGTGTCTCACTTTTACTCTTGATCAACTGCGACAAGTCACCGACTGGAAGACTCAAGGGCAAATCCACGCTTGCCATCATCTGAACAAGGAAAAGATACCATCCACTCAGCGATGTTAGGAAGAGAAATGCGCCCGATGCCTTAATGCAAAATATACATTGTCAGTCATCAATTGATGTAACAGGACAGGAAAAATATTTTTCTTATAAATTTAGGGAGTATGGTTTACGAACAGTTTCTAGCTTGGCTGATGCACTGGCAAGATTGTTGGCTAGTTGCCAATAGGATGCGGCGAGACAAGAAAACCCCAATGTGAGCGTCAGGAAAACGACTTCGAACATGAAGTTTGTTAGAATGCCACATATGAGAAACACGAAGCTGAGAAGCGCCATACACACAAAAAAGAATGCTGCGTGAAAACCCGTAAGAATGCGAACCCTCAAGTACATATCCGGACCAGCAGCCGAGACTCACCGTATGAAGCATCATATTCATTTCCCACTGTTGACGAGGCACCGGTTGTAAACGACCCGGTGGCATTAGCAGATGGCGTGAGAGATATGGCCGTAGCAAACCAGAATCCTCCTGTGTTTCTTGTCAGACAAATACTGCTGACAAGGATTCTGAAATATGTTACTAATTTTTGCAACCGTTACTAAGTTTTTATAACGTATTAAAATCTTAATACTTTCTAAACTTTACAACTATTCAGTTACTATATAATTTATATAGAAAACCAATAAGAATCGATTTTTTAACTTAATAGACCTACAAAATAGAAACGCGTAGACGCGTCCCCCGTTCAAAATATATATCAACACCAGTTGACCCTCTTATATATATATATATATATATAACCATGCTTCTCACCCACGTCGAACCCTCCTAATCTCCCCAATCCCCCCCTCTCAAGGCCTGCAGGCAGGCCTCGCTGCGGATTTCCTCAGTTCGTTGCAATCCCCTTTATAAGGCTTTACTAACCACTTTGTAGGCTTCCCAATTGGGTCAAATCGGTGTGCGCAGGCCTGCAGGCCTCGCTGCAGCTTCCTGAGTACGTTGTCAAATCCACCATATGAGGCCTCACTAACCAGCTTGCAGGCTTCCTAATTGGGTGAAATCGGTGCGCGCAGGCTTGCAGGCCTCACTGCAGTTTCTCAATGTGTAATTAGAATACCAATAATACAAGAAATTCCTATGTGAATTGTAATTTACTTCTGTAACGTATCAAGATTCTGCAACTGGCAGCGGTTTGCAACTTGCAAGTGTTTTGTAACCGATCATATTTTATAATATTACTATATTCCTGAAATGTGGCAGGATGTCGCCACACTAATAGAATTATATACGTATTGATATTTATAACAATTAAGTATGTGTATCCTTATACGACACGTTTCAACTCACAAAACGTTGCAGCAACGTAACTGAACGGTATCCCGGAACCCCGGTATTGGTGTCTGAGGTCGAGCGTGCTCCATTTTACTATGCTGAAACGAGACAATGCAATAAGAGTCCCACAAAAACGCAGGAATAGTAGAACCGAATATTCAGCACGATCTAATTGCGTTTTTCTTTTTTTTTGGGCACCATGATCGATCATATTCTGCTCAACATTATCCCCACAATTTCCCTCTGCGGTTAGGTTAGGTCCCCGAGAAAACAAATATGAGGACAATCCTGGATGCGAAGGCCGGAGAATTGGCTCACCTTCATCCAAAGAATGTCCAGAACTGCAGTTGAGTTGATTGGAGCTAAATAGTCCATATACATTCGGCCTTCCTATAAAATACGCAGAGTGCGAAGTGCCCCTTTTAGTGACGGAGTCCTGTCTTACAATAGGTAGCACTCGACATCGATATGTGGCAGTATTATAACTAGTAGTTACTTGCAGCTGCAGCAATTATTGATGCTTCATGTGTGAAATGAATAGGTGCCCGACGTGCCAAATTACCCACTCTTCAACCAGGAGGCATCTTCAAACGGTATGTTCTGGGGCACATGATATCCTAGTTAATATTAAGAGCATTAAGGCGTCTAATCATTTGACTTCCCCTAAAACTACATACATTGGTGAAAATTCAATTTTGGAGGACGGCAAAAGGCCTTGTGCACATCACGAGGACTAGACTGTGGAAGGTGAGCGCTGGGGACATGTATCAAGATGATGAGTAAACGACAGAAAAATCATGCAACAGCGCTATCTAGATTGAACGATCAATTCTAATCAGATTTGGAGATCTATTTTTCTAGTGATGACATTACCAGAATAAATGTTCAAATTTGAGTTCAATAATCACTCGGCGTGCATGCATATGTACATGTACTGTGCAGATTCTAGTTATACAGCCCTCGAGATCGCCCAATCAACCAAATATAATGGGTTAATCTCATGCATTGAGTTAAAGATCGAAAATCCACAAAATAGGTCTGCAAACCCCTCTTCTCGCTTGGTATTGCCTTTTGCAGCATGTGAAGAAATCGATGTTACTAAGAGTTGTCGTCTATAAGAAGTCGCTGGTTGCTCTTTTCTCTCAACTTCAATTTTCCCACTCAATACTATTTTTCCGATTTTCAGTATTCCTGCGAGAAGAAATTAAACCACATCTTCCATCCGCGCCAGCCAAACAACCCTTCCAAATTCATACCCTGAAGTTTATTGATCGGACCATGTCTGAGGGAAAGACCGCCACTATCACCAACCACACTTGGAAGGAAGGCGACACGTTGGAGAGCCTGGCAAAATAGTACTATGAGGGTAATGAGGAATTTGGGAAAGCAGAAATTCTCCGTCTGAACAGCGTCAAGGAAGGAGATACCTTGAAATATAATGTCGGGGACATTTTCCTAGTTAAAGAGGTTGAGTCGGAAGCAGGGACCAATAACACGCACCAAGCGTACGTCTTTCAAAGTGGCGACTCTTTGATGTCCGTGGCACAACAGTTTTATGGAGACGGGAACCGATACAAGGAAATCGCAGATGAAAACGGCATCTCGAATCCAGACCTTGTCAAGCCTGGGCATACCCTAATCATCCCCTGAGCTTTTACATGTTGGAGGAGAAAGTTTGATTCGACATATCAGGATGCTAGATGTTAGTCGACGGAGGGGAAGTATTCTACATTCAGCGTTGTTGATTACCCATGTCCTCATGTCCTGTTAATTATTACATCTTTTGTTGTAACTACATGTGGTCAAGTGCCCACCAATACCAGGGTATATGCATATTTTGTTGAGTCGTTGATAATAGGAGTACATCTGTTTCAGGATCCACCAATCAGCTAGTTGTTTGCTGGCGCTATTTCCAGAAGTATGATTAATAGTTAAGTGTGCTCTTATCTATATTTCTATGACAAGACACTTGAAAGCACGGTAACATGGTGGGTAAACAGATTCGACCGCGACTGGATAGTCGACTAATAGTACGGCCCCGGAATCTGTGTAGTTCGGTTAGAACTTCTGGGTGGAATTACCTAGTTCATGTTTACCTAGGCAGTTACAACAGGAAAGAAATAAAACATGGAAATGACGGGATAATCAACCCCCTCGTAAATTATTTTAATTTCCTCTTACCCATCTATGCAGCCCTTTCTTTCAGATACAAGCCAAGGATACGAAAACGGGTTCTACGAGCAACTATGCGAATGTCTCGATGCAATAGTGGCAAAGAGGTAAAGGTTATCACTAATTCAGGTGTAATGAACACCATGGCCTTGATGAAAAAAAGTCCAGGAGCTTTGTTCATCCCGAAGGTATAGAGGCGATGTCACTGTTGCTGTAGTGCAAGAGGATGAGATGGTATTAGCGGCTTGATTCGGGATCCTAATACACTGAATACGATGGATTTCCCACACTTTGATCATGCTGATAAGCTATTGAGGGATTGGGAACTCGACCCGAAATGCATACCATCGGATGTTGAGGAATTCTCGAAGCGCTCAACGCCGGCGCGAGTATCGTCATTTGTGGAAGAAGCGCCGCAGCTTGGTTCTACGATTGGAAGACGAATACAACGAGCTAGCAGGGACTCTCTTGGCAGGATCCCTCTTGGCAGGATATTTGGTAGATTGTGGTAAACTCCTCCGGGTTTAAGGACTTTCTGCCAGGTCTCGTGGATCTATCGTTTCCAATCGCCGAGATCGCTCCCAGGGGACGGTGTGTAATCACTAAGAGTTCGACTGGCAGCGGTCATATGACGCCGGAAACTGTCAAAGCACAGATACTGTACGAGTTACAGGGACGCCTCTCTTATAGCCGGACGAAAATGAAGTGCATGCAGATGATACTGAAGCAGAGCCAAGTCATCGATGTCTCGGGATTACCTCCACCAAGCACGACAAAGTCATGTTTGTAGCACCAGGGGGATATCAAGCCGATGCAACGTTTTTCATTAACGGGTTAGACGTAGAGCAAAAAGCCAAGATGATGTCAAACCGATTTGCACATACATTTCAAAACGAAAATTCTCAAAGCCCAGAATCGAGCCATACGACACCGAGGCAAAGGATCCCAAGTTGCAGCAAGCCGGCACAGTCCAAATAAGAGTGTTTTTGCAAGCAAGGGAGCTAATTTACTTATATCACACTATAGTCTCTGACTGTCTGCCTGGTTGAGCGTGTTCCTTTTCAGATATTTTCGACGCCGAAATCACCATCGCAAAGGCCCTACACCTAGCCAAGCTAACAATAGCCCAAAATCCCAGAGTCGCCGGGGTGTCCAGTATGCTGAAACGAATACATAAGAGTATTTCTGAGCCTGACCGTGAGCGCCCTCGCAAAAGCGGCGGCGGCTAACAAAGGAAAGCCAGATGTTACATAGAGATACTCATGGACGGAGTGCGTAGGGTTGCGGAAATTAGTGCAACAGAAACCGCCAAGTAGCAGACCGATTGTTGACCAGTTCGCGTATTTCATGAGATAAGAAATCATGTTTTTGACATGACATGACATTATTATTATAATCATTATCACCGTGTTGTTCTTGGCTAGCCAAAGTCAAAAAGCGACTATCGGATTAAAAATGAAGATCGACGCGCCAACCACGGTTTTGGTATATTCTGTTGTTTGTTAGGAAAAGTCAAACTGGGTAGCACATTATTGGGGCTGGAAAGGACCAATAAACTGCCCGGCCCATGTTCTTAACGAGATAAGAGGTGTCAAGTCGTCAAATCATCGATGCGAAGAGATCACTCGGCGCTCGGCAGTCGGCAGCCCAGCCCTTATCGGGGAGGAAATAGTTCAGCCTCGTCGCGAATCGTCTTTAGTTTTATTTTTATGCTTGGCTTATGCTTTCTTTTTATGTGGGGGTTTCCCATTAATAAAGTTATTAACTGATCAGATAACGGTGCGCATGTCGTTCGAAGTAGCGTGGCTCCCTTGCTCCGTCTTAACTCCTAGGTGATATGTCTATTCTCCAAATTTGGGATTATGTCCGACGTACTCACTCATTTCCCTAAACTATAATTAGTACTCACTCTTTATAAGGGGATTTTAGAGCCAGAATAAATTAAAATGAACGCTTAACTCGGTAGCGACAAATCAGACTGTACCCTGCAGTTGGGGTTGGCGTGGATCATGATTCAGAGATCAATTACTGGTGAACAGCGAACAGCTTCCAATGATGGCCAGTGTTCACGGCCAATCCAACGCTAAATTCCCGAAAACTGAGCCAAAAATTAAGTAAGCCAAGACGAACATCGAAAGCTAATGAGAGTCTGCCAGGTTTCCGTCTCGCACCGCAAATGTACACGTATAACAGTGACAAAATCACCATTTGCTGTTTACTTGTCGATCATTGTCCACTCTAGTAACATCTCGCTGTATATTTTATTGTGTGATTGTCGATAAATTAATTGATTTGATCTCTGTATGCATGCTCACATAATATGGAGAATTTCACAAACGCAAAGATGAGCAGAACAAACATTGACATGCCTTATCTACAGCGAATAAAGTGCCTCCCCGAACCTAATGTCCCGACGTCATGAACGCCTGATCTTCCCAGCTAAGCCGGCAGATGCAGGTACATATCGCCTTTCCAGCCCACTTCTTGGAATCCCCTTGATTTGATACGCTGGTTCCTGCGTTGTAATTTGGACTAAAACAAATAGCTCGTCCATTAGCGTCGTGCATTGTCTGGAAACCATGGATTGAACCATCATTTTACAATATTTGGAATAGGTCACATCGAACCCTTGCCAAGATCGTCGATCACTAGTTACCCAAGCATACGAGCCGATTCGTGAATCGTTATCAGTACAATAATGTCATCCCACGGCGAGACTGAACTAGCCATCTTGATAGGGATGAGATAGACTTTGATCATTTCCAACTCCTTGAATCACATGTGAGAGGAAGAAAATAAATTGTATATAAGAACGTGTTAACTCCCTGTTGAAATGCTTTAATTTATCCTTACGATACATCAATTGATACCCTTAGTATTCACGCACATTCTACCTTTCTGCATTTATTATCATCTGTCTCATTAGACTACAAAACACTATCAAAATGAAGTTCTTCGCCGCAACCGCCATGTTCTCCCTCCTGGGTGCCACGCTCGCTGCCCCTTCTCCCGTCACTCTTGACCGAAGACTCAAGGTCGATGGCCTCCTCGCTTGCCTTGACCCAGTCACCACCCTCGCTATCAACGAGCTCAAGTCCCTCGAGCAGACCAAGGTGGACAAGCTCATCCACGACATTCTCTCCGGCGCAGAGATCAAGTCTGAGCTCGAGACCGTTGGTGAAGTCACCCAGGGCGTCACTGAGCTGCTCTCCTGTCTCTCCCTCGGACTGGGAGATGTCGATGCTCAGCTCGGTGACACCGTCATCAGTCTCCTCGAGAACCTCCACCTCGTTCCCAGTTAGGTTTTGAGACATGAAGCAACAAAATCTTGATCAGATGCCAGCTATCGGTCTACAATCCTTTCGACTTTCCTTGTCTATCTTCTCCGAGATATTTTTAATCTTTGTTACCTTGACGCACGCTGAATCCTCCCCACATTTGAACGAAACAAAGACAATACAGGTGGCAGAGTGAGGTTGGGCGAATAGGTCATACACTTCTTTTCTTGTGTGGTGGAAAAGCTAGGGTTTTCATGTACATTTGATATGAAGAGGCACTTGGGATGTACATGTATTTGGTGTCTCTTTTATAAATATAACCAAAATAATATATTACATAATATAATATTTAAAAGTCACTGTCATGCTAGACTGTATAAGTTACTCAAGTGCTACATTTGTACCGTACCCAGTCTCAACATTAACTGGTGCTTTGAACCAAAAAAATTGTCAGTGCCAAGCACATCAATTGATACAATTGATACTCCTACCTGTCAAGCATCTATCAGATTGTGGATATTTAATGCTTATATCTAGGTAAATTTACCACCATTCATTCATATAAACTGACTTATTTTGTTGCGAATATTGATAAGTTTTGTAAAGTTTTTGGCAGAGGAAAGATAGCTAACCCTAAAGCGCACCGCAAAGATGAAACAACAATCCGAAAATCTTAAACCTAATTCACGCTCACAATAAGCCCATCGACGCGGTTCGAGGACCGACTGTAGGTATCCCTAAACGTATCATCCTCGCCGACACATATCCTATAAGTTGTTCTCGCATATTCTTCCGCTTGATGAGCCAGGTCAGGTGCTACATCGCAATACATGCGGCAAAGGATCATCCAACACCCAACAAGACTATCCATAATCAATCCCCATCTCTTGACAAGTAACATTGTGCCAGGCGAATGCGGAAGTTGCCCGCCTTCAATCGCGAAGCCGAGCGACTCCAACGTCTTGAGCGCAAATTCAATAGCTTTCCGCGGCTGATTGCTTGTGGCGTGCACCGCTGCCAAGGACAAATATGCTTTCCAGATTCCGAGACGCGGCACTTCAGAAGATGGCCGACGATATGTTTTCTCCAACATAGCAACAATACCTTCGATTTTAGCGATAGCGGCACTTTGTGATGTCCGGGTGAGGGATAAGTTCTGGAAAGCCTTCTCCAAGTCAGCGGTGAGTTGTCTCCGCTTCGTCAGATAACTGTTCTCTGTTTCGTGGAGATCTTGACAAATAATACAACCGCATTCGAACCCCCAGTGTCGCAAGTCCAAGTGTTTTGTCTTAGTGTCGTGGTCCAGGGGTGATTTGTACCAGAACGTGAGCTCCGTATTTGCAGGGAGATCCCTTGTAGCACGAACCATCATCATATCCCCGATAAAGGAACGTCGAGCGTTGGTATAGCAGGAGTGATTAATGTAAGATGCTAGAGGCCAGATACCACAGGAATTAAATTTATTGTTGGTCGTTTTGAGTTGTTGCGTCTTGTCTTCTTTCATGGTGCCTATGTGGGACGCACGCGAGGAGACCGGGCAGCCGAAACAATTTAGTGACATTATTCGCTCGACCAAGAATCTGGAAATATTAGTCGGTTTGATATTTCTTTCTCGGTGAGCAGCAGTACTTACGTATCAACGACGGGGATACCGTCGACTTCAGAGATGTCTAGCGAGGTATAGGAGCCACGGTATAGATCAGTGAAGGTTGACATCAACGACGGATTCTCGTACAGCTTTTGTACGATGAGACCGATCAGCTCCGCTTGACTGCCCATCGTCATAGTCTGAGTTTCAGTGTTCACCAATAGCGAAATGTTACTTGAATCGCTGTCCTGGTTATGGAAGGCATGCGCAAAGGCTTTTTCGCAAAAGAGGATATCACCAGCCCGAACCGCATCTGTCGTAAATAAACCACGCCCACAGGACTCTGTAGACCTTACCGAGACTGGGCCAATGTATGTCGCACGGTCAAGACGAGGTGGGCGAAGTTTCGCTGCCTCTCGTTGTAGTCGTCTGAATGGATACTCACCACTTTGCCCCTCCGCGAGTCTTGCGGTGGCCCGATCGAACTCCTTTTTAGCGGCGGTATTGTTTGGATAATCCTTACTGAGCAATTTGTGAACTTCACAGGACTCTCCAAATCTCTGAAGGTAGTAAAGGGCCTGGGATTTACGAAATAAGGCTTTCTCGGAGGAGTCGTTGTTTGACAATGTCAACTCGACATCACGAAGGGCTGCGACAAACTGGTAAGTATGGAGGCAGGCCAGAGCACGATTGAGTCTGATGGTTAAGGATTCCTCTAGAGTTGGAGATGAATCTAGGGCCTTGGAGTAACTGTATCGTGGTCAGCTTGTCTCCCCACAACCATCATTCCAAAGCGTACCAGTCAATAGCGAGATGATACGCAGTCTTGTTGAAGAAATCATTCCCTTTTGTCTTCCAAATAACGGCAGAGGCATGCTTTTCTAGCCCACCTCTCCATACCGATGGCACCAAAGGGTCGTGGTCTGGGATGAACCTAATATCGGAGAGATGATCAACTCGCAGACCATAATCACCATCAGCCATCACCTTCAAGTAAGGCTCCTTGACAAGTATCACTGTTCCTTCAACAAGCCGGCCATCAGTAGCAAGGTCCTCTTCCTGGTTATACAGCTGCAGCATCAGAACATCCCCTCTCTCATCCTCCACCACGGCCATGATCGCAGTCATTCTATCCGTTGGGGTGACTGCTCTCAGCAAAATGTACGAACCACGATGATGAGTCTCAAGGGTGAGATCTTTAATCAAGGCTTTCTTCAGCGCACTTAACGACGCAACGGAGGGGTGGTAGGCGGGGGGGTAAAAAAGAGGAATGAATAAGCTGCTTATCTGCAGCTCCCCTATTGCCCATCATTTGGCGAAACATGAACTGCATTATGATCTCGTCGCGAGACTTGGTTGGCTTGGGGGCCCGGCCCTTGAGAGACTGGGCATTCTGAAGAGTTCGCTTTTGTCTCTGTAGGATTTTCAAGTAATCAGATACGTGCGAGACATCATGCGTATCCATATTGTGAGTCTTATGAGGAGGATATTGGTGTAATTTGGTCGTTGATTGCTCTGTCTGTTGATAAAAGAGGGGGTTCTTGAGTAGTATGATGATGGTGGTGGTGAGGAAGAGGAGGGGAAAGAGGATAAAACCCGCCCGAGTTGAGAGAGAGCGGAAGACGACTGGAGTGTTTGTCAAAGGTGGGGAGGGGCTATGGCAACAAAGGGGCCGGTGTGGCAGAAAGGCTGCATAGCCTCGTCAACAAGGCTGAGCTATCTCTCATCCACAATTTCTGCCCAACACCTGGAAGAATTCAATACCAACCTAGGTAAAATCATTGAAGTTACCGTGGCAGTAGTTTCTATCTGATGTCAGAAGTGCTTAACATATGCCAAAGCCTTGGTTTCTTTTGCATGTTTTGCTTTTCTGTAAGTAACCACATCCAATCAGCTACTGTAACAGCCACAACATTTGAAATTGATGTGTGGCAGCCAATTGTTTTTGCAAAATCAAAAGTAATAAGAGAGTAAGTTGCATGAGGTATATGTAACGTGTTACATAAAAACTTATGCGAATTCCCGTGGTCATTAAATTCGGAATAGAGGCTAGACTCGAGGATCCACGGAACTGCTCGTTTATGTGGTGGCAGCTTTTTATATTCTACTGAAGATAACTGGGTTTGGTTTGAAGACTCGCTAAAAAGAAAAGCTGCCGGTGTACTCGGGATCTCGGAATGATCGCAAAGATTCTCGGCGTATGTATAGGATATCTACTTTGCTAGCGATCCTACATGTAAGTATAGTATCTTCTAACTATTGAATATTAAGGGGCACGGAGTCTTTCCAGCTAGTCCGATCTAGATAACCTGGACAACTGGATTTAACTGAAGGTTTTTACGTCAAATCATCCTCTAGCAGCATCTGGAGGTTCCGTTTGAATGCATGACAAGCCTTATTTCTTGCACCGGGAGACAGAGGCTTGCCCATATATCATATGGCATTTAGTCTATACGACCAGTTCAAAAAATCAAAACCTGCAATGGGTTGCGATCACCGCTAACGTTTTGGTTTCGACATGCTATACAACGTGGGCGACCCTGGCTAGCGGGGGTTCTAGCGCGTTCAGTGCACTAGGCTTCTATAATCCAGACGGCACATTAAAATGTCAATTGCATACCGTTTCATAGATAAACTCAAAATATCTCGCGCCTGGCAACAATTACGAGCCAATGTTGGTACTGCCTCCAGGTGTCGAGCTGGCACTCTGTCAAAATCCAGATCCGGTGTCCCTCCTTCTTGGTGTGAGGACTCTGGGGTCAGAGAAAAAAGTTTCAAATGTTCCAAGATATCATAGTTTTACGGACTCCGAGAAAGTAAGCATACACTGGCCAGGTCCAAGGACTAGTTGACTTTGTTTGTAGAAAAATAGTGAAGCAGAACGACAATTGTGGTTTAATAAACAAGGTAGTAAAGGGGTACAAACGAAAAAAAAAATTCAAACAATTTAGCCAACACGAGCGATCTTAAGATCTAAAGCGACAAAGGAAATACATATTGAGAAAACCGATGATAGATGATGCGTGACAGCCGAGTGGAGACGGTGTTCTCAGTAAGGCCTATAAAGGGAATAGCGTTAGGCGCTAGTCCTGCATGACCGGGAGGTCCCGATGGTCAGAGCGCTGTATGTCCCGCATAAGCGCACAGCCGGCAACTAAGCGTAAACTTTAATTTTGTGGGCCGGGAAAGTAAACCTAGAGAAATGTAGGATCGAGAGAGCTGCCAATAGTCGATGAAAAGAGAAGAAAGCTATGGAACTAATCGTAGTTGCCATATTCCTTGAGTATCTCTGCCGTTGTCACAGTCGAGGAAATGGCTTGAACTACAAAGGTGGCCCACTGCAAGGAGATGAGGGGACTGCCCTCGTTGATATCGAATTTTGAGATCTGTGCACCTTGCCTCAAAATATATTTTGCACCAGCCACCATCTCAGTACATGCAATTGCCTCTCCAAAAAGCAAAAGACAAATGAAAGTTGAAGTAGAAAGGATACTACAGACAGATGAAACGCATCTTACGATCGTGCGCGGTATCAGGATACCTTCTTGCCTCCTAGATAACAGAAGTCCAATCGAACCCATCATGCACTTGTATCCTGAAACCAAGTTGGATATATTTAGTAGGTGTAATACCCCAATATGGAAGTAGGCATGTAGTCCATAAATAGGTTGCGTCCGCGGCAAGGCAGAATCGAGCCTCAATCAACGAGTCACTCTCGGACATAATGCATTGTGGTTAGTGGTCAGCCATTTTTTAATTTCACCCTATAGGAGCTAAGTAACAAGCGTGCAAGTATTGCTATTAAATAAAGAACACCCCCTTAGGGCGTTTCAGGGCTTGGCTAGGCTCTGTTCTACTCGGGATTTGTGGCGCTGGACTAGGAGGGACATCACAGCGGGGTCAGGAAGAGGCCCAAACACTACATTGCTTCAGTAAGCCTTTTTAACTGCCACTAAGCCAAGGCTAATGCAGGTCATTTACAGATGTCTGGCCAGCCACTCGATTTGACGCCATCCGCTTGAGTCATTCTGCTGCTGCCTACTATTTAGGGAAGAGGTCCGGGCACCGGTATTTCGCATTTATTTCTGCGCGGTGGACCTGCTCCACAGCACACGTTCATTTGGCCTAATTCGTTAGAAAGACATTGAGAAAGGCGACTGTAACACTACTACGGAGTAGGTATATGGCCATCCATGTGCCACAAAGACAGTCTCTGACTGCCGGGGCTATCCCCTAACTAGTTTGGGTTTAAGCTGGAAGAAAAAGTATGATAAATTGGTATCGAATGATAGAGTACACATATTATGACATGAGAAACGATAGCAAAAAAGAAAGCTCAACGGGACTTGTTCTTCTCATGTATAGCGGAAACAGAAGCCAGAAATTCCTCTTCTGAATAAAAGTATTCATAATGGAACTCTGGAGGTACCATTGGGTCATTATCCCCGTTCACACCCCGACCCTCGGGCGAGGCTAACTGCCACAATCTGAAATCGGCCGCCGGGCAAAAGCATTGCCGTCCCCAATCAACCGCGTCTTCTAGATCAATAATATAACTGGAGAGAAAGGAATTAGCCTTTGTGGGAAGAAGAGGAACGAGGGTAAAAAGAGAAGGAAAAGAGGGGAAAAAAATAACCATGAAAAGTATGGGGTGGGGTACCATTTGTCATTCTCCTTATCCCATATCAGGTTGCGTCGAGCGGGATCGTAATGACTGAATCCCAAACTCCCAAACTCACTGTTCATCCGGTTAGTAGGGTTGGTAAACACGGGAGATCGATAGCTTACATCATTGACTTTGCAAAAGCAATGCGTACACGATCTCTTTCCTCCAACGAAAAAGTATCAAAATTGGTCAAGTCGCGACCGGGCAGCTTCTCCATAATAATCACCATAACATAACCCTTTTTCACTTTCGCTGGCTCTGGTTGACACGTGACCATATAATCGTATAGCTTTGGGGTGCACGAACAATTTAGTTCCGCTAGGTGCTCCATGACTTCAATTTCTCTGTCAATTTCGGGTGAGACCTTAAAAGATGGACTGTCATCATGTTCATGTGGAGTAATTCTATTGTTCACCAAATTTAGCAATCACAGATAGCCACGAACAAAATATAGAGGTTCCAATAGAGACGACTTACTGCATTTTGATTTTGGCGACTGCTTTTAGGCCGATAGAAGGGCCCTCTACCTGAGTTGCGATGCAAACCCCGCCGACATCAGCTACAGGGTAGCCGTCAATCACGTGCCTCCTTATCTTTTCGCTTTGCATTTTCCCTAGTCTCCAAGTAGTTCCAGGATGATCTATCGAGTCAAGGAAGCCTGGGAGGCCGATGGCTTTGTCAATAATTGAGTCACCAGGGTCCAGCCGACGGGAGAATGAAATTATGTCGTCATCGGAGAGAGTATCTGGAGATGAAGCCATGGTGGTACTTGAAAGAAGGTCCCTAGGAAAGAGAAGCGAGGTCACGGTGTAGTAGAGAGGAGAGGCAACGGGGTTAAGAAATCATAAATAATAACAAAGAGTAGAAGTCGATGCCTCTCATGGAGACTAAGCCAGATACGGACTAGTACGTTACCGTCTCCTTTCTCCACATTGCAGAGCCGCATTGCTTGCTGCACCACTCAGAACAGCCCTGTCGATATTTCGGTTGGTTTGTTTGTAACGCCTAGGGACAATCTATCACAACAATGTGGACCAGCTGACATGGGCTCCTCCTTATTTTCGGGAAGCTATCGATACCTGTGCTGCCTGGCATCACTATCCAGCCTCGCCCAGTGAGTCAGCACGCTACTAAGTGCTGTGCCTTGAGATGAAAATAGCATGCGACTCTGATTTTCAAGACAGAGGTCGCTTCCCAGCATACAACACTTAGAAGATGAAACCCTGGAGACCCATCTACCGTGCCTGCCTAAGGAAAAGAACCCCTGAACCTTTGCTAGCTATAAAAATCAGTTGATAGAATGATTACATAGAGTCCATCTCTGCACAAAAAGGCGGTCACACTCAAGACAGGATATGTATATATGCTGGGCTATTAAATGGCGATTAGTGAGTCTTCCTTTAGTATTTCATTGGCACTGCTATTCTTAGAATGGACCCTGCCGACCTTTCTGTCTCAATGCAAAGTTCTGTCAGAATTTGAAGAGAGCCTCACTTAGGCAGTTACTGGATAGGGGTTTATGGTGTAAATGGCTAACTCTTAGCCATGGCGGTTAGATGTGTATTGAGATATTTATCGTTGCTCTATTTCAGAGACTGGATTCAATAGTTCGGACTTGCTTGGGATATAAACTCAATCAATGGCCATCTTTGTGACTTCTTTCTCTCATGCTTTAGCCGTCATCCAAGATACTTGCTGGAAATTCAACTGCTTGTGAATTTCATTTCATTGTATGCATGTTTGCTGCCGATGTCGCCCTAGGCGACCTCCCCGCCATGGCCAATGAAGTCTTTTTCTTCTCTCTCTCTCTCTCCCTCTCGCTCCCCACGAAACAACGCGTGTAAAAGTATACACCCTAGTTACCTCTCTGTTTGAGGAATCAAGATGTCAGACAGAAGCCGCTCTCCAAGACGTGACACTCCGGTAGACGACAGACAGGACTCTAGACACCGACCAAGAGACGACAGATGGGAATCCCCAAGTCATCGAAGAGGGAATTTCGGCGCACAACTATTCACTGCCGAAGATTTAATCAAGTCCTCTATTCCAGACATCGAGGATAGCAAATACCATTCTAGTGGAGATGGACTGCACAGTCTATGGTTCACTGGAGAGATAAGACCATGGAACAATTTTTTCGAACAAGTGCAAGACTTCTTCCGTGGGGTCCCTTGGCGTGATCATGTCAAGCCTCTCGCTGCAGTTGTATCGAAAAGCGCCAATGACCCTTGTACAGTTGACAAAGAGCACTACATTTGTGGTGCTGAAATATCAACAAGTGGCAGATTCGTTCAAAATGTTCTTCATACTGTAACAGCGGTTGCAAAAGAGCTAGGTTACAAGTGTGCTTTTGGCGACTGGACAACCACCGCAGACGATGTCAGATTCCCATCTCCAGATGACGACAAAAGCAAAAAGTACTATCCTGATTACTGCTTGCTTGATCGTAGAAACCAGAAGCAATCGGCTTTGCTGATTGGGGAAGGCAAGCATTGTTGGAAGCTCCGTCTAGCGATAATTTTGGAAGACATGCAAAGCCTTTGGGGCGATGAGACAAAATTGCGGCATGTGTTCGGTAAGTTAGATTCTTGCTATATAGAATCCCATCAACTTCACAGCGTCAAGGGCATTTTACATTACTAACTTTCGGACTGCTAAAGGTCAAATTTTACGAGACATGCTATTAGCTGATCGTAAATACGGATTTCTGACGACGTACAAAGAGTCGATCTTCCTTCGGATCGATGAAGAAATGGATGCATATGTTTTAAACTATTCCCAGGCAGTTCCGTTTACTGCTAAAGCAACAAGCACAAGTGTTTCTGTCCGGCAATGTATGCTATTTTTGGTGGGCCAAGTGATGGACAAAAATGACTATGATATTCGCTTCGACAAAGGCAAACTTCGCAATTTTATTGCCACTTCCCGCGATGAATGTGTCAAAAAGACGAAAAAGATACCTGGGGGTCACGCACAAGCGCCTCGTGGCGAAACATCATTACCATTTCGTTCGGAGCCTGGTAAGATCCGGAAACACTGAGCCTAGGAGGATTTGTTTTCCTGATCAGCAGCTTTTTTGTGAGCTTTGTTTATGTTTACTTTTATGGTCACTTTTATGGTATTTGATGATTTCTGTGTTTTCGAGTTTGATTTTTTGTATCTAGTTTCAATGAGAGTTCTCTGGTATTCTCTTACGTGGCACTCTGTAAAGGAATCTCGTGTAGAAGCCTGTATACGCGTAACTTCCAATGCTCTGGATGATTTTAACTGGCACACCCATTTAAGAAACGCACAGTATTGTCGCTCTGTATTATACAAGACAAACCACCTTGTCTTTATGTGGTTGACATCTCAGACCCCACGGTCTAGGACAAGCTATACTGGCATTTTTGCTGTAATCTTGATTATGGTTTTCACTGCGGTCTTGAATTTGAAACGTACTTGTATGGCTCGATAGCATAGCAATGCTTGACTTGTGTGTGCATGCGGCTCCCCAGGAGCAAACGAAACAAGCGGCTGGGGCCCTTATCCCCCGCGCTTGTTTTACGCGGGTGACAGTGTGAACCCAAACAATGATCTTCTTCTCTCAGAATTGATCGGAGGGGTTTCCTTTTTTCCCCTCCATTTTGTGCGTCAAGAAGTTTCTGCTAAGCAAGAAGACGCAACCTTGTCAAAATCATTCTAACTCTCTACCGACGAATATTTAACATCGCATTTAGCTTGTGTATCCAGCTTCTGACGAGACGCTCCCTTTTTTTTTCTCTCTCTTCAAACTCATATCTCTGCTCTGTTGCGCAAGAGACCATGGGAAACAATCATGTTGATCCCGATGGATCAGAACAGTACGCAAAGCCCTCCCCGGATTAATGCAAAATGCAGAACCTAGATTGACATCTTCAACAAGATCTCCCAGCAAACTAAAACAGGGCGACACCCCAGAGCACGTCGAGCCCCCTCCCTGGAGCCACGCACAGATCGTTGACACACGTTTATCCCATACGGAATTACAGACTGCCGTGCATTCGTGGATGCTCAACGAACTCAGCCTGGCCATGTACCAGCTGTACAAAGAATTCCAGCATCTGATGCCAAACACGCAACCGCTACAAATGTACCAGCGGATGCAGACTCTGCTCGAATCTCTGTGGGGAACTGTGCCCAATAGTGACTTGTTTGAGAAGATGAGGGAGAGGGTGGAGCACGTTTTGGAGCAGACAGGACTGGAAGAGTTTGGGTTTGATGTGCAGTATCCTCCGTTTTATAATCCCTCGGTACCGGCGACGGTAAAACCTTTCCAACTGCGACGCGAGGATGTGCAAACCGCGCCGGAACAGCCGTGTTCAATCGAGATTCATAACCAGGAGCACTCGCAGCCCGTCGTGAAGCTGCCACAGCCGACGTGCTCAGGAGATGAGAAGAAGCATCGGCTCAGAGAGAATGGGCCCAGGATAGCTACTGCAGAAACGCCTGAGACTGAATGCCAGCCGGTGAATTGGGTCAGTTCTGACATGCCACAAAAAATCGAATGTTGCGTCGATATTTGTTCCGTAAAGCAGGGGAGTGTGGTGAGCGACGTGGATAGTTAGATGATTTATTTTGGCTCTTGCAACTGTGCATCACATCGCCATTAGACAGACCAGAGATCAGAAGTGGCAAATGACATTGATCTTGAACTTGCTATTTTTTTTAAACCTGCTTACTGCAGCGTCAGCTTGGCTAAAAATAAATGATCCTTTTTTTTTGTATAAGAAAAAGAAGAAGGGCAGTCCAAAAAGGAAACTTTCCCGACTTGCCGTGCCTGTTCCCCGCAACCCCCACTGCGCGGCAAACCTGCCTGCCAGCTACCTCCCCCGCATCTCCTCTCGGCCGCGACATGGCCCGCAACTGTTATAGAGCCCCTCATATTTGTTTCCTCCCCTCCCTATTTTTACAAATTTCGTGATGGGAACGCCATGTGGACCTATCGGCAGCAACTCCGAGATCTTACCAGAAAGCCCATTGTTCCCCCGAACTTGTTGTCTTTGTGACAACAACGCCGTTGTCCGCCCGCCTGGGCCAATCTTGTTTTCGGTACCTGAGGGAAGATAATGGGTCTCGTCTGGGTCTCTTTTGGGCTTCATGGGTCATGTGTTTGCTGTGCTGGCCGTCGTCGTCGGCCCAGTTTCCGCCCCTAGAGTCGACTTGGCCCGATAGCTCTCCTCTTCAGACATGTTGGTGGCTGGGACGAAGCCAGCTCTGCGACTCCACTGGAGCTTATATATAGAGGGTATGCGTTGGAGCAGGAACGAAAGGCCGTTTTATTTATTTTGTTTTGACTTGCACAGCTACCAGCTCGATTACCCAGAGGTGAAAATCACTGGGTCTTTATAGCAAACCGACCCTAGTTCACATTTACGATACTCAACAATATGGCGTCGTTAACAGAAGCCGAGAAAAAGGCAAACCACGTCATTTCCCTGCCAAAGCCACCGCGTGTATCTTCTCTCGCAAAACCCGTTGACCCACAAGCAGTCGCACAGCAATGGCTTTCCAGCTTGGAAGCAGCGCTTTCGTCTCCCTCTATAACCAACGACCAGATCGAAAATTTATTCCACACTGACTCGTACTGGCGCGACCATATTGCCCTGCAATGGGACTTTCGAACAGTCCAGTCGGCCACAAAGATTACCTCATTTCTCCAAGAAGTTCAGCCAGTCTGCCAACTCTCGAAACTATCGCTACAAGCAGATGGAAAATATGTCCCGCATATCGATACGCCTGAGAATGGAGTCCCGGGCATTGATTTTTTAGCTTCCATGTTCCATTTCGAAACAAAAGTTGGAAAAGGAACAGGAATCTTGCGATTGACCCTTGATGACGCGGGCAATCAATGGAAGGCATATGTAGTTTACACCTCGTTGCAGGAGCTGAAAGGAGCAGAAGAGCCACTTGGTCCGAAGCGAGTCTACGGAACCTTGGATAGCATGCCCAATGGTTCTGCCGGAGGTACCTGGAAAGAGAGGCGAGAGAAAACCCTGAAGCTGGAGGGAGGCCAGCAACCAACAGTGTTGATTGTTGGGGCTGGTATGTCGATATTCCACATGACCTTTCATACTCCACACATCAGCTAACGTTTGATAAAAGGACAATCCGGCCTCAACCTCGGAGCACGTCTCCAATCTCTAGGCGTGTCAACCCTTATTGTCGACAAACATGAGAGAGTCGGAGACAACTGGCGCAAGAGATATAGAGTACGTGGACTATACGCTCGACTGCATCCACATAAATTGCTGATACAGATCTTCTAGACACTGGTCACCCACGACCCTGCCGAATTCACACACCTGGCCTATCTTCCGTTTCCGAAGAACTGGCCACAATTCACACCGAAAGACAAACTAGGTGACTGGTTTGAAGCATACGCGAGCATCATGGAACTCAACGTCTGGACGAGCACAACTGTTTCGTCTGCCTCCTTCGATGATGACAAGTCCGAGTGGACCGTGGTCGTCACCAAACCAGATGGCTTTGAGCGTACCATCCGCCCACAACAGGTGGTCTTCGCCACTGGCCATTCTGGTGAGCCCAAAATTCCAACGTTTCCCGGTCAAGACACTTTCAAAGGCACCGTATACCATGGATCTCAGCACCGAGACGCCAGCGAGAACGACGTCCGCGGTAAAAAGGTGGTTGTTGTCGGCACGGGAAACAGTGGCCATGATATCGCCGAGAACTTTTATGAGAATGGAGCAGAAGTGACCATGTTGCAACGTCAAGGAACATATGTGCTCTCACTTGACAAGGGCGTGTTTATGTTGCACGAGGGAACGCACGATGAATGGGGGTAAGTTGGCTCATATCCTGATATTCCTGGTTGGAAGAAGAATGAAGGCACAATGCTGACCAAACAAAAGGCCACCCACCGAACAAGCAGATATTTGGGGCGAGTCGCTCCCGTACCCCATTGGCCTAGCCTTCAGCGTGTATCTCACCCAGCGAATTTCCGCCGTTGATAAGGAGATGCTCGAGGGACTGGACAAAGCAGGCTTCGAAGTGTACAAGGGGATCGACAATGCTGGTATCTCACGACTGTATTTTACTCGCGGAGGCGGTTACTATATCGACGTCGGATGCAGCAAGTACATCATCGACGGGAAAATCAAGGTCCACAAGTCCCCCGAAGGTATCAAGGGATTCGAGCCACACCAATTGGTTCTCGCAGATGGGCAGAAGCTGGATGCTGACTTTGTCGTTCTGGCGACGGGATTTGACAACATGCGGACCACTGTGAGGAAAGTGCTTGGAGACAAAGTCGCGGACCGGTGCAAGGATGTGTGGGATCTCGATGAGGAAGGCGAGCTACAAGCGGTAAGTAGACTGCGACGTTAATAAAATTGCTTGCAACATATTTACTAACAGAGCAAACAGATATGGCGACCCTCTGGTCACCCCAACTTCTGGTACATGGGCGGCAATCTTGCGTTGTGCCGTATCTACTCCAAGTTCCTGGCACTACAGATCAAGGCTACTGAACAAGGACTGATCCCCAAGGTTCAACCGAATGGGATTCATAATTGATTGTAACTAGACTGAGTTCAATACATCAATCGCGTGAGACGAGACAGCATAAACAACTCCCCATAATGAGAATACAATACCTATCATACATTAATAAGAGTCCATAATAGGCTATAGCCAAGTATAGGCAGTTCAGGCAGTGATGTCGATGGCAAGAACACAACAGACAGGAGTTGAGTCAACCGTAAACACATTAAAAAGCAAGAAAGGCCGCAATGGCCATGATCAAACCTCCGAGTGACATTCCAGACACTTGGCTTGCTTCGCCCTTGAAGACCACACTGGTGGGGGTTGGAGTTGTAGAGGGCGATGTTGGCATGGAGCCTGGTGTCGTTGTGGCCTTAGGTTGGATACTAGCAGAGCTGCTGGGATGTGCAAATGGAACGACCAGTTGGCCTGAACCAAGTTCAAAGTTTCCACAGTTCAGTCGAGTCCCATTAGCAGCGTGAACCACGATAGACCGGTTTCCGATGAAAGCAATCGACTCCGAACGATCCGACAAGTAATAGTCAGTATACTCGCTATAGAAGTCGTTCACCCCTGAGGTGATAGTAGCAGCTCCGTGCTTTCCGCTGAGATCGCCAAGCTGGCAGGTGGCAGGCAGGCTTGAGTTACAAGCGGGAATTTCGGTGCGGTTGTACGGATCCAGATGGAAAGCGGTTGCAGTGCAGTTTCCGTCGCTAGGAACCTTGTCAACGTGAACATGGTATGCTATTTTTCAGTGTTAGCCTATGTTAGAATCATCCATAATCAAGGGGCAAAGAGTCATACGGAAAGGGCCAACGTCGTCAGGCAAGCCCGTCAGAGACACGCGAAACCACAAGCCAACACCATCGGGACCAGCTGTGGCCGAGACATTGCCACGGATGGTGGAAGAGTCACTGTCGAAAAAATTGGCAGTGTAAACGATGTTCTTGTTGCCTGTAATCACCGGAGCTTCGGTGAACTGTTGGGCGACGACCGAGAGCACGAGGCTCGCCAGCACGACGAGACGATACATGGCGGGGAAGCGGGTTCAGAAAAGTAGAATTGTCGATGGACAAGATACAGAGAGACGATGTGCGAGTACGAGATGCTGGTGTATGTCTGCAGTGATAGAGAAACGCGCGATGGAAGAGAAGAAGAGATGCGAAGGAGGAAGAGGGAAAGAAGAGGGGGCAAGAAGAAGAGACGTTGCATATAAGGCGCGCCTTCCTCCTGCGCAGTCAGCCCGTGCGGAAAGAGCGACCATGTCGGCGCGCGGCAAAGACTCATCCGTCGACACCATTAGAACACCATGCAGGGTGCCGAGTTGACAAGGGTGCTGCAGACGAGACGTGACTCATCTGTTAGAACCGCATCACCGTCGTTTGCCTCTAGGTAAGCGAGCCAACCGCTTAATATCTGGTCATTGCTGACGAAGAAACATTCCCAGCTCCAATGCACTGGCTGAAGTGCCATAATGGCGATTAACCAGGTATCGAAGAGCTGTTTGCTCGATCACCAATCTTATCTCCGGATGGCCGCCTTGTGCGACGAACGTAACCCCTTTGATTGGTGTAAAACATGAAAGCTGGGTTTCGTTGTGACATAAGCAATCATTAATGTTTCAAATGCTGAGAGGAAGATCATTTACAAAACCAGTTCGGGACAATCATTTAACTTCGCCTGCCACCCAAAATAACTGCCAAGTCACTTCACCCAAACATATCCGGAGATTTGTCCTCTGATATCGTATTTCTTGCCACCAAGCGACTACTTGAAATTCAAAATCTCCCACATCAAATTATCGAAATCTGGCAGGTCTGACCATTCGGTCGACATCAATGAGCCTGGGTCTTCCAAGAAATCGACCGAATCAATGCCTGTTGGCGAAGATGATGCGCGTGCGATAGGCTCCGGATTTTGAAGTCCTAACGATGAACAGACGTTCGTCAGCTCGTTTGAATTTATCAGAATGAGGGAAGGGCATCTGCGACATACCTAACGGAGGTGCGTTTGTATGCGATGCCGTCTCTGTCAACTGTACGCGACCACTAAGCAACCACTTCACCGTGGCATCACTCAATTCATCCACACAGTCTCTCGTCTTCTTTGCTTCAATCCAGTGCTCTCCAATACTACTCAGCATGTTCGACGCTATTTTGATATCTGCCATGAACTGTTCAAAGTGTTTGGAAACCTGGCAAGCAATATTTGGTATCTTCCAAACAGTATACAACATAATGAGAGTGCTCAAAAATACGGAGTGAACCGTGAGTCGGGAGTATAATAGCGGGGAATATTCTGTGCGATACAGAGTGCCATACTTTCGCAGCACCTCTGTTGCATGATGGAAACAAACAAGCAAAGAATCTTCTGATGGCTCTGGGACGCGGGGGTTAGGTCGATGTACAAGAAGCACGGCTTCGTGATATCTGACTTCAGCCATTGTGGCTGCTAAATCGGAGCATGAGTTACTCGGAATGCCCGCCGCCCAGTCATTGAGTCGTCCGATCATTTCCTGTTGCCAAGTGGACATGTCGCGCACTGGTGGATAGGCATACGCAGGGGGGTCGCGGCAAATGCTATGCATGACATATTTAACCTCAGAGTTCAGGCGTGCAAGTTTAAACAGGTGGATAGCATAAGTAATATGTGTCGGAGGGGTATCAACACTTCTCTCTTGCGTGAGCTCTGCGTCATACTGGGAATCGGGTATATCCATGGGCAGCTGATACAGGTTAATTATTTATTTTTTGGTATAGATGATGATCATTTCTCACTCACCCTCAGTTCGCATGCTTCATCACGGATGCCAATCGGCCTGCCCATCAAAATTGCCAAGGTTCGATCGAGGGTATAAATCACCCAGAATACTCGAGTGCGCATTTCTTGCTCCAGGAGAGACACCTCCAAACTCGGAAGCACTTTGATGTCTCTCTGCAAGCCAAGGTCAATTAATGAGGCCAAACATTGGTATAGAAGATTCCAGATATTGACACTGCATGATGGGTTATGCAACGCGTATATGATGAGGAGAAGCAGACACTGGACTCCCTTTAGTGAGTTTTCTTGACAAGAATCTGGGAAGTATTTCATCGCGGCAAGGAAATACCCCTCGGCAGGCAGTTGAAACTTGTGCTGACGCGATAAATTACAGGAAGCAATGGCTAACACCATATATACATGAAAAGAGACGTGTGGCGTGACGGCAGCGCTATTCTCGTACATCAAATGGATGTCTTTGATGTGAGAATGCTCGTGGAGGAATGGGTATACCAGGTGAGTGGTTTGGAAGTAATTGGAGGATATCTTGATCGCGTCCTCTTCTCGCGTTGGCAAACTGGCCACGGGACTTTCTACCAAGTGTGTTATTTTCTCTGTGGCACGCGCTCTGGGTCTGGTCTGACTGCGTCTTCCAGTTCTGGAGAATACCAAATCAGCAAAGAAATATCCACTGGATGGACCAATATAGCGAGCCTCTCCACCTGGCGATAGTGATACTAGACCGATTTCATGGGCTTGTTTCAGCTGCCGATGTCGTGGTGCTTCTATTGGGGTTTCCAACTGGACCTCAGCTTGCAGTGTAGGTACATTTTCTCCTGTCGGTTCTTCTGGAAAATCGGCTAAATTTTCCAACCGCAATGGGCTGCTTGGTGATGGCAGCGTGACACTCTCTGGCAGAATCGGCTGACTGGGCGCAATATTACCAACAGTACTGCCCGGCCCATGGTCAAGATCGATATCCGGACGACTCTCGCGAACGAGGGACTCTAGCCATTTCACACGTTGCTCAATGCCGGCAATGTATCTGTGATGTGATCAGCAAGTCAGATAAACACATGAACGAGAAAAAATGGAACGAGAAAAAATGAAATGATCGCACTCACGACCTCTGTACCTCTTGTTTTCCTTCCCGGACACAAGAAATACCGGCCTTTTGGCAGGCACTGCAGCTAGGGAACTCTCCGCCGCACTGTGAAGGATCCAGTCAGTGTGACGAAGAGGAAAGGCGGATGCCATCCGTCAATCCCGAAAGCTGAAGCATACCTTGATTTTCCGCCGCTGACAACGACGACAAGCGGTGCGGATGCGACTTTTGGGGGATGAATCTAGTTGATCCGACATATCTTGAAGTGAAAAGACCAAACTAATTCATACTGGTAAATACAAATGATCCTTGCTGCTAGAAAAACTTTTGTGAATACCGAGATTGATGAAAAAGTAAATTCCGGACGGAAGACGTCCGACGGATGCGGTGTGTCCCCGCTCGCTGTAGCGAGCCCCCACTTGTTTCTCGTTGTTGATGTCACTGGCCAACTCATGATATTGGAAACATTTTACTCATCTATCCATCATTATTCCTGTCCAGTTTATAGCATCACTGTCGGAAAAATACACAATGACTGTCGTTCACATTGGTATACACCATGAACCACCCCCCATCGTTGTCTGATACTAACAATATGACACAGTATTCTTCAAGTTCCGTCCGGAAATTACGGAAGAGCACAAGGCGACTTTTGTCAAGGAACTGAAGCAGCTAAAAGCTCTTCCGTGCGTGAAGAATAACCGGCTCATCGTCGGGGGCCCGTCCATCACGGACCCGATCGAGCGTAGCAAGGGATTCGAGTTTGCCTTGCTGAGTTACCATGAAGACAGAAAGGCTTTGGAGGAATATCAGAAAAGCGACGAGCATCATCGGTGTGTTTTACTCCTTGTACTATTGAAGTACTACATGCATATGGGTTGCTGCTGCGTACATATGCATGCGTGGTGTGCTGGAGAGAAAGAGCTAATTCATGTCGGCGGTAGGGTGACAAACACGTATATGCTCCCATACAAGGAAGACCTGATGAGATTTGATTTCGAAGTGGACGAGGAAGATGAGTGGATGTGTATGTTTGGGGGGAAGAAGGAGTGATTTCATCTACTTCAACTGCTATTATTTAGAATAGATATATGTAACATGTACAATTGATTGGCATTCCCATCGAATGACTACATGGAAATAGATCAATAAATTTATGCATTTTATAGATTTACATTTCCCTCGTATACATGCATGTATAGTAGAATTCTAAAGAATATTGATCAATTGATGCATCAATGAGACTTGTTCAGCGACATCGGCTCAACCTCCGGGGAGCGGATGGCTTCCGATTTGCGGGGAGATCAAGCACGGAACGCGGCCGATACCAGCTATATAGTACCTGACATCTACTCCGTAGTACATGTATCAATTGATGTGATATCTACTTACAGCACGTATCAAACCAACATCAAAACAAGGGACAGAATCTCTGGTATTTGAAACCAAATATTTCACTGCGATTGATACAGAACTGCGTGTATAAAAAAAAAACTTTCCCAATGTCGGAAGCTACCCCCCAAAAGCTCTACTCCATCCCAGCCCCGCAACTGCAGCAATTCGTGCAGTCAATACTCACAGCCAACGGGGTCTCACCACCAAACGCCCAAATCACCGCGTCATGCCTGGTGCAAGCAGACCTGCGCGGTGTCGACACGCACGGCTCAAACCGGATTCCGTCGTACATGGAGCGCATCCGGCAGGGAGTGCTGAATGCTTCTGCAGAGCCAACGCTGAGCCAAATAACGCCCGTTGTCGCGCTCGTCGACGGGAATAATGGGTTTGGCTTCCCGGCAGCGCATATGGGTATGGCGCGGGCGATTGAAATGGCGCGCGAGTTTGGCATTGGGATGGTGAGCGTCAAGCACTCGAATCATTTCGGTATGTCTGCGTGGCTTGTTCAGCAGGCTATCGATTCCGGCATGATGTCTCTGGTCTTTACAAACTCCTCGCCGGCGCTGCCTGTCTGGGGCGGACGCGAAAAGCTGATGGGCGTGAGTCCGATTGCTTGTGGAGCGCCGGCGGGCAAGTCCAAGCCGTTCATTTTGGATATGGCGCCTAGTGTTGCTGCGCGAGGGAAGATCTACAAGGCCCTGAGGCGCGGCGAGAAAATTCCTACGGACTGGGCACTTGACGGCGAAGGGAAACAGACGGATGATCCGGCAAGAGCTCTGGAAGGGGTCATGCTGCCCATGGGCGGACCCAAGGGCTCGGCATTGGCCATAATGATGGATCTGTTTTCTGGAGTTTTGTCAGGGTCCGCGTTTGCTGGTAATGTCACCGGTCCGTATGACCCGTCCAAGCCAGCGGATGTCGGCCATTTTTTGGTGGCAATCAAACCTGACCTTTTCATGGGCCTGGATGAGTTCAAGGATAGGATGGACTATCTGTACCAGAGAGTCGTGGGAAGTGAAAAGGCTGCAGGCGTTGAGAGGATCTATTTCCCGGGAGAGATTGAACAGGATGTCAGGGACGAAAGGCTGCAGAGTGGCATTCCACTGAGCGAGGCCGAGATTGAGGCTTTGAACAAGGAAGCCAACAGGGCCGGGGTGGATCCGTTGAAGTTAACTTGACCAAGTGGTATTGTCTAAAAATATGAACGTACAAAATAATTATCATGATCTTGAATTTTAGTTTTACTTGAGGCACAAGACAGTGTCAAACCGAATAATGTCTCTTTTTGTATGATTACCACACGCACAGCATGTGTGACAGTCTATCGAAAACCAAGTAGACACACGAAACTCAGCTCACGCGGCCGTGTCTGACTTGGCCCAAACATCATTAGGAATATTCAAAGACATGGTATCCTCCCATCTACTTTCCGACAACACAGTTACATTCGACCCATCGGCCTCGATCTGCGGGATCATTGGATACGGCTGCTGGTTATTATCGTAGGTAGCAGCCTCGTCCTGATATCCAAACATACTAGAAGACCATGTGATTTTGCCATCGTGGTCAACTGTTTTAGGTCACTGCCATCCACAGCCATGGTCATCACGTCGTAATTGTTGTCCAATGGACTGGAAACAGGAGTGCTGTTGCGCCGCGTGAAGACAATGCGATTTGAGCCGTCCAGGGCGAACATCGGAGTGTTATCCCAACCCCAACTCAACGCAACAACCTCGCCTGTCTTCAGGTCCATGCGACGCAGATCCAGTGGCGTGACCAGCTCCGCCGTGCAGTCGAACTCGCGCCATACCAGCCACCGGCCGTCGGGCGACATGGTCGGGCAGCCGGCGTTGGTGCTACGTTTGTTACCTGGCGCGTCCATGGTCCGTTGGCTGATACGAGATATACCCAGCCCGGGTATTCGTAGCGATTTGCGAACTTGTCTCCCAGGCCTATCGCCACAACCTCTCCATCGCTGCGCCACGATTGTTGAAATGTGCCGTTGGTTTCGGATCTAGTGACTTGGAATGGAAAACGTGAGGAGTCAAAGATTTCGTGGGCTTTTGTGTCGTCTAGGTTGATGACGACAAGCGAGGAGTTCTCCGTCTGTTGCGAGGTGTAGGCCAGTTTGCCGCCTGGCGACAAGCTCGGGAATATTCTCACTCTCCATGTCTCCTTCACAATAATCCTCGTTGACAGGTTGGTGAATTGTAAACTGTGCTGTCCAGTCAGCATCGGTAGGTTTTTCATCACAGTCCGCATGAGGAAGGGAACGACAATGCGGCCTCAAATTTAGGCTCTCCCTCTCAATTGCCGGGTATGTGGCCGCGTGGCACGTGTGATCGCTTCATGATCGACAGCAGAAGGGCGATTAGTGCTTAATGGTGGCATCCATGTTGGCTTCATCTTATGATCTTATCCGTTTATGCTCCGGATCTAGGACACTAACTCGAGGATCCCCACAGCGCACAATTGTGTCAGCCTGTGACAGCCAGACTGTTAAATGTTATGGCGACATGATTGATTCTATTCAACTCAGAGTTCTGCAGGATGGCAGTGTCGTATACTCTGAAACGGTTGCGAAGGCAATAGTATCATCAATTGAAGAATCACAGCAGGGCGGTGAATAGTCAATAAGAGCAATATCGATTCCATGATATACAGCGAATCCTTGTGGACGTCTAAAAAGATTCAAGTCGAAGATTCACAGTTGATGGCTTGGCACGTGATAAGATAAGCTTTGGACATGACTCAGCAGTACCTGGCGCTAAACAGAATAGGTAAAGCGTGTTTCTCCTCCCGTTCCTCGCTCATCGTCATCCTATTGGTGGAAATCTTGATGCCGTATAGAGTATATAATAGAAACCATGAGATACGGTCAAATACCGTTAAATAGAAGGTTTTTTGTATTGTAACCAAATAAAAAAGATTTCAATCCAAATATATTATGCAGCGTAAGAGGAGAGAGAGAGAGAGAGAGAGAGAGAGAACAGGGATGTTTATGTTGTCATGTTGGCCTATTCGCGTCTGACAAAGAAAAAGAATCTCAATCACTGGTGTCATGACAGCGAAATTTTTGACTATTCTTACAAATGAGACTTCTACACTGGTTTTGCTCTCGCTCCTTCATAGACCGAGAAAAAGCTAGGTAGATCAATTTTAAGCCCCTCCAAGCATACCCGTAGGGCCCAACAAAAAGAACATCGGTCATTTCTCTTTGTTGACTGGAAATACAACCTTTCTTAATAAGAAAGCTCTGACATATTACAATAAAGACAAGATGATATCAAGTGTCAACTGATTGAACAGTCTTTTGACAGTATGGTTTAACAACGAACTACTTGTTTGCCATGGCCAGGGTGGAGGTCATTTTAAGGTTATTGGATCGGATCTGTGTTTATACTAAGTTGACACGTTAGATTCTAGACAGGACCCAGCAAACATTAAGGAGCCCAGCATGCGGAGAATGGAGATCCATCAAACGTCGAGATAGTTTAGTATTATTTTGACAGGTGGGCTCTACACGGAATTTACCCGTTTGGGAAAATGGTCTCTCGCGCAGAGCTAAGACTGCACGAGGCAAAGTGACGTCTCCTACGAGGTGCGGACAAAGTCAATATCTCTCTAATGTCATTGAATATTTCTATGTGCACTCGATTGCTTCGATAAGTATGCAATGCCCTGGTAAAATCCATTAATTCCACCAGTCAGGAGAATAATCACCGACCAGACTGGATGAGAAGCGCCAAGCCTGCAGTGCGACCCTTCATGCTCAGCAGATGACAGCTGGATTAAGTATCCGACAAACATGGCCTATAAGCCCTTTGCGATACCGACTCGGCTGCAATGATAATAAGTAATTATGAGCAGCAGCCGGGCATGAATGACGAAACGAGCGATGTACGTAAAAAAGTTCAGCCCCCAGGCGGCCGCTCTCCACCGGGCCACCCAGAGGCCAAATAAAATCAGCCCCTGGCTCGCCTAGTTTCTGCATCCGATCAGACCAGGCCTGGCCATTTCATCAGCGGGCGAATGGCACGCAGCAGACAGGAAGATCAACAGCCTCCGATTGCCCCATTTCGGATTCTTCAGTCTGGGCTAAAAATAACAAATCAAAAATGACTGCCGAACCGCCTGGCGGGACGCGATCAATAGGGGCGGCGGCTCCACCACGAGGGACAACTTTATCTCCCCGTTCCTTCCCCGTCCATCATTTTCCTTTGTCCTTTCTCCCAGCCTTGATTTAACTGTCTGCTGTCCCTGCGAGACTGCCTCGCTTCCAACTTCCGGGGCTTCTTTTACTTTGTGGCGATCTTATCTTCTCATCCATGGGAGCACTGCACTGGCTGGCTCGCCCGTTGATCTGGTAGATCGGAGCCGCTTGGCCCATCGGAACCATGGACGCCAAAATGGCCATTGAGCAATCGCACTCTACATATTCCGAAAAGAATGCCTCTACCGACGACAGCCTGATCTACGCTGTCGGGGCCGTCGAGCAGGCGTCCCCTGCTCTGTTCACGCGGCGCATGTTAAGACTGTACGCGATTCTGTCCCTGGGGTACATGTGTATTGTCCTCCAGGGCTACGATGGCTCTCTCATGGGAGCCATAAATGCTATGGTGAGTCTATTTCACACATGAAATTTCATGTAACTGCCATAGCTCACCACAACCTGCATATCAGCCTCAATACCAACGTTATTTTGGACTGTAGGTGGCCATTCTACGACCCAGCACCTCAATCGTCTAACATTGTATGTGTGTATAGCAAAGAGGCCAGCCCTTCTACAGGACTGGTATTTGCCATTTTCAACATTGGAAGCCTAGCTTCCGTGCCTTTCAGCGGTCCCGTCAATGATTATTTGGGACGGCGAGCCGGCATCTTCGCCGGCTGTTGTTTCGTAATCATCGGTACCTGCATCCAGGCACCTGCAACCTCGAGCGCCATGTTTTTGGGTGGCCGTTTCCTGACAGGATTCGGCCAGGGCTTTGCCAACGTCTCGGCTCCGACGTATGTATCTGAACTGGCTCACCCTCGCTGGCGAGGACCACTGTCCGGTTTGATGCAGACAAATTACTATGTGGGCAGCATTGTCGCCTCGTGGGTTACGTACGGTACCGCTTTCATAGATGGAGACCGCTCCTTTCGAATTCCACTGTGGCTTCAATTAGTCAGCTCAGGAATTGTTGCTTTGGGAATCTGGTTTTCCCCGGAAACCCCGCGTTGGCTGATGGCCCATAATCGACGTGAAGATGCCGAACGTGTGTTGGCTGAGTTACACGGCGATGGTTCCTCGGACCACCCTGATGTCCGACTCCAGCTTGCGGAGATGGAAAATCAGATTTCCAAGGAGGGCTCTGACAAGCGCTGGTGGGACTACCGCGAGCTGTTCGACACTCGAGCCGCCCGCCGCCGTATGATCTGTGTTATTGGAATGTCATGGTTTGGACAGTATTCTGGGAACGCCCTCGTTAGCTATTATTTCCCCGTCATTGTCTCACAGACGGGAATCGAAAACCCTCATACCCAGCTGTTGCTGAATGCCCTGAATCCAGTGATTTCCTTGGTGACTGCTGTCACGGGAGCATTGCTCTTGGACCGAGTGGGCCGACGACCATTCCTCCTAAGTGGCGTGCTGGGCATGTCTCTATGTCTGGCCGTCATTACCGGGTGTACAAAACTTTCCATCGATGCCATGAATGTGGCTGCGGGTCATGCCGCCATATTTTTCATATATCTTTTTAGTGCCATTTTCGCACTGTGCTTAGTACCACTTATACCTTTCTACCTTGCCGAGACACTGGCTACGGAGACTCGCGCCAAAGGTACCGCAGTCGGCCAGGTGGTTGGATCTGCAGCGTCCATATTGGGCCAGTATACATCGGCCTCCGCCATCTCATCTATCGGGTACCACTACTACCTGGTTTTTATTTTCTGGGATCTAGTCGAATTTGCGATCATTTACTTCTTTTTTGTGGAGACAAAGGAACGGACTCTAGAAGAGATGGCTGAAATTTTCGAAGCGCCTGACCCGGTCAAGAAGTCGCTAGAAAAACGATCAAACCAGACGGTGAAGCGCACAATCGGACTTGAGAGTCAGGATTAGCCGAGAATAAGACAATAGCAAATAATACGAGTTTCAAAGTTTCCACCGAGTCAGATAATTCGTGTGCTAACAGCACACAGCCTACACGAATATCTTAATTACACGCCTCGCAAGTAGGCCAAGAAATGAGTTTTCTCACTAGGATCTCGGCTCCATCCAGCTATCGACAGCGATGGAGAATGGCAGCACGGAGCAAGCGACCTTGATTAATATTGTCGTTGCTTATTTTTGGTGCCCAAGTGGATTGGATCGCATGTCCGCTTGCTGCAGGCGATCGCGCTCCCTGTTTCGACGAGATGCATGGCCCCCCACCACACTAGTACGAACAACCTCCATCACAAAAATGGTAATGTATGATCCATTATTGCCTTTAGCGTATCCCTAACAAAGAAAGAACAAACCGAAAGCAGAAGGGTGGCTAATATGCTATATTTGTAGACATCGCAAGATTGCGCTAATGCAAGAGCATCCTTTAGTGCACGATACAGCCATATCGTGTGGAAACAGTAGTTGACTGGTCATTATTTTGTCTACAGGAAAGTATTTAAGATCCACAGTGGAACAATTTGTGTGGCGCTTTTTGAAGAATGGTTTCATCTGATTATCGAATAAGTCAGCAAGTTACTCGAGGACTGGAGATTATCCTTCACTACCGCGTTGGCCCAAAGACGGTGGAAAGTTCACACTTGCATTCTTAAGGAATGCATACAGCGCAATGGCCTTGAACGCAGCCTTATTCCCTCACCGCTATCAACACGGCTGTGTTCGTTAAGGCGATGAAATTTACACCTCTGCCCGAGGGCTCTACATCACTGCCGCCAATATCGAGGGCATTTTCAGGCAATACATGGAACCAGAGCAGCTCAAAAACAGAGCAAATGAATTATGGCATCTTTTAGAAATCTCTATACATTCCACCGGTCATGGTTGACGATATGATGAGAGCTTGGGTCGGCGCAGATATTGACACCAGACACCCTTACGCATCGGGCCCTCGGGTGTACCTTCAAGCGGAATTCTATTCCTACATAGACCTCGAATGGAACCTACGGAGAGAGTTGATATTCGTCGCGGTTGCCGATGACGCTCTTGACTATTTGTTTGCATATACTCAATTTGGAAAATATCCCACGACGAAAGCAAATGACATATTGACAATCCCCAGAAACTCGACCCGGACCAACCACGAAGTCTTTATCCAGTTTATGTACGCCGGCAGACAAAAGACAGCAGACCCCAATTTTAGGGCTGCAGACAGCCGGACCCTACAACGGATAGTTAGGCATTCGGGGTTTCCAGTTGCTACTGGTGCAGTGATGTGCATGGAATACGTCGATTTTATGTGCCAGAAGCTTGGACCGGCCGAATACACTATACCAGTTAAGCCAATGCGCGTGTGGCTAAATCCCAGACCAGATCAAGCACCCGTCACCTCGTTCAACTTTCTCAACAGTGTTTCCACATCGGATAATCTAGTGCTAGTTGTCAGCGACAGCGATCACCGGGATTGGGAAGGAGTGTGTAAAGACAAAGTTGCGCCATCGCTGGGTCTGTTTGCGTTTGGCGTCCCTTACACCGCGGGTGGATACCGCGGGATCGCTTGATTATTGCTTTGGAGTTGACCAAAAGTCTGCATTTTCGCACATATCAAACTGTCTTGAAGGGTCGGTATTATAGTGATATGTCCGGGAAAACTGATGATCAAGTGGGAAGCCAGGTCCTGGCAGGAGACAGGCCGCAAGCAAACAATCTAAGAATGAGGGCAGACTCGATTAATGACATTAATCAAAGGATAGCGGAGCTTTCTTCACTAGGGTAGCTCGCTCTCCTTCTACATGTGTAGCACAGGATCTCGATACGCCTAAATATCACTCACATGTACATATTGAAACAGCCTGACTGAATAGTAATCACACTTCGTTGAACGTCTTTTATAACTGATATGTACACTGGTTTCAATACCCAATAGCTTAAATGCGTGTAATAACCAAAAAAAGATCATGGTCTCCCAGTCGAGCTGGTGATGCCCCCATCAACCACAATCTCCTGCCCGGTGACATACCGCGCCTCATCGCTAGCCAAGAACAAGGCCGCATTAGCTACATCCCACGCATCGCCCATCATCTTCATGGGGACCTGCTCATCCCGGATACGCATGTACTCGTCTTCCGACATTGACTCGCCGACAAACCGCGCCGCCAAAGCCTTGGTATACGGGGTATAGATCAGCCCCGGTACAACCGTATTCAGCCGAACGCCCTTTGCCGCGTAGATGACCGCGGTAGCCTTTGTGAACTGGATAATCGCCGCCTTGGTCGCATTGTACGCAACCTGAGGCTTACCGATATACCGCAGTCCGGCGATGGATGAGACATTGAGAACGGCACCACCGGTGGCCTGTCGTTCCATAATCGGCAGCACGTGGTGGCAGGTCAGATACACGCTCTTCAAATTGATATCGACCTGCGCGTCCCACATGTCCTCGGTCATGGTCGCGGGACATCCAGGCTCTGATCGACCGACGTTGTTGATGAGAATGTCGATACGCCCGTGTTTTGCCATGCAGGCGTCGACCAGCGCCTTGACCGAGGCGGCGTCGGTGAGGTCAGCCACCATGACGTCGCAGACGCTTCCGGGTTTGCTTTTATTGTTACTACTATTGCTGATTTCCGCATCTATTCGTGCCTTTGTGCGCTCTGCTGACGAGAGCGATCTGTTTCCGCCAAAGATGAGTGCGCCGCGCCGTGCAAAGAGCGTTGCCAGTGCGGCGCCGATGCCCCAGGAGCCTTTTTCCTCGGTCTCGGGGAACGGCGCGGTCTGGCCAAGTCCAGTGATTAGGACGACCTTGTCGGTCAGGTCCAGCATGGTTTTTTATTTTTATGTCCTGGAGGAGGTTCTGGATCGAAACGGTTGGGTCGATGTGAAGATTGATGCGAAGTTATGTAGTGACGGACATACTGCACTATGTACGACGGGGAACATCCGCCGCCAACGGAAGAGCTCCGTGCGGAGTATATCGGCCGGTTTACCGCCCGGGGGAAAAAAGCACAAATGTTAAATTGATTGATGCTATCGAAAATTGAAGAATCATGCAATAGTAGACTTCTGGATAACCAAAATAAGTCCGTCGGTAGGATCTTCCCGACGTTGCTGGTCTGTGGCAACCACCGCTCGGAAACGTACCACAGCGACTGATTCAAAACCGGTCCAAATAGCCCTTCAAGTGCTAACTTCCACCCCTGGCCTGCTTCAATAAACCCTGTCGCTGCACCAGCTTCGTCGCCATGTGTTGCTTGTTGATATCTTGCAGGCAATCTATGCGACAGCAGCTATCCCGGATCAGCCACGGCGTTCATTTGCATATCGAGGCTTCAGCACACATGCAGAGAGAAGCACAAAAAAAAGAAACAAGATGTTATCGCTTACCCGCATTTGCGGTGGCTGCATATAGGCGAAGAGCAAACATCGCGTGTTTGGGAAAGAACGTTAGATTCGCCACAGCGACACTACAGCGGTGACATCCATTCCTGCATTAGACACTGGAGTATTCGCAATCCCAGGGAGGGGGTTTGACAGGGATATAAAAGGCCCGAGACATACGCAGGTCCAGCTAGCCAGATTATCAAACATCTGTGCGTATTTCTTAGTTTTTGTCTTTTCTTTGTCTTTGTCTTCTCTTTTCTTGTTGCTCGCAGTCGCCGGGCGGTTGTAGATTTATAGGAGAAGCCGCCCAGCTTTGATTGAGCCTTGAAGCGAATGATTGAGGATCCGAAGCTTGCGGACTATGTTTTTTCTTTGGCTTGTTAAGAATCACTCTGAAATGCAACACCCAACAGCCTCTCTCTCCGTGTCATACCAGATCTTGCCGGCTTCCGGTTGACATCACTGTGCAGTACAGCGAACAGAATTACTTTCCGGGGTCCGGAAATGGCGGGTATGATGGTATTGGAGAGACCCAAGCCGGCGCAATACGCGGATCAGCGGAAATGGGACAGGGCCTCCTCTGCTGGGAAAAGATTTCCTTTGCAGGGGCCGTGCTGACCAGACTACTTGCCCAGTGCGAAGGAATCAAGTTACCAGGCGCTATATACGCCACAGGAAAATACTTTTGTTATTTGTTTTTCTTTTATGGTTTTTTCCCTCTCTCTTTTTCGTGGTCCAGATGCTGTATTCGTAGGGGGCACAACACTCATGCAGAATAATGACCCAGGCTGATCTAGGCTGAATCAAAATTCTTTGGGGACCTGTGTGATGGAAAATTTTCAAGCAGCGACCCAACTGCACATGCAAGCCACAGCTTATCGGGGTCCTCGGCAATTCACAGAAACAAACCAGAATTTATTTCGCTGGAACCCCTAGATCGCAACACCGGAGGCAGAACCACCTGGGTATCCAAGACACAAACAACTTCTCATCGGGAAAAAAATGCAACTTCATTTTGAGTCAATAATAACGCGATCCCACTACCCGAGAACCGCGCCTCATGACTGGGTGATGTATAGCCCAATGTGCGAGGCTCGGAATCAAGACAAGGCTGTTGAGTACCAGTTGACAACACACTACAGCCCGATTTCGCCGATCTCAAGGTATGTGTCCCGGTAGTTCCGGTCCAGTTCATAATAAAACTTTGAGTTATCGACATTAAATGACGGAACACAACTTAAGATGAATGTTTGTGAGGTGTATCGACGTCCACTATAGTATACAACCCTTCTGGTTGTATGGCCAATAGGAAAGAGGCCGAAATTCTATGGACTAATATTTATGTATCATTACAAAGTCACGGCACCATTAGGCTCTAGCCTTACTCAGCCTCTTATTATGGGTATTATAGTGACTAGTCCATACAGGACAAGTCTAGAAGAGGAAAGGAATAGATTATGCACAGGTACCTATGACAAAAGGCTGACACCTCAAAACCAATATTTGAATTATCTACATGTAATTTTAAAACGAGATTTCCTTGGGTATTATTCATTTGTCAATTGCAGATCAGGAGTTCTCCCAAGCATTCTGCCTATCTCTGTCTTCACTCCTGCGGCACCGGCCCAGTACACCAAGTCTCTGCCAAAAATATCCTTGGCCCCGATGTCAGCGTTCTTTTCTATCAGCAGCTGGACTACAGCCAGATCACAACCGGAAGCTGCAAACAGGAGTGGTGTAACTCCATAGTTATTCACATGTTCGGTATTGGCGTTGTTGTCGAGTAGCAGCTTTACAATCGCTGGATGACCCTTTTGAATGGCCATGAGCAGCGGAGTTTGGCCAAGAGTGAAATCTCTCAACTCTGTGTTAGCCTTCCACTCCAGTAATAGCTTGACCACAGTTTCATGGCCCTTGGAGACTGCATATAACAGCGGTGTGAAGCCACAGTCGTCGGTCACGTTGGGATTAGCTCCTTCTTCCAACAGTTTTTTAATTGTCGTATGTCGCCCATTTTCAGCACTGCAAAGTAATGCTGTGCTTCCATGGTATTTTACATGGTATTGATAGAGATGGCGATTTAGCAGACTGTATAGTCCATGACAGGTCAGTACCAGAGAGTTAATGTCGGCATGCAACTGTAGATGATCTGCGATAGAATAAAGAATTTCGCTGGGTAGATCCAGAAGTAGCATGTCGGAGCTACCGATATTCAAGCTCTCTAGATCAAACCAGTACAAATTAGAATCCAAAAACCAATTAAAAGCGTATTCGTACTTTTCGAACACGAGTGTATGGAGCAAAGCTTACAATGAGCTTGAAAATCCGAAAACAAGGCGAGGTGCTCAGCGGACATGAGAAAGATATATAAATTTGATGATAATAGGTACTTTATATATGTATTCGCGCGGCAAATTTTAAGAAAAGCCCGGCTGCTTTAGGGCAGGTAGAGAAGCGAGGTTGCGATGCACGTTAACTGTGGGGCTAACCAACAATATATGCATGAGGTGACTGGTTGCCTTTCCCAGCCTAACAACTAATTAGAGCTTACTATTTGAAGAGGCGAAAATCCAAATCGTCCGTGATCGGCCCCACACGAGTTCCGGAGCACACAACGGCTCCAGACTAGAGAGGCTGTGCGGTTATGACCACAGACATAAAAGTGATGTGAAACATTGACGCTCTTAAAAAGTTGTTACTCTATGCTCTGCTTTAAAAAAGGGCATTTTTTAAGCATTACGTACGGAGTAGTTAGTTCCATGTTTGGGATCCACTTCAGAAGATCATCCTCGGCTAGATCTCTTTATGCATTCAAACTCAATACTTTCAGCCTATAACATTCGCTTTTTATCCCCATAACAAACAATTACAAAATACAACTCAAGATATGAAACACAATCTTGTCAATGGGTTAATTATTTTATTTTATTTTTCAACTGTACCGGACTGCTTGAGCCTTAAATTTGACATACCTAATCTGTGTGACTGAACTACTCACGAGATGAAAGTATCCCATATATAATTATGATCGAGATCAACAAATAATGAACCTCAGAGTCTAGATCTAAAACGTAGAACGATCAAGACTTGCCGTAAGGTCTATTTGGTGAATTTAAGCTGATAAATTTTCACCAAAGCCTCCCCCGACAGTTGATATACACCATTACTACTACTACTACAGTAGCTTTGTAGGAATAGTTTACAACAGGGAAAGAGAGCCTCTATTTCACAAGGAATTACTTGATATTCTTCACATGTTAACCACTAGTCAAAGACAGATTGGTCAGTCTTTATATTCACAAAGCTGCTCACATAACCCAGCATACATGTATGCGCCATTTAAAATAATAAATGCATAGTTTCATTTCCACGCCTTCATCAAGACGATAGCTCAATGCGATGTGAAGCTGGTAGCTCGGTCGTCCAGTTCCGCTGCCTATTTGTGGGACTTTCCATTTTCTGCATGAACTCCCCTTGTCGTCTGTCTGGCCAGCCATTGTTTGATGATAAACCGGAAAGCTCGTTTGTTTGCGGACCGGCAGCATAGCGCTTTCTGCGGTACAATAGAACGGAATTTATAGCGAGGGCCACCAACAGTGAAACTCCAACGGCAAGGCCAACCCCTAGGCCGATCTTGCTTTGTGTGCTTAGTCCACCTGATCCTGACAATGGCTGAGCCGTACTGGTATTTAGAGAAGCCTGAGCTGTATTGGTAGGTAAAGACGTATGGATTGTATTGGTAGGTAACGAGCTTTGGGCGGCATTGGCGGGAAGAGAAGTTTGTGTTGCACTGGTAGGCAAAGAGGTATGCGTTGTACTGACAGATAAAGAAGTCTGAGATGTACTCGTAGGTAAAGAAGCCGGAATTGTGCTGGTAGATGAAGGAATCTGGTCAATAATGGTGAAGTACGATGACGTCCAATTGCCACTTTCCATGCCATAGTTCATCCAGAAGAAGAAGATATTGGATGCCGATAGTTCAAAGCCGTACAGCTGCACTGTCCAGTTAAAAGAGTTGAGGATTATATTACCAGTCGGAACTTCATAATGATGTTAGTAATCTCTTCTTATATATATGCCGGACCAGATATTTGCGAATGGTTATTTCTAGGTACACTCAGTACTGTCACTTACTGAATACACTGGCGTGCGATTTCGCGGAGGCTGCCGTGAGATTCTGCTGCCAGAAAGAGATATTGTACACGGTAGCCGTAGTTTCCCATGCGACCAGTTGGTTTGTGCCGATCGCCAATGTAGGCTCGTGGCAGGGGCTGGTAAATGGATCGCAAACCTGGGATAAGACAATGGTAGGAAGGCTAAGTATGAGAGAAAAGTGAGTGAGACTTTTGATGCAGCGACATTGTATCATTTCGGCTGCAAGTAAATCCACGAAGATTTTCACAGCTACTCAGACTCGAAGGAAATTGAGTAATAAATGAGCTGGAACATTGAATAGTATTGACATAAAATCAAAAGAAAAATATTATTTGAAACTGGCCTTTCACCTAGCTTGAACAAAAAGGAGGCCAAGTTTACCGCCCGCCGAGGGAAAGCCAGGAAAACCGGTACCCCGTACTACGTTTGGATACGCCAGATTTAGCTACCCAGGGGACCAGTTGACTATATACTATTTGAAAGCAAGTTGACCTTCCTATTCGCTGAAAGTCACCATTGCTGACAGAATGAGATCTAACCATGCCTAAATGGAAATTACACACATCGATTTACAGCCTAATAGATCGCTTCTATGACATGGGTGACGGATACGTACTAACTATTAGTAATGTCAGGGGCCATTTATTATTTTTTCGCCAGGTTTTGGAAGATGATTTTTGGTGCTGGATGATAGGTTGGGAAGCCTTGTCAACATCAAGCAGAAGCCATGGACCCCACGCTGATCGCGAGGCTAGACATAGACTAGGCCAGAGACCCAATGAGCTTAAAAATTACGCCGTATCGGTGCATATGTTCATGCACCTTGGCGCCCAGATACTATTAGGTGAGGACCTCTCTTGAATTTACGAGCTCAGCTTGTGGATACTCTTAAATAATGTATTAATTGATACGTACTCCGATGTTGAAACATCTCGTAGAAACACCAACTGATTACATTATTATTTATAGATAATAAAGAGATCTAATTGCATCGATTAATGTAATATTTCTTATCAGATATGTTAGGGCATTGTTTGATAGACTTGTACAGCGCATTAACGACATCTGGGATACTAATTGACGTAAAACAGCTGGTAAGACACAGAATATTACCAACACCGACCACCGAAGTTCACTGGTTACCGATTTTGAGCAAGCTAATAAACCTCTCCTTATCATCAATATTTTCGTCGATAATCCTGATCGGACGAAAAGCACGTAAAATGATGACATTCATGATCCAAGTATACTAACCCTAGCCATAAGAACCAATTGCCGCCCCGCAATCCACATTAAGCCTAGTGTCGGACTTCTTTTACACTTCAAGCCAATAGCGGAGTAGAATAATATGGGTACTCCGATATTCGTTGATCTGATTAGATGTAAAAGTCACATTGTGGCATGATTGGCTTCTCGTGTCTTGATGGGAGAGCCTTCGGAGTTGCATATCTTATATATAAGCAATTTGGAGGAAAATGGTGTGCCCTGATGTTTAAAAACCCAGACAAGACAATTTTGACCCAGCTGCAGCAAGAAATATAAAACGCCCATCACATCCGCTAGGAAAGATACTTGTTTCTGGTCATTTCTATTCTCAAAAATCTGTCACCGCTAATAAAAAATAACAGACATAGTTCATGGATTCGGAAACAAAGAACGAGTCGGTTGGCGAGAAGTGTCTCCAGGATGAAGAGAAAGGGAAAACTGTCGAAGCTGCTGTTTTGGTTACACCAACAACCAAAGTCAGGATCAATTGATATACAGTGTTGTCTAAAATAAGTACAATAACTAACGTATCAGACTAGGTAACATGGGATGGCCCTGATGACCCTTCCAATCCCTATAACTGGCCGAGCAGCCGCAAGATATCAATCGCTATTATCATCTCCTTGGGACAGCTCGTATGCTTGATGACGACTAGCATCGTAGCCCCAGCCCTACCACAAATTGCCAAAGACTTGGGACTTGGAGACTCGGAGACTCAAATCTCTTTCTCTATATTTGTTCTCGGTCAGGGCTTTGGCTCATTATTGATTGGACCTCTAAGTGAATTGTTCGGACGAAAGCCACTGTGGGTCGGCTGCACTTTCTTCTTCATACTTTGGAACTCGCTATGTCCTGTTGGAAAGTCAAAGGCAGTTTTGATTATTGGTCGGTTTTTGAGCGGTGCTGGGGGTAGTTGTGGTGTCGTTGTAAGTTCAAATTCTTGGCCAGACAAGAATGATGTGCTAATGTATCGAAAAAAATAGCTGTCTGGGCCCATTATGGGGGATATGTACCCTGGAAAGGACAGAGGCAAGTCTCTTGCGATTGCATCAATATTTCCTTACCTGGGTCCTGCTATTGGCCCAATTGTCGGTGGTTTGATAAGTCAGCATGTGAACTGGCCTTGGCTATTTTGGTTCATGTCAATATTCAGCGCGGCGGTTGTGATTACCGGCATGGTTGTTATCCATGAGTCGTGCAAACCGATAATACTCCAGCAGAAGGCCGCTAGCCTCCATAAACAAGGCTCCATGGTGGCCGCAGATGGGCCCTCTTCACCCAAGAGCATGCTGTCCAAGATTGGTGTCAGCCTGTCTCGACCTGTTCGGCTGTTAACCACGCGTCTCATTATCCAGTTACTAGCATTGATCATAGCTCTCGCCTTTGGAACCTATGTTCTCGTATTGTCGTTCTTCGCCAGGGTATTCATCGACCAGTACGGCCAGTCCGCAACGTCTAGTAGTCTTCAATACATCGCGATTGCTTTGGGCTGTACTCTCTCAACCCAAGCGGGTGGTCTACTTATGGATCTCATATATGCTCGTTTGCATGCTCGCCAGCCTGAGGGTGCTCCTGCTTTGCCCGAATTCCGCGTACCACTCATGTTGATTGGCGGACTTCTTCTACCGGCCGGTCTCTTCTGGCTCGGCTGGTCCGCGCAGGGACATGTGCATTGGATCGTGGTTGATATTGGAGCAATGATTTTCACTGCTGGAGATTTCTTAGCAAGTCAGGCAGCCCTTGCCTATATCCTTGACGAGTTTCCGACCCATGCCGCATCGGCCGGCGCTGCGGCGAGGATGGTTAGCAATATCCTAGGTTTTGCATTTCCGCTATTTGCGCCGCAGCTATATGATAGACTAGGGTACGGATGGGGGAATAGTTTGTTGGCATTTGTTTGGATTGCTGTCGCATTGCCAGTGGTTGTTGCACTTTGGTTCTGGGGGCATAAAATTAGAAAAGTTGGAAGAAGACAGCAACGTACATAGTGGTATGATTGAAGGTGACCTTTCGTCAATACCAGCTTTTGGGAGCTCGCGGATATTTCAGTCAGGTTTCTGCAACGTTTGGTGGGTTGAAACGTATCATAGAAGGATACATATACCGGACTATTGTAAAATTTGCCACGTATATAATTTTATTAGCCTGAATACTAGTTGACATCAATTGATCCTGCCACTTCTTAGAAAGATAGCAATGTTACAAAATATAACCGTTGCAAAGCGCTGCAAGTTGTAGACTGCTCACTAGTTACAGAAATTCAACACGTTTACTTGTTAATATATTACCCATTAAATTATAATTTATACAGGAATCGCTTGTGTTTTTAGTGACCCCATAGTCTCCCATGTTCCCTCCAAATTCTTCCACTTGATCCATGCTGATCGGCTGTTGCTACTTTGTGGAACGTAAACAGCATGATCTACTAGCTGTATGAGGTAGATGGAGGTCTTTTCGCTCTGTGTGGTGAATAGTACATATCTTTCATGATGTAAATTTTTGAAAACAAAAGCAATAATTCAATTATAGATGAAGAGTTACAGAGAATCACATTGCACCAAAGTGAAAAGTATAAAAAAACATAAAAGCATACAAGAACAACCAAACGGTATACCATATCACGTACTTCTATCAGGGTGCTGAGAAAAATTGATAGCTGGGGACCATACACGAATTTGTCTATTCGCGCTGCGGTCTACTCGACGTCCGCCATGCTATCGTCATCTGAATCGTCAGATTCATAACCTGGAAGGGTTTTTCGGCTGCCCAGCACACTTTCAATGCGATTCTTAATATTGCTGACGAGGTATTCTCGAAGTTCCGATTCCTCTAACCCTTGCAGGCGCTCGATCATATCGATTATTCCACTGAGTTTTAGGCAAGTCTCTTTGAGCTCAAGTTCTGGTGAAAGCAGTTTAGCGAGAAGATGTGGCCACTCTTCATCACTCGCTGATGCGATTGCAGGCACTGGTAGATCATCTTCGAAGCCCAATTCCTCTCCATTATTGTAGGCAATAAGCATAATCTCGGGAACACCAATCGCGTCAACGAGAGCTTGCCATCTTAATGGCTCATTGATAATACGTTTGAAGGCTCGCAACTGCATAGTGTCGGTGTTCGTTTGTTCTGTATTTTCTTTTCTTATTTCATCCATAACTCTTTGAGGCACAGATGCTCTAGATTCTGCTGGGATCATCCCATTCGATATTGCTTCTTGTAGAGCCCTTGCGTAGAATGGACGTCCTGTAGTCGTCATATATACGCGTCTTTTGAGAATAAGGGAAAGTCGAATGGTTTCATGGTTCATCAGAGTTGTCACTATAAAACCAAGTGGGGGAGGGTTTGTGGGACTCGGTTGCGCAAGGGCACCAGTTAGCTTTTATTAATGTGCTAAAGTAAGGTGCACATTTTGGCCAGGATGGCCTACCACCAGCCTGCTGCCCTAGATCGAAGTCAGGTACGACGGATTCGACACTTGACAGCCCTGGTCTTGGAGGAGGTGGCATGCTGCATGCTGCACCTTGACGCTGTTGAAGCTGTTTATCTTGACTGGCGGTCATACTAGCAGAGCAGGCATAGTGATATATGGTACAGCGATTACATTTTTGACGGGGCCAGGAACGATCAAAGGGGAGACACTTTATCGAGCAACATTAGTACCAAGCTTAAGTTTCAGCCACGGCTGACTTTTGGGAGCTAGGAGCAACGATATTTCATACCTTCTTTTTGTCTTTTCGGCACTGGCTACACTTTAAATAGTGCAGCCGTTTGGGGACATTAGAGCTTTCCGGAAGATCCATAGAAGAGGATGTGCTATAACCACTGGGGGAACTTGGGAGAGCATCAAAGTCACAGTCTGGAGTAGCAGTTGTTGGTAGTTTATAAAAACATTGCAGTGCTCTGCGAGGCTGGCAAGGCACTGGGCATATTCCAGGTCTGGATGACCCAAGAACAGCGCCCCTTTTATAGAATTTAGGCATCCTTTTGACTACTACCCCTGATCGTAGTTACTGCAGAGAATTTAAGAAAACTACAATACATCGCAGTCGCAGTCGCAGTCGCAGATGAATGGCCTCAGTCGGTCTGGCGGTCAGGTTGTCGTCTTGCTAGCGTTACCATCTGATTGGGTCGCCGACGCCACCCTCAGCCTTGCCATCAAGTTTGGAGGTACGTATCTGGAGGTACCTAGTCGCAAGCTACTGTATGTCTCACCGGCATAAGCTCGAGAAAGCATGCACTGACGCACTAGGTAAATTGAATCATAATATAATCCGGCGATCGACTATCTACTGACCCTCAAATTAGCAAATCCAGTTTATATTAGTGCGACAGATCATCCGACAACCAATAAGAAAAACAATATAGATCCACATGTCGTTGCGCAGAACGACATGTGGGCCTTAAAGTGCCCTCCATCATGCAGAACGGCCGCTTCCCCATGGATTGGGGGCGTTGCCATCTAGATAGCGTTTTGCTCCTAGCCTATGCCCTCTGAACTAGGATTGCCCTGGCCAATTAAGACTAACCGACATCAATCTTGTACTTAACGATCTTGTACCTTTTGTATTTGTTTCCCATACACAAAATACTTATGTAAGTTATTTTAAAATAACTCTACGTCCATGATAGTTTGATACTGTAAATTTCGATACAAGCTTGATGTACATATACAAGCTATTGAAATCTATTTGTGAAACAAGTTTCTCGCCTTTTTCGAACGCAAAGTTAAACAACTACTATCCGGTTGCAGAATGGTTGCAAAATTCAGAAGCAGGTACGTATCGAGATTGGTAACGTATCAAAACTTGGTACGATGCAGTTTTCTATTACGTATTGAAACACTATTGCACTAATAAATCGGCAGCGTATTATCAATGTAACGGTAGTGATACTGCTTTTTGGATGTATGACCGTTACGAGCTGCGTAACGTTGCCGCGACGTCACCCAATGCTGCGAAAGCCGGTACGAATGTGGCTAAATATATTCCCCTCCGAAACGAGATATTTAGGTAGATATATTTGGAAAGATATTTGAGAGTAGATCTTTAAGAAGTTTGAGCTAAGAGCCTCCAAAATTATACATCTTCTCGATCAATATTCTTCGCGTTTGGCAATATTAGTAGGTATTCTGTCTGTAACAACATACAAGTAAATCCCCGGTTTTTTCAACATAGGGCTAGGACCAGTGGTGACGGTGGAAAGAACAAAGGGCTTGTAACCTCACGTGAATATAGAAATTTTTAATCGCATAACTAGTATTGATTGAAATCATGGAAAAAGGCTCTTTATCGAATCCGTTTAGTAAAAAATAAGGTAGGAAAAAGATTTAGTCAATGAGTACTGTACAAATATTCCATTATTTTTCTGTTTGTGATTACAAACGGGCTGTTTTCTGCTGACCGGCTCCACGCGGTTCACAAAGCCTTACTGTAACCTTTATTCTTGACAGGTTAGAATTGCAATTAGCTTGGGTTGAATATGAATATACTGTCTTTATGTTACCTAAGCAGATAATTGCTTCGTCTATTTTATTACCCTGTTTACATCACTTTGTCTCTACTATATTACTTCAAACTGCCAACACACAACCCTTCACTCCAAAAAGTATACCACCAGGCTTATTCTATCCACCTTAACAATATGAATGACATGAACCACATGGATGAACTTGTTCCACTCTGTGAATTATTTCTTGGCAGCAATATTTGCTCCAAACGGAGTATAGCAGTTATCGAACTTCTCCTCTATTGGATCTCGTTGATATTTGCCGTTTCCCTCGTCTGGACGTGTTTCTGTCTCTACAGTTATACTCGCAACAACCGCAGACAAAGATATCCTCCGACTTATTCAGGTACGAGCAAGTCGCTTAGCTCCCAGCAATGCCCGCCTTTTCCGCGAGATGTCGAGATCGATTTGGATCTAGAACAGGGCCTGCCTGCGTCCATGTACAAGCTACCGCGAACAGCAAATGTGAGATTTCGACGGTGATGGATGCTGGTGGAAATGAAAAGTGGTTGGAGGGGGTGGGTCTTGGTTGTTTGTGCTGGAGTGTTTGAGTCGTATGTTGAAGATAAAGGACTTGGAAGTTGACGGGTCACATCTCAGAAAGTCCAGCCCATTTGGCTGTATCTTGTGTACAACCATGTCAAAAGTTCGTGCTTGTCTGAGGAATAAAAGGGATCTTTAAAAATATGGGGTTCTGCTTGTGGAATACCTCTAAACTTTGTACGCATTGAAAGATGATCCTGTATTATTATTGTAATTTTTTTTACCAATTCAACAAATACCTTCTCAAGTGACGCTATTATCACGTTTTAGGTTTAAAATGACTGTACCGCAAATATCAAGAAGAAAGCAAAATAACAATCCCAGCGCCACTTCCAAGGCAAAATATACCGAGGGGGAAAGTATCAAAGTATCACAACGAAAATTATAATCAAAGGCCCGTCTATCTTTATTTTTAGCAAGAAACAGTCTTAGGCTTCCTGCGCCCATCTCCGTTCTCGTAGCGGCATTTCTTCGCCGGTCTTCTGAGCCCGGGTTCCATCCCGCTCGTGTCGCCAAGCCCAGTACTCGCCCAGTCGGACTTCTGCGTATGAGGCATAGTCAAAGTCGATTTGTGAAATTTTCGCTTGGATAAGAGACCAAACTCCCCTGCATTAGTGATATGTTAGTTTTCGGTTTTCCGGTTTCTTTTACTTTTGTGTGCGTGTTCAAGATGATGTGGGAAGGGGTAGAAGGGCATACCAATAGAAACCAGGGATTCCTCTGAATCGGTCTACATCTTGGAAAAGTTTCTCGACCACTTTTTGCTGGTCAGAGTCTGCTCCCTTGCCTCCGTGTTGAACGAAACTCTTGACGTATTCCGTCAAGAATTCTCGTCTTATAGAGCGTGTTGGCATCATGTTATAGTCACAGTCATATCCGCCCCATTCGGCGAAGTGGTTGGCAATGTCAAAGGCAGCCGGTGACGGGGTGGCGTATTCGTAATCGATAAAGTGAACTTCAACATCCTGGTGGCTGTGAGTGGCTCCATTTGTCGCGGAAGGTAGTATAATCACGTTGGCACATAGGAGATCGCAATGAGCAAAAATGAGCTAGAAAACAGCCAGCAGTCAGCACGCAGGTATCGAAAAGATTTAGAAGAAAAACGTACCCCATCTTCACCGATGCCAGTTCCATCATCGAGTTCAGCGACAATACGCTCAAACTCTTTCTGGAGGCCGTTCCGACGTAGTCGCTGATCCTCTGTATCGACTGGCAATGCAAGAATCCACTTCTGCATAACAGTCCATGTGTTGGCTCCCTCCTGGCGAGGTTTGATAGGTATGATATCATTGTCCTTGTGCACCAGGGCCGGTTTCTCGGGGCGGAAAACATCACCTTGACCATCTGCGGCGTGTGATTCTTGGCTAGAAGTCTGCGAGACAACAGGAAGGGTAGCATGCCATTGCCCTAGGCGACGAGCAACAGCTTTCCAGATGGCTGGTTCAACCAAATCAGCTGGTTTAGTGGGTTGACCCCGAATGAAGCGATACAACAGGCCGTTTTGGAATCGGGCTAGTAGCGCAGGAGCGAGACCATATTGGGCCAGCAAGGTATGGGATCTAGTTTCCCCTTCACGGTTAAGGAATTTACTTTTAGCAGATGGTCGCATGTGGGCAAAGCTGGTTTGATAGCACACCTACTTTCACGATCTATGAGAATTTCTGTGTGGTTACCATACGCGCGCATCAGCACGGCCTCGGCATCGATCTGTTCTTCTGTCAAACCGGGCTTGCGGTTGATGATCTTCAATAACTACGCAATCAATCCAATCAGTATGCCAATGGGTCGGTAGTTCCAGGCGTCTCAGAAACACACAGTATTGGTAATCCCGTCAGTGAATCGTATGAATTCAATCCGGTTATCTGCTCCTTCCCAATGGGGATTAATGGAGAGAACCAACCTCAGCGCGGAGGCTTGTGAGTCGGCATTGTTGTACGATAGTGGGATATGTCTGAGAGTTCCGTTCGTCGCAGCCATGGCTTCGGTGGGTTTGGATGGAAGATCAGGAAAAGGGTATGTCTAGAGCCTGCATGTCGGAGAGAGAAAGAGAGAGTCAGTGAACAGTTGGCGGTCGCACTGGTAATAAAGACTGTGGGTGCGGCTGAAAATTGAACGGAGGGCTTACCTCGAGGTACAGATCACCGCAAAACCATGAATATGAATTTTGTGGACAGCCAGTCAGAAGAAAAAAGGTTGGGCAGGTAGTGACGAGGTAATTGACCGACTGCGAAACTGAGAAAGTGTAGAATATTGCACGCACAGAGAGTAAGACACGAAGATAGTGTCGAACTCCAGGGGGCCAGCGAAAATAATTAAGAATGGGATGTGGTCTCGTGCCACAAAACTCCCTGAGAGACAATCAAGTCAAAACGGGTTTGGTGCAAGTCGAAGAGGGGTCAACAGAGTCGCAGAGGCTCCGCCACCAGGGCAAACGTTGGTCCGGAACCTAGTTGCGTGGTTATTGGTCAAGTTCGGCGGGTTCAAGCTCGCGTCATTGGCTGACAAAACGCATCACTAACAATCGCAACACCGGACAAAGAACAAGCCAAGAGTTAAGGCTGTTCTGACAGTTTTGCGTCCACGACTGGAGTCTTCTCAGGATGGCGTCGAGCAGATCCGTGATGCCCGCGGGCCAAGAAGAATGCAGGAGCCTGGAGGTGGAGTGGAGGAACAAGCATGTGATCATGCACTAGGCCCAAAGTAGAGATGGGGCTCGGGCTGGTTGGGGCCACTATACCAGTCCAGGCTAGTGCGGCGTTGGTGCCCCTTTCTGCCTGATCTGCCGGAGACCGTGCACCCCACCAGCTCACATGGCCCCAGAAGCCCTAGCCCTATATGCGTGCCGTTTCGGGAAGTTACCAACCATACCGTAAGCGCTCTAGCCTCAACACTAGTTGCAGCATAAAAAGCGGCCCGCGCCGGCCTCGATTTCTCTTTTTTTTTCTTTCTTTCCTCATCTATCATCAGTAGAGGTTTACTTACTTTGTATTGTAAATCTTTACATCTGGGCTCCGCTATGCGGCTTGCTGAGGACTATCCAGTGCGAGTTTTCTCTTACCATGGGTTTCCCTCCGTTCCCGGCTCTGTAGACCAACTTCGTGCGCGTCGTCCTTTTTCCCTTCACATTATGGCTATGCTAGGGCCACGCTTCGGCGAGGCAACCCATGCGCTTTAGCTGTGGAGGAGGCGTGATATACCTTTTTTTTTTCTTTACTCAATCTGTGTTGATGTGCATGGATAGGTGAAGAATTCTGTTTTTGATGAGTGAAATCTCGTCTACACTAGTCAACCATAGCATGTGCTTGGAATGAAAATTTTTTTATTTTGCATCTGACTTTTCGATATTAACCAACGTAGCCTCCGTTAACTACCTGGCGCTTGGTAAATTGTGTTTGTTATACGTGAAACTAAACAAAAACTCCTTGTATGCCCCCATTTTGTCACCACAACATATTCTTCAATATTCCTCCCATGGGCGCCTCTACGCAACACGACCGGCCTTGCCAATCTGGATACGCTCGCCCGACCATCGGTCATCACTTCGCAAAACAGGCCAGCTCTGCCCATCGGCTTTGACCAGCTTGAGCTCCAATTTGGTCCCAAAGACTGTGTACTGTGAGGCCTCCGGATCGATGGGCCCAAAAAGGCCGTATGTCTTCTTAAGCCGTTTGTTGTCAGTTGTAGGCAAGTCAAATTCAACCGCGTTGGCGCTGAAAGTGACCTTCGCCTTTTCCTTGTCGATTTTCTTCAGGTATAGGGACACATTGACAGTCGATGCAGTCTGGTAAAAATCGTTCCTGTTGGAAGACCTCTTGTCAGCACTAATGTTATCCAAAAACCTATACACAACGCTCACTCACCGAACATCATCAATCTTCTCCTCGCCGGCGGCTTTACCCTTGCCTACGAACAAATGCCTCTTTTTCTCTGTGCATCCCGTTATCTTCATAAACTCGTCAAACTCTAGCACGCGCCTCTTGCAGCACGACCAGCCTTTACTGCCCTCATGGAAAACAGGCTGCCCTGGATGATGCGTACACGTCTCGTTATCGCGCGAGATGTCGGGGTTGAACGTCGCATTGCATCCTTTCCGCCGACATGTCGCGTTTGCTGGGATCGCGAGCGAGGGATCGTCCGAGTCAGGCTCTGCAGGAGGTGCGGGGGTTGACGGTGGAGGAATAGCAGCAGCAGGAGCAATGGGCTGCGTAGTTGGAGGAGCTTGCTCGTCTAGCTTCTCTGCAAGAGTAGCTATATTAGAAGTATCGGCCTTTGGGGCCTCTTCCTTCGGTGTGTCATCGACAGTGGAGTGTTTCCCAGTCGTGCATGGAGGGATCGTGAGAAATTCGTCGAAGGTGAGGACGCGGGGTTTGCAGCACTTCCAACCTAATCATTCCAGCGAATCAGCCATGGTCGTCTCGAAACACCCGATACCCTTGAGATTAAAACAGCTCGTAACTAACCCTTCTGACCCTCATGGAAGACTGGTGGGCCGGGGTGATAGACGCAATCCTCTTCAGGGTCGCTGAAGACCTTTCCGCAGCCCTTGTGCACGCACTTGGCCGCCATGACGCTGAATTTGGATCACAATAAGAAAATAAATTCGAATACCCAAATATTGAAGAGCGGACTCTTCAACCAAGTAAAATAAATATAGAACCCCACCAAGAGACCAGCTGCAAATGCAAGGAAAATGCAAGTCACAGCTCTCTAGAACGTTCGTTGCGCGGGCGTGCTACATCGGGTTAGTGGCCGGACACTCGAAGCTTCCATGCTTCTGTCCATTGAGCCAACATCGACCAGCATCTAGCATTGCCAACACCAGCAATCGACGAGTCTTTTACCCTTTCTCGCAATGCATTTTACCAGGGTGCTTCTCAGCTCTAATGCCGCTCGGCTAACTCTCTTTACCCGGGCGAACTGCGGGCTTTGCGACACCGCCAAATTGACCGTATCGAAACTACAGAAAAGGAAGGCCTTCGACTACGCCGAGGTTGATATCATGGTCCCAGAGCATAAACAGTGGAAGGATGTCTACGAGTTCGATGTGCCGGTTCTACACGTTCAGCCACAGCTCTCTGATAAAGAGTCGGAGCTTCGAAAGCTGTTTCATCGCTTTTCTGAGGCTGAAGTAGAGAAGTTGGTGACCGAGGCAGAGCAATGAATGTTATTCCGCAGTGCGTTCTTTCTGCTCCTTGTTATCCCGATACCCATGTTGACTTTATAGTGCATATTGCTCCTCCGTGACTCGAAATCGTATCAAATGGCAACCCGGCGACAGCATACCTCGGTTCTCGCGGACCGATCTTATCCGACGCGTTTGTTCCAAGTAGTGGGCATGTCAACAACAGCAGAAGAGGGATGAAGGGAAAGTTCTAGTAGATTTATTAGGCTGTCTAGTCCCCCAAATTCTATCGCCTAAGGCGACAGATACGGCTGCCTTGGTCTGCATGTGTCATCGACACCTGGAAGCCCCCAGGCTCAATTACGCAGTCAGCAATACACGCGCTGCTTACTGCTAAGCCATATAGCCATGTGCGTTCTTATCATGAGTTGGACAAGTCATTTTGACCTGAGGGCTAATGGAATTCCCTGGGCAGACGAATTAGTCCGCTGTCCACGATAATTGATATGCCAACGAGTTAAATACACTCTCGATATCCTTTTCTCCCCAAGCCCCATCTAATTTATTCATGTAGTAGATATCAATTGGTATCTAAATATCTCTCGTAACAAATAATGATGCTCTAACATGCGCCACGACACCTACAGGCTTGGTTCAGCCATCAATTTCCGACAATGTTCCTGATTATACTAGTTGCCCCAGTCTTCAACATTTGTAGAGTACCCATAACCTTCCACGAGTCTGTTGCTTACACCCTGTCAAGTCTGGTACTATCCTTCAGGACCGCTTTGCCATGCGCCATGTTTCTGGGTCCGCAGAACCCAAACAACCTATGAGAGACAGCGACAAACTATGACATGTGAATTTCTCGACTGCATACGCATTTGTGACTGATGATGGTTGCTCAAGCTATGTCAACTGGTACATTGGCAAGCCATCGATCCCGGTTGAAAGTTGTTTGAAAAGACTCGGTTTTGTGAGCGTGAAGCCGCAATTCCTCGAGGAGCAAGAGGAAATGCTATTGTTCCAGAAATGGTGTACACTCGGACCAGGACTCTTTGTGAAGCTTTTCACAAAAGGTGACATTGGCTGCTGGTATGTATACAATCTAATATCATTGACATGTACAGCCAGTTGACAGATCCTGCTAATATAAACTGATCAATACAGCTCCCCGACAGCTATCAAAACTCGAAACGATGGGGAAGATCCTGTCTAGCAACTATACCAGGACCGATAGATCCGCCCCGTTCGTACACCTGTGAAATATTTTCCTTGCTGCAGCCTCAATTTCTCTCTTGCTCCATGTGGCATAGCCGCTTGCTAGCGAGATCGACATACGTAAAATTATTGTTTTCGAGTTTTTCAAAGCCAACTGACAAGTTTTGTGGAGCCAGGGTACAAAAAACATTCTATTTTGCATCCTGTCCGACGCGGAGACAAGCCCAAGCCAGCATGTCCCCATGCGGCTGGCCTGCCTATATGTCAGCGACCTACCCAGTGCCCTATTGCAAACTTAACATTTACCTGAGGGTGGTTCCCGAGGTGTCTTATCTGGTCAACACACGTTTCTACGGTGATGCTCTCCATGCCCACATATTTGGGCGGAAAATGCTCCGGCTTTAAAGATGCAAGTCACATCCAAATTCTCATGCCGATGTAAACAATACTTATGATATTACCTTATTGTGGCAGAGGTGCCAAAATATATAACACAATCATTCAAATAAAAAGAAAAGCAGAACATGAATATCATGAAAAAGATGCCAATACATAATATCAAAATAATATCAAAACACCCTGTTTCAACACTGAATGGTACAAAAATATGCTCTTAAGATATGCACAAATAGTCACTCCCATGGAAAGATTTTATAATTACATGATGCTGTGGTGGCGGAGAGGGGGACCAAAGACCAACTGAAGCTCCGTAGTGTTGTCAAAAATAATCTTCGCACCAGAACGGAAGGGAGGCATGTCATAATAGTGCCAGTGGTAGTATTCATTGGCACATTCCAGTTGGCTAAGAAGAGATTTCCTCGTTAGCCAGCTCAAACCACGCAAGGAAACCAGTCACTATTACCGGACACCTCGGCCTTGGCTCGGATGAGAAAGTATAAAGGACTCCATGCGCCATTAATGCTGTAAACTCTGAACCAATGCTTTATATCGGGTTAATAATAGGAACAGGCTCCTTGGGAGTAGTGCTCCCGCCTGACACTGTCGATGGCGATTGTTTTGGGGTTGCCTTCATCTTGAAATGTGAAGGAGCGGGAGAGGGTTTCGCTTTAGTGGAAGCTGGTGAATTCGATTTTCGGGTGGGAGTTCGTGGTCGTGGTGGAGTTTGTTGTTGTGTCGGCGTATGAGGTGCCTGTCTGGGTGGTGTCCCCTTGCTGATGATACTCTGACCGTCGTTGCTCCTGGAGCGATCTCGGCCAGCAGTGCTGCTACCACCGGCACTACTTGTTTTTCCTCCACGCTTAACCATTCGCCCTAGGACTGCGACTAACTCGGCCGCATCTTCGAAACTTTCGTCGTCCATGCCCTCTTGAGCATTGTAAACATCAGCGATGGCCTGTTTAGCTAGCCTGCGACAAGAGTCCGCATCGTGGAGGCAGTCGTATAAATATGCAGCGTATTCAAGCTTGACGGACAGACGCAAAGGGTGTGAACCTGGTAGGAGGGTGTCGCTTATGGTGGCGGCCTGGACAAAGCACGGAGTCGCGGTCATCGTATAGTCTAAAGCGGGAAGAAGAAAAGATGCCGTTAGCTTAGGTTTTGGAAGAGACGGAAGGCCAGGAGGACCTCCGTGAGAAGCCTTTTTCACAGGCCCGCCTTCAATTGGCGGTGGTGTCGTTGAGATAGAGGCTCGATTAACTTCAGATGAGCTGGATGTCGGCGCAAGACCATTTCCATTTTGTAAGTTGGATGAACTGGGAAGACTCGAGATTCCAGGCGTGTGGATAGCTGGTTGGTTGTGAAAAAGGACGAAAATATGATAAAAAGAGGCGCGCAACTTGTAAGCAAGCACTTTCAATTCGATATAGTCTTGCACCATAGGCAAAATGTACTGCTCCACGACAACTAAGCCCTCACGCGAGAGCCAGATAATGTGATGGTACAGCTGCAGCGATTTTGTCTCTCGCGTTGGGTCGAGACGACGAAGTTTCCGAGCTCGAAGAAGCTTTTTCGATAAGATCACAGACAACCCCAGGATCTTGTAAAGCATGCCCGAAAGAAATGGGTTCTCAAGGCTGGTGGCACCCGCGAGAAGGCCCAGATACTTCTGGTCAACTTCGTGGGAGGCCATCCAAATGGCGTATAAAGATATGTCAAAATCCTGAAGAGAGCCATCCCAGTCAGCTATATCCGATACGTCACCATCCTCTTCCCAATCCATGTCCATTGCGGTAACATAATCAGATACCATATCGGAAGCAGGTAAAAATGGCTAGATAAGAATGGAAATTCAACTGCGGTAAAAAAAAATTGGGCAGTGGCAGCCTTTATGTGACCGCCATGGTGTTGAAGAACGTGTAGCCGCCGAGCAGCCGCCTGGCGGCAACCAGAAACACGGATGAAACAAAAAGGCGACACAAACGGAAAGGCGGCGCTTACCTGAGTTCTGAATATTTGGACAAGTTGGCGTGATTGATTCGTCGAGCAGATCTGGAAAAATTGCCGGAAATTGATCTCTTGCTTTCAATATGGGCGGACGCAGGATTGCTCTTATCGACGGCGGTCGAGCCCAGGGTAGAACAATCGCAGCTCAGAGACAACTCAGACCATGTAAAACAGCTCTTCTCTTTTAAACCAGGCCGAAGATTTGTATAGTTCAAGACGACGATGGCTGGTGTTTCGTGTTTGGCGAAAATCACTCCTTTCGCGTGCACCGATAAGACGAGTTGACAATGTGAATCGCAGAATTCAAAATAGTTATACAAGAGTAATTCAACGAGGCAGCAAAAAAATCAAGGAAAATAAAACGAAGAAAAGAACAAACCCCAACGGGAAAATCGTTCGAGCAGATTTTGTAGAAGCGACTGCTGGTAATATACAGATGGAATGACTAGGGTCGACTCCGAAGCGGGAAATCGGCCGTCATGAGAATCTGGACGACATTAGCACCTTTGGATGCAGCGAGCATTTGGCAGGCTTATGAAGTGAACAGGTGTATTCAGTGGCGTGTTTGGGGACTCGTGTTGAGCCAGTGCTACGGGAAGCGATGGCCGAATGGACTGGATTACCTTTTCGTTCAACCCAACTTGTCGCACCCACGAAAGCTATTGCGCCCCGGAAATCAAAAAGTCGGGCACGAGAAAAAGAGAGACAATGTGGCTGTACAATAGCTGCTCCCAGCGATTCATCGTGTGCCCAGAGGAGAGTGACAAGGCGTTGGTCAGGCTGGAAAAATATCAAGTGTTGGCAGAAAGGTGTCTATCAGGCACAAGATTTTGCTTGCCGCACCGCTGATGTCTACGTAACAGCCAAGGTGGCAGCACAAAAAGACAGACAGGCGGTCAATTGGCTGGCATTGATCGAGAATTTTCCGCGACAGTTGTCTGGGTCCCGACACTCTGGTCGAGCAAAGGTGGCGGGCGAGGCGATGATGGTGATGACGATAGCAAACTCCTCAAGCAAGAACCAGCAATGCACGTCATACGGGTTTGCATCAATTCCCTATCCACTTCATGGGGCGCGTTCGATAAAAGTTCAATTTGCTCGCCGCTCGGTGGCACAGCGCTCAGCACGATAATTGATTGCCAGCCGAAGGGGAGACTGGGGGGTGGGAAAGGATATGCATCGCCAAACTACGTGTCAGAGCCAGAGCTCTCGGTCTTTGGCCCTGACGCCTTTAGCCTAGGCCGGGGCATTAAGCCTCTGCCGTGGTGGATCAAGCGAGGGCAGGCAGGCCAGTCAGGATTCGGACATGTCTGGTAGATCGGAAATCATCAGCGTTAAAGTTAGCGCGACACGCAGTATTGTATGTACGTATTTCAGACGGTTTCAACCCAGCCACAGGCTTTTTTGGACTGACGCTTGCCAGCGTGGCAGCGGTCTGTCCCACCAAAAAAACCAGGCTGTTCGCTCTCGCTTGTTGGATTATGGCGGCCTTGGGGCCGCAAGTACACATGGCCATGGAAGGCATTATCCTTTATTCGGAAACAATCGTCACTGATGCAGCATTATTTAATGCGATTTATTATGAGGATGTCGATTTCTGTTAGACATCGGTCGTCTGCGATGCAACGATGAGGAAGAACGATCGCCTTTGAGCAGCGAGTGGGCCATTGGAGTCGTGTTGGACTGGGCACGCACGACGAAGGGGGTTCCCAATGTGTTCCGGAATTCATCGTGGCCAGCCCTGACCGCTATGGATTTCATCCGAGTCGTCAAATATCGCACCCGGCGCGACGTATGGTCACCATGGTGCGTAAGGCCCCGGTACACCGCCAGTTGTCCGTACCGTTAGCATATTAAATGGGGTGGCTAGTCCAGGCACGGACCAGAGTGGCCTTGGCCGAGAGTGGGATGCTGTATTATTTAGCCGCCAAGCACCGTGGTCAAGGACGAACAGCGCAGAAAGAGGCTTGCTGAAAGAGATTATGTGAGAGCAGAGCAGACATGGGATAGTTGAGTTGAGGTTAGAGATGAGGCAAAGACACGCTCGTAAAGGCAGCAGCGAGAATGACTTGGAGCGCGCCAGGAAGGAGCGCGCCAGGAAGGAGCCCGCCTCGCCGGTTGGCTCGGTCGGGCCTGCCCGGCGGGCCGCTGCTGACCCAGACATTGCGGTGGGTGCCTGAGTGCCTTGCTGCCTGAGTGCCTGAGCCTGATGCTGCCTTACTCTCTTGCTGCTACGTGCAGCTTACATCTTACATGTCGCATCAACTTGGCATTTGCCTCTTCATAATGCGTGTTGGATGGCTCCGGTAGCTGCGTAAGGTGATCATGTGATCATCTGGCTACTCGATGCATGCATATCTTTGCAGAGTACATTTCGTTCGGGCTGTACAGAAACGCTGCAGCTTGGAGTCACAAATTCTCGTCAAGATATCGAGAATCAAGGTTTCTTATTCTTTCTTTTCGCTCAGCTTACGTCGAATTACAAGTTTACACGTATTGTATGCACCGGGCAGATTTTTGCGCTAGAAAAGCTTGCTATAGGTTTGGCTATTTCGAGGATGATACTTTTTGTGCAACGCTGACAATATCATGAATGCCCCAACGTGCATGTATTTCGCCCCTAGTTCACAGTCTAGTTAATACGTACCGAGACAAGAATATGTAATATGCCCTTGCAACCTATGCTTATCTCGCCCATGAGATGAGCAATTGATCTGTTGGTGCGGCATGACGGTTGGATATGTCATATGCACTCAAAACCAATTGCAGATGATTGATCTCGTGGGCCTGCAAGGAGTAGAAACAATGAGTTTTATATATACTAATAGATACTATAGGCGATCATTAAATCTAGGATATGGACCTGCGAGGTTGAGGGCAGCTACCTGCATCTCAGCTCCCACCCATGCGGTCGTATGTATAGGAGAAACAATGAGCACTATCCGAAATAGTCTTCGTAATTGCCACTTTACATATGCAACTACCTATATGTAGGTATCAAGAAACCCCATGCGTGAGTCAATGTTTGCCCTCCATTTCATATATGTAAACCCCCCTGTAGGAGGCACCCGGCTTGGAATCCAAACCACATCCCTCACTTGGTCTGGCACCAGCTTGTACAGCCTGTGGCTATTTTTTGGACTTGTAAGCAGAAGCTTGAATACACACCTTCGCTCTTCGTGCGTCCGCTGAACAATCTCGATTAGACGTGCCACTGCCGCCTCACTGTCCTCCTTGTGGAACGAACTTGTCTCGTAAGTCGTGACAGCATCAACCATACAAAACACCACGATGTCTGATGGGAGCCGAAGAATTAACTGCTGGAAAATCTGACAGAGAGCCCTGACGTTTTCTGGATTAACCCGTGAGATTCGCCTTATCGTCTGCAGCTCGAACTTTGCATGACACATTAAAAGCTGGGAGATCAAACTCCGCATCAACCCTGCAATTCCTGAGTCTGGATCTTCACGGCGGCAATGAGCTCCACAGAAGAAGGAAAGAGAAAAGATGCCGTTGTTTTTGTATGCCCTCGCCGATCTTACAAGCATTGCGGGGATGAAAGATGATAACTGTCCATTGCCCGAAACATTAGAGTTTATAAATATCACCGAAGATAGAGTTGCCATTATCCAATACTGTAGCTTCGGTGACTGCATGATCGCGATTAATCGATCTTGCTCAGTTTTTGGCATTCTCCAAACGTCCTGGAGACCGGCTGTGACATCATGGCCGATGACTGAATTATCGTAGGTTAAGGCTCTAAAGACCGTACCTCGCGCTCTCAAATATTCTGCGGTATGACAATGAGTTTCAAATAGCCATGGTGAAAGATTCATCGGGGAAGAAGGAGTGGACCATACCCTTTTCGAGTCTTCGATCTATGGCTCTCTTATTTGCCGGGAGAATCGGTTCTCTTACTGCATCATGTTAATATTTATACGTATTGAAAAATAAAAATTTGAACGTTTCACAAACAATTTCCCTTACTAGGATTCAACAAACCGTGGCATGCAAGGAACACTTGCATGCGTGTATTCGTCAATTGAAGTTCGCGTCGGATATTCTCATTTTCAGATCGGACCGTATCATTGAGATTGTCAAAGCTAGTTATGGATAAGTCAAAGTATTTACTGTATTTCTGTTGATCGTGATGTGACTGAATTTTCAGTTCCCGGGTTGTCCGTCTTATTTCTTCGATTGATTCATGGGAGCATAAGCGAGCTCTCTTGTGAAACTGTTTAGATTTATCTCGAAGATCCTGAATCAGGGAGCTTAATTCCTTCTTATAGGAACCTTGCTTGAGGATGCTATCACCGAATTTACCTATTGTAAGAAAGTTAACAAACGTTTATTATTTCAACTTCACCACCAGGTATGTAGATGTACGTATTGCCTTTTCCTTATACCAACGGAGAATATGGTGAAGCACAGCTAGCGTAGTCACATAGAGGGCTGCACTACATTGTTGCAGTTCTTTGGATTCCTCAAAGATGTGAAGCTCCCTGTGAGCGAATGTAAGCAGCGAGGGGATTTCTGCCACCACATTCAAGATCTCATCACGCAGGTCGGCTAAACGCGCGGCAGCCTTTAAAGAGAATCAGCGGAGTGCCACAAAAGTTGTAAAAATCTCACGCGGGAGACAGACCTTTAAGATGAGCTTTAAACCTCCACTTATGACGGAGGACCAATCTGACCCGGATGGTAAGAGGCTCAGCCATACATCGAAGACTTCGTTTTTCTTGCCCAATTGATAAAAAGATGTCCGTATCTTGTTCCAGGCCCCCGAGTTCGAGTTATAAATTTGCGACGCTTTGTTTACCTCTTCAAGGACTTCCTCCCAGGTATGTATAGGTTTCCCAGTGACGTCGATATACAAGTCCGATCCGTGGATAGTCTGCTCGTAGGCCACCATCGCCTTCTGAAATCGTTCTCTTTCACACATGACTTTTTTATGTAGCTTATCTCTGAAAAACATTAGTTTCATAATGATTCAAATTGTCCCAGATATGAGCACATACAGCGTGTCATCCATGTCCACTCCTCTCTCAGCGTCCACAATCTCATTATATGTATACGACTGGGCTCCTGTACTAGCTACCGGGTTCAAAACATCTTCTTTCTGAATTATTGTCTCTGGTGATATACCAACAGAGCTCTCCTCGTCTCTAAGAACACTGAAAGCAGGATGAATATCGCGAGGTAACTTCCTTTGTATATATCCGGTTACCAAGCTACCCAGGCGGTTACGGGCCAGGGTGCCTCGCGCCTTGACCTCACTGCCACTCATAGTACCGCTGACTCAAAGGTCACCCAAGGAATTTCACGCATTAAGTGCTGTTCTTCGAGGTGAGATTCATATATATCACCTCTGATAATACGTGACCGTTGTAAACTGAGTCAATCTACAGATCAAGAATAGACACAAATTCAGAATAATTGAACTGATAGAGAGAGACAAAAAAAATAGAAAAGGGAGCCCGAGTTAAGCCAAGCTGTCTATAATATTTGAAACCGGAAAGGTCTGGAACCCCTGAGGCCTCCGAGATGGTATTACACAGACAAATTCAGAGTCAAGTTCACAACTCACGACTAATAGTTGGTCAAATGACACATTTCTTTGTGTGCAAGAACTTGACTCGCATTAAAGCAGTCTCAGAATAGAATGTTGCAAAGCATTGATTATTGTGTACCACTGGGTATGTCTTCCGGTTGGTTACTGGCGAAGCAGTGCATACATCTGTCCAACCTCATCATATGTTGGCTCATACTGAGTCGTGATTTCACAGCCCCGAAATTGTTACACGTCCTACTCAAAAAGAAGAAGCCGGCTACACTCTCTCCGTTTGGTATGCCCATTTTTCTGACTTTCTGCCTTGTGCGAGGGTTTCTCGGGTACGAGCAGCAAAAATCCTTTGTCTACTCGCCAGAGACTGACTGACTGAGAGTGGTGTTAGTACGTTTATTGGCCACGAATATGTGACGGGCAGTAGTTCTATAGCAGTGACCCCATATTTGTACGACTAGGTTTGTTTTCTCATGGTGACAAGGTAAAACAAGTCGATGTTGATGTGGGCGGCAAATGGGGAACTGATAAGAAAAACTAGCCAAACTGTGTTGGCAGATGTTGGTGGTTATTGACACAATGTACTCAGTGCGGGCCACAGGCCAGATCAAAATAGTAGTACATCAAGAAAACCAAAGAAAAGACAAAGTTTAATACTCTTAGTTTTTTAAGCGGCGTGGTCCCCAGTTCGTGAAATGTTCTCAGTGACTCGAATTTCGTTTTACCGTGGAAGGTATCACCTAAACAGCAAATCTAGCGTATCAAATCCATGGAAGACTCTACCTCATCATCGAGTTCCTCACAAGGGGAAAAGGAGACCAGGGTTACTCCTGCAGACACCATCGGGAATGAAAGTAGTAAGTCAAGACCTCTTATTATTGATAGAAAGAGAAACATACAGATTAACATAATATTTACTAAATTCAATGTAGCCAAGACATTGTCCCCGGCACCCCAGAGGTGTGTTCTGACTTCCTAGAGTTATGACTTGCAATTAATCATGAGGTTTTTGAAGTAGTGATGCAAAAAAAGATAAAGATGTTCAGGAGGAAGCAAGCGCTAAGGTGAAAGAAGAAGCTACAAAATTGCAAAAAATCAGTATCACACGAGTCCCCGCTGAAAAGTGGCGAGATATCAAGAGCGATTTTGGAATTGGCCGAGCACATAGCATTCTGCTAGTCTCTACTAAAGAAAGCGACAGTTTCTTATCTCAAGAAACGAGGCGGAAACGAAAAGGTTCAAAAACAGAGAGCATTTCAATTTCGGTCAAGGATGTTGAAGCACCAGGGCACCCCTACGTTCCGCATCGATTGGCGATAAATTCAACGTACCTCTTGACTGTGTTAGCGAAATGCACTGGAATTTCATTCCAAGAGAACTATAATGTCATGGTGCGCCCTTTCAAATACCTGGTGGAGTTTGAAGCAAGTATCAGAGAGTGTCTCCAGACCGCCGAGGCATCCTCCCAAGAGGCGGACGCTGAACTAAGTAAGTGCGTGCAATCATTTAAAGATTGGGATTCTGAAAGCCTCGATAACTCGGATTTCCAAGCGGCAAAAAAAGAATTGGAGATATCAAAATCAGCTGCACTCCGTTTTACACGAGAACGAGATGAACTTCGTTGTCTTGTGGAGTTCATGGATCGAAATATGAGCGACATATTCGATGTGAAGCACAAGATCCATGAACCATTCACTTGAGGAAATTACCTTTGAAAATCTCTGGCAGCTTTACAAGCCTGGGGATGTAGTTTACAATCGTACCCAGGGCGACGCCAGCCGACGCCAGGTGTTTCAAATACTGCACGTCACAGGCGGAAGAGCATGCTTTAGTATAAGACGGGATCTTTACAATCTGGCGGCCATGGATCAGAGGTGGGACTTGGACTCCGACAACGATCAGAGATGCCGCGAAGTGGTGCGATGCTCAAGCACTGAAATGACATGCTTTATTATCGATTACTTCTACCTTGATTTCGATGGCATTACCCTCGCTCCCAGGGGAAAGAGGTTCGTGATATCACCGTACAGAGGGACAAGACCCATCCTCTCGCTTGAACTACAGCCTCTAAATTTTGACCGGCAAACGCAACAAATCCGAAAGGAGCTGGTCGATAGAGGAAATCTTTTTATTCGACTAGCATCTCCAAAACATATGATATACTCTGGCACTACCATTAAAGAGTCGAAGATGACTCCAAATCCTCGTCTAATAGTAAATTTCCACATTGAAGCAGTTGAGGTAATGTCATAGCCAATGAAAGTCAGATCTTTTCTAATCTCTGTCTTCACAGGTTAATGGTGAGATTATTGTGGACCAGGAGTCCGGAGCAAAGTACTTCCAGGACAAATTCCACGGATGGAATTTGAAGCTAGGGGGAGGTGTCATTGAAGAGCCCACCTCGACAGATCAGCGAGAATTTTCCGACTCCCTTCCAAATGAATTCTATTCGAGTTGGGAAAAAACTGATATCTTCGACGACTCTTTATTCGAATATAACCGGCAAAAATGTTTCTGAGTACCACAGACATAGTGATCAGGCGCAAAATGGATACTGGTCCGATTACAGATGATGCGCGGATGTTGCTTCCTCCTCGGATATATGGATACTCGTTGCTGGATCATCGATGGCTTGCACTAGACATTAATTGTCTCAGCGATATGTCTACGATTAGTGGCCAAAAAAGCCGGCCCAAGCTGGAAGACCTAGTTTTGCCGTATGGTCACAAAACCATCCTCCAGGCTCTAATCACAAACCAGTTCCGTGTTCCTTCCAAGGAACCAGGCAATTTAACTGACGACTTTTCCATGGATGTTGTTCCGGCAAAAGGTAATGGCCTGATTATCCTACTTCACGGTGCACCTGGGGTTGGGAAAACATCAACCGCGGAGTGTATCGCCACCGAGTTGAATCGGCCCCTATTACCAATCACCTGCGGTGACATCGGTACTACCGCCAGGGAAGCCGAGGAAAATCTGGAATCTTTTTGTACATTGGCTCATCGATGGAAGTGTGTGCTCCTGTTAGATGAGGCAGATGTGTTCCTTGCTAAACGAGAGCGAGGTGATATAAAGCGAAACAGCCTAGTTTCCGGTAAGCGTTTAGAGAGTGATAAGTAACCCCAAGTTAAATTGAATTGTCACTGATTATCCGACACAGTGTTTCTCCGAGTACTGGAGTACTTTTCTGGGGTTATAATATTAACGACTAATCGAGTCGGTGAGTTCGACGAAGCCTTCCGATCACGGATCCATATGTGTCTTTACTACCCAAGGCTGCGTATCAAGCAATCCCGAAAAATCTGGGAGAAACACATCCAGCGAATAAAAAACAGTGACTTGGGAATTGACATCGAGGAAGAGGAAATCAAGGGGTTTGCGGATGAGGTGTGGGAAATGAACCATAAAAAACCAACACGACTTTGGAACGGCAGGCAGATTAAAAACGCATTTCAAACAGCCATCGCGCTCGCCAGGTGGGATTTCTATGAGGAAAACGACGCCTCGAAACTGAAACAACCCCTTGTGAAATTGAAGCACTTCAAACATGTGGCCGCTATCGCCGCTCACTTTGACGAATATGTCAGCGAAATCCACGGAATAGATGGAGAAGATACCTGGGGAACTTTGGCAGAAAGAGACGGTCTTCGCAAGGACAGTATACAATCCAGAAGTCACTCAGCGCAATCAGATGTTGACCGTCGAAGACGAGGGCACCCCAGCCATGTAGAAACATACCGGCGTGGAAAGGACAAATGTGACAGCTTTGGGAGTCAGGATGAAGACGACGCTGATGAGTTGGCAGATACAGAGCTTGACAGTGGTGAAGAGTTCGAGTCTGTTAGTAAATTGGAAAGAGAGCTTAAAAGGCGGAGAAAGAAACAAAAAGGCAAAAACAAGACTCCTTGGTAACGGGGAATGTGAAGAGGGTTAATGGATTCCGTGAATATCTGACCATTAGATTCTTCACAAATGGCATGTACAGACCCGATGAGGTGGTAATAAATTCACTTTTTAAAAAAAAAAAAAAAAAAAAAAAAAAACACCTCCCAAACTTTTGATTTTATAGTATCTAAAGCTCAAGTACAATCGTAATGGTCTTGCAATCAGGATATATCAAGCATGTTTAGATATACTTCCGCTTCGGGTTTAGCGCCGGACTTCAACCACGTCCTCAGCCTGTTTCACCTCAGCTCATCGACTTGCATCGCTTCATGCGCGATACAATCATTGACAGACGACTGTTGATTACGCCAAACTCTCATATTCCACAGGCAATAATTGATAATGGGTTCTCCGGAGCTTCCGCTTCCACTGAACACTACGCAGTCAGAAGACGGGGATCCCGTCAAGCTTTTCCTGTGCTGGGTGCGGCAGTCTTGCGACGACTGCATATCGATAAGCAATGATGTTGATTGCAGCTGGTGTCCATATGTATGTTATTGATGATGTTTCTTCTTAGTTCTCTGAAAAATTTGTGTCTTTTCCCCCTTTGAATCCATCATATTTGAACGGGTTATGGGCATCTTGGATCTGCATGTCAAGCCGGTAATGGGATTGCCAAAACATCGCTCACGAGACATTAGTCATCTATTTGTGTTCCTAACCCATCTCCTAAATACCCTTTGCTTGCGCCCATTGACCACCCGAACATCTGCCCCATGGGTGCCAAAGAGCGCTGGGAGCTACGAGCACGCGGTCTAGGATGCAACGTTAGCACGCGCAACTTCTTGTCTGTTTCCGTCGCCGTTGTGTCATCATTTGTGTTGATGGGTTTACTGGCGCTCCTTCTCGCCTGTCTCAAGGCGGTTATTCGATCATGTTCGCAGAGGAGAAGCCGCCGAGAGAGGGGCTACCTAGGAGTCGTCCTATTCCGGGGCTGGGATGGAAGAGCAGATCATGATGATGATGATGAAAATCGCTATGAGAGACGACAAGGACGGAGACCAGGGCGTCGAGACGGGGTGGTCGATGAGAGAAGCTCTTTATTGAGACGAGAGTCGGAAAACGCTTAGCCAACTACGACACGATGATTATGTATAGCATTATGACTTTTGACACAATACCACAGATTAGCTCAAACACAAAGAATACAAAATATTCTATGTATATATATATACCTCCTGTATCCCGATGCCAGCTTCTATTAATAGAAGGCGATTGCACGTGGCCGGTTCAATGTTTCCCCCGTTGACCCCGCACTGCCAGGACTTTCCCCTCACTGCTTGCACCAACCTCAACCGCTACTCAAACAATAACTGCATTTTTTGTCAAAAGTATAGCAGCGTTTACTTGAGCCTATTTCACTAGCCAGATACGTCAAATCAGTCAATATGTCCGGGTTTCCAAATGTCAAACCAGCATTCACCGTCAGAGTACGTCTCAAACACCAAGCGCTTTTACGGCAACGAAATACAGAGGCACTGATATTCATTTAATAGGTCCAAATTGAGAATTCCTTCCCAGTCGGTATGTCGATTAGATATTGCGTCCACTTAGACATAGCTTATGACTAACGTCTGATACAGGAAGCCATCACCGTAAGACATCTCTGGCCGTGGTCGTATGTTCCCGAAGTCGACATCCCCTCTATTTCGAGAAAAGCGAATGCTGAATAGTTCATCAAAGCCTATGAGTGGAGGAACAGTAAAGGCCGAACCAGGCGCTACGCCGTCCCTCAATGCGACTTTTGTCGGCACGGGAAACGACTACATCCACGCTGACCCGGATCAGAAAAAGCTGCGTCTGGACGCGCGGAGTGTCCTCAAAACAGATGATGGCGCGGTTAGTTTGTCATTTTTCCACTTTGAGTGTAATAAAACAAGACTGATGAAATCGATAGTTCATCTATGTCAATTACAAGGGAACTGTGAATGTCACGGAAGACTTGCCCAAGATCTTGAGTGGTACAGCCGGCGATTTGGTGACCCCATATGGAGATTCTTGTACGTCTTTTACTTGATTCTCTGTCTTTGTGAGCGTTTTCTAACATATATGAAATGTAGTTACCTATTTTGACTTCGAGGTACGTTCTTCTTATTCTTGAAAACACGACTAGATATGCATGAAACCAGGAACTCCGTTGACTTTGAATACAGACTGGCGATGAACGCTACAAGGATCTCGAGAACGGAGTCTTCGTTGGGCAGGGTCACTTTATTTCCAAGGTTGGCGAGAAAACAATCGTCGAATACAAAGTTAGCCAGGTTGTCCTGGGGTGATTGAAATGTCATTATCACTACAAATAAGTGATAAGAGAAACTAGAAACAGATTACCAACATGGATTATACAAAATACTCAAATCAATAACTCAGCTTCAACACTGGGTCCACTTGTTTGAGGACCTCGATGATTTCTTTCCAAGCCTTTTCGCGTAATGCTTTTCCTTCGGAGGAGGAAACAATCTTGCCGGGTCTAATTTGTGTCAGTTTCTTATTCTGCTACAGTGGAAAATTACAAAACAGGTGAAACACTTACTCGGTGAGCTTCTGGTTTTCGAACCATTTTCCATGTCCATCATTTCTAGCAGCAGCATCGACAATGGCTTTGGATCCAACTTCTGGCTTCCGCGAAAAAAGAGCCACCAGGACTTTAAAAATCCACGGTGTACCCTCTCTCATGAGTTCACTCGCACACAGTCCTGGAGTCGCACTTGTTACCACCACGCTTGGCTCGCCCGTCAGTGGGTCCACAGGCACGAGTTCAGACAGCTCGATGTTGATCCATTGACTGAACAGCTTGCTTACTCCGTACCGTTCAATCGGGTTCTTTGCCTGCGCTTGCTCCCACTGTGTTTTGTCGTTTAAAGCGGTAAGAATATTTGGGGCTGTTCGCTGGGGCACAAGGGCGGCTTGGTGGGCATCGCTCGCAACAATCATCAAGCGTGGCTTACTTTGTTTTTTTTGCAAAGTCTTCTTTTGAGTCTGGTATGAGGACTGTTGCACAAGGATAGGCAGTAGTTCCAAGCTCAGCAGGGCGGTCGACAAGCCATTCACTTGGAGCTGCATTTCCCAATTGTCCGCAGACAGATTCCAGTCAAGCGAGGCTAGCCCAGCGTTCATTATTGCAACGTCTAGTCTGTTGCCTTTATTGTTAACGTACTCTTTGACTCGCCGAGAAAAGGCCATGACGCTTTGGAATTCGGACATATCGAGCTCCCATACCTCGATAGTCTTGTCTGACGCATTGGGTATGGATGACAGCACATCATCCCGGGCTTTCTGTCCCTTCGATAGGGAGCGAACACCCATGATTATGTTTGAAGCGCCGAGGGAGAGGACATGGCGAACAGTTTCCTGCCCTAGCCCTGTGTTGGACCCAGTCACCAGGACAGTCTGGTTGAGAAAGCTGTTTGACGGGGGGAGATGCGGTGGATTGAGAGGCTGGAAGAGTACTTTGAGCATGATTGAAAGGTTCAAATATTACTGAAAAGGTGATGGTTCAAGGAGGAGTAAAGTAGGCCAAGTGGTGTCTAATCAATAGTGCTTTGATGAAGTATGCTCATGTGTTTTCAGTGAATCAGTGTTAAACGTAGATAATGACGTTTCTCAAGGAAATTCCGACTTTAAATATTTCAACAGACAGTTCCAGACAATAACTAAGCTAGTCATCTCAGCTGATGCCATCCTACTCGATCGGACGTAGGCGATTACTATGTATAGAAGGTGTAGATAATTGTTTACAGTTCCTGTAATGCGATACACAAAAATAAACTACACAAGGCTTTCGAATACCATACAGTGACACGGTGCAAGTTACGCTTTCCCGTATACGGAAGGTGCAGGTATTTTTGTCTCGCCCCCCCACATGTAGAGTTCGTCCGAAGCCCGGTAACATAATTTGCAGTTTGCTGATTACAGTAAATTGCAATTTAGTATACTTTTGGCAGATTTGCAGTTCCCCAGAGCAGCAAGTCAGGCGACACTGCAAACGGTCAAGTCCCAAGGCTGACGGCTGCTCCAATGCCTCACGCACGTGGCCCGCAACAGCGTGTGACTGTCGACGAGGTGGATCAGCTGGCGATCCCCCGGGGACCTTGTTGCACAGATAAATACGGACTCAAGGAAGACGAGAATGAAGAGACAGAGCGAAAGAAAGAAAAAAACTGAAAGTAAATCTCGGAATTGTCCTCCAGTGCAATTAGTTCCCCTCCGATGCGGCAACGATTACGGAGGATCCAACTAGTAGCTGGACTGGTGACGTCGATCTTCCGCACTGTGTTTTTTTTATTTCTCGTTAGGCTGCCACTTCATCCCCTGTCCACATCATTCGTGACTTGTTTATTGCGAGCTTGCTGGCCTTGCATCGCACATTATCGTGGTATATGAATTGAACTCCTTGGAAAATCCCGCTTGGACGGGCTCGTTTTGCTTTTCCATCAGCCAAAAACCATGCGATCCGCCCTGAGTCTTTTGGCGCTCGCCACAGCGGCGACGACAGCCGCGTCGCCCCTCGCAGCGCCTCAGCAACAGCAGCATCCTCTGCTCGACCTGGAACTACAGCTCGGAGCTGAGAAAAGGCCGTCCCGGGCCTTGACCGGCAAATTCTTGCACGTCACAGGTGTGTGTTGTATCTCCGGAATGCTAGCAAACGCGGGCAATGACTGACTAAACTGCGCGGGAAGATCTCCATTTAGACCGTTTCTACAAACAAGGGAGCTCTACGGACGAAGATGAAGCCTGCCACCACGGAAAGGGGGATGCTGGGCCTCTTGGTTCCGCAGGGAGTGACTGCGACTCGCCCGAATCGCTCATCAACGAGACGTTCGACTGGATCGAGGAAAACTTGAAGGATGAGATTGACTTTGTCGTCTGGACTGGCGATTCCGCCCGCCACGACAACGACGAGCGCATACCACGTACCGAGAACCAAGTCGAGGAATTCAACAACGTTGTTGTGAAGCACTTTGAGCGTGTCTTCCGCTCCGATCCGAACGAAGATCCGGGTGCCATACTGTCCATTCCAATCGTGCCCAACATCGGCAACAACGATGTCATGCCGCACAATATCTTCGAAAAGGGACCGAATCGGTGGACTGAGATTCTGTCAAAGCTGTGGAAGCATTTCATTCCCGAAGAGCAGCGTCACACTTTCATGCAGGGCGGTTGGTTTCACTCCGAAGTCATTCCAAATAAATTGTCTGTTTTCAGCCTCAACACACTTTACCTATTCGACTCGAACAACGCCGTCGACGGTTGTGCGCAAAAATCGGAGCCGGGATATCAGCAGATGGAGTGGCTGCGGGTGCAGCTACAGATATTGCGTGAACGGGGCATGAAAGCCATCCTCATGGGCCACGTTCCTCCGGCTCGATCTGGAGACAAGCAGGCCTGGGATGAGTCATGCTGGCAAAAGTACACGCTATGGCTCCGGCAATATCGCGACGTCGTCGTTGGAAGCCTTTACGGGCATATGAACATAGACCATTTTATGCTACAAGATGCGAAAGATGTAGACATCGACAACCTGCTCCTTGATTTGCCCAGCCCCCGATTCATCGAGGTCAGCGACTACGAGAACTTTACCATTCAGTCCAAGGCAAGCTACCTAACTAGTCTTCGTGACCAATGGGGCGATCTTCCTTCTCCTCCGGGGTCCGTAAAGGACGAATGGTCGACAACTGACATCAGCGCGATGGATTCGGTAAGCAGAAAACAGCTGATCGGAAAGAAGAAAAAGAAGAGGGATTTCTTCAAAAAGGTCGACGGTCGGTATGCCGAGCGATTTTCGATTTCGATGGTTTCGCCGAGCGTGGTACCCAACTATTACCCGACTCTTCGAGTGATGGAATACAACATCACCGGTTTAGAAGATACTCCGACTTGGGCGGATGTTCAGAAGCTGGGCTCTAGCCAACACAAAAGTAACTTCTGGGACAAACGTGAGCTTGAGATCCAACGGTCCAAATTACGAGTCCCAGCTGGGCCTGGGAAGAACGCACCGCCGGGACCAGCATATTCAAACCAGCCATTGACGCTATTGAATTACGCGCAATACTATGCAAATATCACGAAACTAGAGCAGTCTTCACTGTCATCTTCTCCGTTATTTAATCACCGAATCCGCTACGAGCTAGAATACCGTACGCAGGACGACGGTGTTTATGACCTCCCGGACCTGACAGTCCGCAGCCTGTTTCAGCTTGCAACGCGGATTGGAGCGAGTGCTGCTAATGGTGCGGAGATACAGACCGACGAGCTAGCCACTGACTCTGACATCCACATGAATAAAAAGAAAAACAAGGCATGGCGTACATTTCTCGAAAGGGCGTTTGTGGGACTTTTGGATGACGACAAATTCGAAGATATTTAATTGGGACAAATGCTTTCATAATAAACCGAGGCATGAATATTGATCATGTAGGATCAATCCTTGGTGAAATTTGATTTCCACGTTTTTATACCCGTGATACTTTTTGCATTGTGTTTATTGACTTTGGTTATTTTCATATATTTAGTTATTTACATGCATTCATGAATCATGACAGACTCATTGGTGTTATGAATCGGAGTTTGGACAATGGATATTGCAACTATTCTTACATGCTCACTTCCTATCATACATGTATCATACATTTCTTGACCTGCAAAAAGCGGAGATTATTATTAAAGAGAATCACAATGATCAACTCAACAGGCTGAGAACCATCTCATATGTCCCAAGCGTGATTATCGCGGCCGGCACAGTGCGGAGAAGATGTGCAGTAAGGCCACCGTAGATCGCCACCATGCCTTCTTCTCTCCACACAAGCCTTAGACATTGGACGACACCAGTATATTTCAGGCACCCATTTGCCATTGGTGCTTGCCGGAGTCTTGTTCTCACAACCTGTTTGGGTAGGTCAGTCAGTGATGGCCTTTTATACATCAATTGATAGTCGTAAGGAAACGTCGGTCTTACCTCGTGTGGGTATGCAATCAACACCGCCAGCAGTTTCGAAATCCCAGCGGCAGCACTGAGAGCAATTCCTTGAGTAGCCTGGTTGTCAATATTCTGCTTGGCCAGAAAGCCTTTCATTCGCTCGTACATGGCCAGATGCAGAGTCGTTTCTATGACACCGAGATAACTCGCTGCCAGGCCGCGGTAGAGCCCTTTGACCCCTTCTTGTCGTATCACTTGCTTAACGCAGTCGAAGCTATTCTTATACTGTGGAATGCCCGAAGATCCGACCTCCCGCACTCGCGATTTGTCGAGCTGCAGTCGTGTTTTGACGAGCCAGATGGGATTCGTTGCAGTGCCGGTGACGATGCCCGCGGTGGCCGCAGAGAGGGCATGCACTAGTGTTGTGTTTTCCTCGCATCCCAGTATCTGTGGGAAGAGAGTTTTGCAATTTCCATATGCGTAAAACTTGATAGCCGTTGCAGGCACTACGCCAGTAAGACTAGGGCCCAGGCCCTTGAACAGACCGCGCCAGCCCTCGAGGTGATGGATGGAAAATAAAATGCCAAATGTCTCGCGAAAGTGAAGAAGAGATGATTTGTAAATCGACAAGTTTGGGGTTGTCTTTTTTAGCTGCGACTGATAAAAATCGGACTGTAAGCGAGTCTTGAGGACATCAAGAGGAGACGTCAAGACAGCAGTTGCCATCCCAGCCGTGCTAAAGCAACTAACGTTAGTCAATGTAATTAACAAATGGGACTGGTGAGAGGATCACATACGCGCCAGCTAGGAGATGAGAAAATGATTTTAAAAATGTGCCGCCTTTCTCGGTTTCGTGACGGGGGTTTCCCATGTGTTTGATGGGTGCCACCCTCCGGCGTTCAGTCTCCATGTCGAATGAGTGTCCGCAATGTTGATTCCATAGAGCACTCAAAGACTTGCCCCGGCCATCGATCTTTAAGGTGGATGAGATGGAAGCAAGTGTAATAGCTCACAGTCGCTCTAGGCCTATCCCAGCAAAATGCAACAAAAAGATACGAAGAAAAGGAGGCGCAGAAAATAGATATCAAATTTAGAATATCCGATCTTAGTATATGACAATCAGCAATAAATATAGATTAACCAAGCAAAGTTTGGTGTGTTTTTGTCGTCTTGGACGCGGAGGCACGTTGATTGCACCTTTCAAAATGTTTTTTTGCCCATTAACAAAGGGATGCACTCAGCCAATCATACGGCGCCCTCCATTCTCCTTACCAACTCAACTGCTGAGACATAAAAAACAAAAAAACTAAACTAAACCATCATTAACAATTTCCCACAGTTGACACCACACTAATAATATTAAATAGCAAAGAACATTGCCAATTTGCCACCATACAAGCCTCGGCTGTTCACCTAATCGGCATGCCGAACTCAACAGCCGAGGTAGAACGAACCCACTCGGCCCATGCCTCTTTACGGCCCCGAAACGCGCAATTTCTTATGGCTTGAAAGAGGTTGTTATCATTTTCGGTGGGTTTTCAAAAAGAAAAAAAAAAATTTTTAATTGATATGATTCAAAAAGACATCATGGTCATGTGTCCGCCCCTTGGTCGACCAAGTAAGCGTCAATCTCCAATAGTCTAGCCACCTCTAGGAGTTTACTTTCAAGACGAAATGTCTATGGCAGGTCGAGATGAAGAAAAACACAACATAGAACGACTCGCCTTGCCGTCAAAAATTTCATATTGGCGGATGCTCATCGACCAAGGTGTTGTGACTTCGGATATCGCCAGTCATGCCTACTCGGGATCAGGAACGGAGGACGATCCATACATCATAGGATGGATTCCCGATGATCCCCGCAATCCCATGCGACTCAATAAAGTGCGTAAATGGGCTTTCACCGTAATGTGTTCCTTTGCGACATTTGGCGTCTCTCTCGCTTCTTCGGCGTATGCAGGAGGCATCGACGAGGTGATCATGTCGTTCAATGTGAGCCAAGAAGTTGCGACTCTTGGTGTCACGGTCTTTGTTCTTGGCTTTGCAATTGGGCCTCTATTATGGGGTCCTCTTAGTGAGCTATATGGGCGACAGGTTGTGTTTCTGGTGTCGTATCTCGGACTTGCGGTCTTCACTGCTGGAGCCACGGGCTCCAAGAATATCTGGACTTTGATTATTCTTCGTTTCTTTGCGGGCTCTTTCGGCTCGTCTCCATTTACAAATGCAGGTATGTTAGTTGCTGTTAAGTTTTCAGCCTAAGAACATGAAAATAACGCCGAACTCTAACTGAAATAGGTGGTGTTATTGCTGACGTCTTCACTGCTGAAGACCGAGGTCTTGCTATAAGCTTATACACTGGGGCTCCCTTTATCGGACCAACTCTTGGTCCAGTTATTGGTGGCTTTCTTGGAGAAAAGGCTGGCTGGGTTTGGGTACAGGGCTTTTTGGCGACCTTCGCCGGTGTCATTTGGGCCGTAGAGGGGCTGGTGATCCCGGAAACGTACGGTCCAGTGCTCCTCCGCAAACGAGCTGCCCGGCTATCAAAGCTCACTGGTAAGGTCTACGTCAGCAAAATAGACCACGAAAGACCAAAAGTTACAAACAAGGAAGCCTTTAGCACTGCCTTGGGCCGGCCCTGGATATTGCTATTTTCCGAGCCCATCGTCCTGCTCTTATCGATCTATATGGCTATCATTTATGGCACACTTTACCTTTTGTTTGGTGCTTTCCCAATTATCTATCAGGAACAACGCGGTTGGAGCCAGGGGGTGGCTAGTTTGCCATTTCTCAGTGTTCTGACAGGAATGATGCTTGCCCTTATTTACAACATATGGGATAACCAACGCTACAAGCGCATTCACGTCAAGTGTCATGGTTTTGCCCCGCCTGAAGCACGACTTCCTCCATCTATGATTGGCGGCATTGCAGTGCCTATCGGCCTATTCTGGTTTGCATGGACCAACCAGGCAAGTCTACACTGGATAGTCAGTGTCATTGCAGCTGCCCCCTTTGGTTTTGGCATGGTTCTAGTTTTCCTAAGCATCATGAGCTACCTGATCGATTCCTACACCATCTTTGCGGCATCGGCTCTCGCAGCCAATTCTATCACTCGGTCGTGTTTTGGTGCCGTGTTCCCTCTTTTCACGACTTATATGTATCATAATCTCGGTATTCACTGGGCTTCTTGTGTTCCTGCGTTCTTGGCGCTTGCTTGCGTGCCATTCCCATTCTTGCTCTATCGATACGGCCCCGGTATTCGAAGGCGATGCAAATTTGCCGCAGAAGCGGACGACTTCATGAGGATGCTTCAGAAAGAAGCCCTCAATACAGCTCCAGCAGGGAAAGCGGCTCTAAAGTCCAATGTAGGAGCAGATGGAGCGCAGGTTGAAGAAGGGTATATTCCAGAATATTGTCAATCACATGACGCCAGCAGTATTTCTCTTAGCGAACATGGGAGGATTTCTTCAGATTCCCTAGCAGTAGAGCCTGTTGTGACTTACGAAGGCAACCCATACGACATCGACCGTGTGAACACTCGCTCATCGGCTATTACTAACAAATCAAAGTCGCAGTCAATCAAATTCTGGCACAAGTAGTTAATATTTAAGTATATTTTGAGTGGAATGCAACATACTGCCTGTTTCCTTTTTATTCGAAGGTGGATTTTGTCCAATCATGTAGTAACCTTAGAATTATTATGTAGTAACATTGGTATAATTTTACAGAGTGATAGAGTGAAAAAAAAAAAAGACTCGAGAGCACGTTGGACATGGATTGATTCAAGGACGCTTCTTATTTTGCACCATATTCCAAAGAGTTTACAGACTTACTGGCTATGTATATACCCATATTTGAAACAGTTGGAAATATGCTGTGAATAAGAAGCAGGGATAGATATAAGCGGCGCAGACACCACTATATTTGCACAAAATCTCATCCAAAGCAAGGTTGAACAACTTCTTCCATGTGTGTTATATCCTTTTCTCTGAGGAAATCATCCAATTCACGGCGCTGGTTTTCCGGCAGTCCATGAAGTTGGACCGCAACATCATCGCCAAATTGAGATGCAATTTCTTCCAGGGACAATTGTGCCGTCTCGGGCCAAAAGAGGTATACCACGGGTATGAAGAAGATGCACCAGCATATAATGACTAGATAATACTTCCAGCCGACGTTTTGAATTCCAATGGGTGCAGTTTGTAGCAGGACAAGTGTGGCCGCGAACTGTCCAAAGAGAGAAAAGCCCATACCGATACCGCGAATCTCCATTGGGAAAATCTCACTGATATAAAGATACATTGTAGTATCACAGCAAGACCTGGGCATAGAACAATTAGTATGTCAGGTGGTTAAAGAGTATTATTTCTATGGCACTTACCCCTGAAATGCAAGGTAAAGGAAAATAAAGAAAAGGCCGGCTGCGTTTCCACCCTTGTTGGATGTTCCAGAATATTGAGCAATGCAACCAGCAAGACCTGAAGTTGTCACCAAACAACCAATAAAACCAACAATAAACATCCAGCGACGAGAATTGACTCGGTCATGGAGCCAGGCACCAAATGGATTATAAATTAGACCTAAATACCTCGTCAGCACTCTCCATAACAGGTGACTTGACCGCATGACCGAAACTGAACTGACCAGCTGTAGTAAGCCAAACTGCGGAAAGGAGGAGTGGCATGTAACCAGTTTGGCCAAGATTGGTGCATAGAATCACAAAGTAGTTGTTCTAATATGTGAAATTAGTTTCGAGCAAATCCTTCAAGCTATAGTGATTCTGTTTCGGGCTCTTCGACTTACAATAACAAGAGGTCCACCAAACTCAGCGCCCCACTGAGTCAAGAATCCGATGATCATTCGCTTTCGGTAACTCTTCTTCTTAAGGACAGCAGTCCACGGTCCACATCCTGAAGCCTGAAGCTTCGCTTGCTCCAGAGCCAGCTGTTGCTTGATTTGATACATCTCTTCTCTGATAGCAAGATCATCCGGATCCGAGGGGTCCGATCTCAACTTCTTCAACACCGCCCAAGCCTCCTCGGCTTTTCCTTGTTGGAGGAGCCAGCGAGAAGAATCAGTGATAAATATAGAGGAGAGAAATAGTACTAAGGGTCCGAAGCATTGCATGCTTAATGGGAACCTCCATGCAAAGGATGGATTTTTCTCCGTTGCAAAGTAGCAAGCAAAACCCAGCCATGCGCTGAGCATGTATCCAAACACAAGGAAAATTGCATGGTGTCCTACCAAGAAGCCTCTACTTTTGGGCGGAGAAATTTCGGATAGGTACATTGGACATATTGTAACGAGGTTGCCAACACCGAGCCCTGCGATGAAACGGCCGGCCTGAAACATGCTATTCCGTTCAGCTTCACCAAAAAAAGAAGAAGAAAAAAAAAATCGGAATAAAATCAACCTACTTTAGATTGGTGGCTCCGGCTTGGAGAGCACCACCAAGTAACACTAAAAGAGAGCCCAATTGGATATTTCTTTTGCGTCCAATGGCGCTCGCAGACCACATGATAAAGAGACTACCAACAGCGCCACCAGCGCTGTATAGTCCATTTGCCGTCGCGATTGCATTGGTGGTGGTGGTCCCGTATCCGGGCTCTCCTTCGCTGGGCAGATTGAAAAAGGAATACCATCCAGGTTGCCCAATTGTACTTGAAATAATCGAGGACGAATATCCATATGTCTGCAAATATGAGTATGATACCGACCTCTCTCATAAACGATGAGATCATACCAGAGACCCGAAGGAGACAGCGATGGTCACCAAGACGTTATGGAAATTTATCCCCCTAGACCGTTTTCTTATTGCCATTGTAGGCATCAATGATATGTGGTGTTATTATGATGTTCTCCGAAGATCTGGTGTTGGATCCCGGAAAGTAGCGCGGTCTTCAGGGGGTAGAAGAAGGAGCTCAAAAACGCGGAGTATGACCCACTATCAAGTGTGAACCGCATTTTTGATCTACCAAGATGCGTCTTACCCCGCATGGGGAAGCATGGAAATTCCTCGCTGCATGGTCCTAGATCTGGAGCGTGCCATCGATTGGTGGTCCCCGTAGGAGTGTACCACATTGGCGGCATCCGGTTGAGGAATCCAATCTATCTACATAATGCTGTACACAACAATAGCATAGAGTGGTAAGCTCTAGGGCGTACGAATTCAATGTAAGATACATGTATATTATATTTAAGGCTACATAGTAAATGGAGATGGTAGTACTAATTGGACGGATTATAGACACTAGGATTAATCACGCTGAAACTTCCGTTTATATATCTCAACAAATGATTCAAAACACATGAAACAAAACTTACAATTGGTCCTTAAGAAGAAAAATAAGAATTGAAATGATATCGAAAGGAATACTACCAGTGCTGTCAACTGGTGTACGGAGAAGTATCCTGGAAACCGAACATGGCTCAATTTTGTTCATTTAGCAGCTTTAATAGATTTTAAATGTTATAGATAGAGCATTTTGTCTTGATTTATTGTACTGATGGCTTTTTAATATAGATCAATATAAATCCCATCACTTTAAAAAATTCGACTTAAGAGATGCGCTAAGCGAAACCTGAACGATAAACAGCGCATACTGCGTCTCCAACTTCCTTAGTCGAAGCTGAGCCTCCAAGATCAGGGGTCCTAATTCCTAGCCCATGGTACTCAACCGAGTCTAGGACTACTTGTACTGCCTTTTCAAGACGAACTGCTTCTTCTGCCATCTCGAATGAATACCTGAGCAACAGTGCAAGGCTGAGGATCTGTCCCACAGGATTAGCAATACCTTTGCCGGAGATATCTGGCGCGCTTCCATGAACGGCCTCGTAAACACCTTTACAAGGACCCTGGCCTGGCACGGATGAAATACTGGCGCTCGGGAGGACACCTAGCGATCCAATAATTCCACCTGATATATCGGACAGAATATCTCCGAAAGTATTGTCCGTGTGGATAATGCCATTAAATTTGGTGGGAGACTTCACCAACAGCATGGCCATACTGTCTGCCAGTTGATCCTGCAATTTCAGTCCAGGAAATTCTCGATTAAACGTCTCATGAGTTACCCTTCTCCAAATCCGGCTGCTGGCAAGAACATTGGCCTTGTCTACATTCCACGCCACGTTTTTCTCTCCAGAATCACTGAGCTGCATGGCCAAGGCTGCCGATACACGAGCACAACGTTCGATTTCCGCCTTTTGATACACCCAGAGATCGGAGCTGATATCTTCCCGTTCATCTTTGGTTCCGAAATAAGCACCACCGCAGTTTTCTCGAACAACAGTGAAATCGACGCCCTTCACAACCTCTGACTTTAACGGAGATCGATCAATGAGACTGGGTGCGAAAAATCGACAAGGTCTGATATTTGCAAAGGCGTCAAGACGCTTCCGCAGCTTCAAAACACCCATTTCCGGTCTCAAGTGGCCGGGGACACCCTCCCATTCGGGGCCACCTACACATCCTAACAGTACTGCGTCACTCGAGGCAGCACTTTCCAACGTTTGTTCGGAAATAGGAACGCCATGAGTGTCCAAGCTTGATCCGCCAATTAAACCATGTTCTATATCGATTTTTATATCTGGGCGTGATTCTGCCACAACACCCAACACCTTGATTGCCTCCTGTATGATTTCAGGCCCAACATGATCTCCTGCGAGGATTAAGAGTTTCTTTCGGCTGGCCATGGTGGTTTAATATTTGAATTGTCTCGTAAAGTCCCCGGCCACTTACCATTCAAATTATCTTAGAAATACCAGAAAAAACTGTTAATCATAAAATACTACTTCAAATGTCCCATGGAGCTTGGGTCCATCATCCAGGGATTGTTCCTCGGTTGTTCGTGGCGGCACTGGTGGTACTCTCCGGGTAAACGATAACTTCTGCCCAGATATCACTATCACTGTGCGGAAACAGGAGAACTGCACTTAGGAATTAATAGAACTAAGGGCTTCATATGAAAAGTAAATAGTTCGCCGTTTTTCGCATTTCAAGGATTTTGAAAAGACTAAGACTGAGCTGCGTTGACCTATATTTCAAAATCTTGGCTCACCAAAAGGAAAACTCGATATGTCAGGACGCCTTGCAGGAAAGGTTGCCATTGTCACCGGTGCAGCCTCTGGTTTTGGAAAGGGAATCGCAGCCAAGTTTGTTGAAGAAGGTGCAAAGGTCATAATCGCCGACTTGTCTGAAGATGCTGGTCTGAAAGCGGCCGAGGAGCTTAAATGCACATTCTTGAAGGCAGATGTGACTAGTAGAGATCACTGGAAGTCCCTTTTGAATGAGGCAATCCAAAAGTATGGGAGCCTGGACATTGTGATCAACAATGCTGGTGCTACCTACGCCAACAAACCTACAGGTTCAGTGACGGACAAGGATTTCGACTTAGTATGGAACGTAAACGTGAAATCGGTTTACCTTTCGTCTAATGTGATTGTACCATACTTTATCGAAAATAACCGGCCTGGCGTATTTATTCAAATCAGTTCCACCGCTGCACTACGGCCCCGTCCGGGACTCACATGGTACAATGCGTCTAAAGGTGCTGTTAGCATTGCGACAAAAACAATGGCAGTCGAGTATGGTCCTCATCAGATTCGGTTCAACTCTGTTTGTCCGGTAGTAGGAAGTACTGGCATGTGAGTTTTGTCTTTGCGCCTTCCAACAACATCGCCCTTTTTTCTTGCATTTAGTTGACCTGGTTTTCGCCATCTCGCAGGACCCATCTATTCATAGGAAAGCCTGATACAGAAGATAATCGCTCATCATTTGTATCAACCATTCCACTTGGCCGACCATCAACTCCGGCTGATGTGGCCAACGCGTGTTGTTATTTGGCCAGTGACGAAGCCTCTTTCATAACTGGGGTTGACCTCGAGGTAAGTCATTTTATAGTTACAAGTCATATTTCTTTTACATGCTTCAATGTTGACGCTTCAAAAATTCAGGTTGATGGTGGACGTTGTGTTTGAATCCCTAGGAGAAAAGATCGCCATATCATTCAACATTGCTTTTACATACGTAATTAGCTCATGGGCAACTTTTCCTTTCTTTTTCAGGATAGGAACTCTCCTAGGCTTTACGATTTACAAGGAGCAATAATGTATAATAACTACATATACACTCTATATATGGCTTGTTTTTAATTAATGATCAATATTTGTAGTTGTTGACTTCGTTCTGTACAACATGTGAAGGGGATCGCCCAAATAGACTTAGCTCCGGAGCGTACCACCCCTGCTTTGACTCCTTGGTAAAGTCCCTGGATTGCATCTGAGAGTTTTTTTTTTATGATATATTGTAATGAGTAATATATTTCTAGTCGTCTGATAACAATCATCTATCTACCGCTCGTTCCTGCTGTACCCAGAAGGTCACCAGTTGCATTTTCGAATGCTGGCCCTAAGTGGTACGTACGTAGCGGGTATAAAAAGTCGTAAGCTACAAACTGGGCCGATTATTACGCGACAAAAATGAGCATTCTATGATATTCCAAGCCTATTTCTGCGAGCAGCACTTATGTCCCTTAACAATAACCGTGTTTCTGGGCCAAGTCTCGACTGTGTCGCTGAAGACGCAAGGTTTTCCTATCTGGGTTTAGCGCACCCCTGTCTTCCCCATGGGAACAGCTTAAGGTCAACCTCGCCCAACCCCGCATTTCGCTGGACTGTGTATGAAGCCATTTCTGCACTACAGGGATGTCAATTACTGAGTAGCTGGGCAGGCCGAATAGCAGTGGTCGAAGATATCCTGCCGGGAAATGCTACCCCATGCCCTCTGACCAGAAAACCCATGCAAAATGGCCGATGCAGATTCTCTTCTTCCGCGCCAGAATCACGGGGCAAGGCATAATGTATGGAAACATCAAACCCACTTAATAATTATTTTATTCTCCTCTTAGAGCTAACATTGGTTACTTTGAAGAAGCGGAAATGCCACCAATGCGACGAATGCCATATGTCGTTTAGCCGGCCGAGCCACCTTACACGCCATGTTTTGTCGCATAGATCCAAAAATGATCGCACCTGCGCATATAGCTGCACAGAATGCGAGAAAAAGTTCCTTCGCAGGGATATTCTCCTGCGCCACCTTCGCAGCGTCCATCGGAAAATTATTACTCGGAACGGGAGTGCCCAGCGATCTTGCTTGCGCTGTGTAGCCAAGAAGATGAAGTGCGATCGAGCCCATCCTTGTCAGCCCTGTATCAGCACACGATCAAATTGTCTATACAAAGACGAAAGCTCCGAAACTCAAAGGACGAACTCGTTTTCAGCCGTGAATACCCCGGGCACGGAACCAGCGCAGGATGACGCCTTCCAGCAGTTGTATCCCGAAGATTCACTGGGCAGTTCTCAAGCTAATCAGTCTCTACTATGGAATGAATCAATTAGCATGACTGAATTGGCACATGATAATTCAGAAGATTTTTCAATGGAAGAAAGCACCCAGACCTCTTTTCTGCCCAGTGGCGCAGGACCGGGCCTGGACCCGTACGCTGGTCCTGGGAATATGGCTGATCAACTTGTCTCGCCTGGGTCATATATCGACGGGAACATTTCAGATCTTTTATCAAATGGCATATCTCTTGGCTATGGTGGACTTGACTGGTTAGACATCGAGCTCCAAGAGCACTTGCCACTCGCCAATACCGCTATAGACGCTGTCCATTCAAAGGAACCCATCATGACACCACCCACAGATGTGTGCAATCAAAGTGGACATGAACCGCGCCTGTTATCCTCACCAAGTTGGCATAACGCCACCCAAGCACAAGGTCAAAGTATGTCGATTAATCTGGTATTACCACCGCCTAATCATACCCAAGCAAATGTACAACAGTGGCCATTTGATGGAACTCGCGAACAAGTACATCCAAGATACCGACTGTCACCTCTCAGCAATGTTCTACAAGAGAGTTTAAATTCTACGTCAGATTTATCACGTCCATTGATGAAAAGTCTCGTTGATGTGCTTTCCAACAAATACGTTCCAAAACTAGACGAGAACAAGGATGACTATGAAGCCTTGCGAGCAATGCATCTTCTACAACGAGCTATCGATTCTTTTATAATTCGGTTTTATAGTGTGCTTCCCACGATTCATATCCCAACGCTCAAGTTATCGAGCTGCCCTACAGTCCTTCTAGCAAGCATGGCATGTATCGGCGCGATGTTTCTAGATGATGCGGATGCACTAGATAAATCGGAGGTATTCAGCAAAATATGTGCTACGATAATACTTTGGCTAGTCAGTCATCCCTATCTGAGATTTTTGTTGATTTTCAGAATTTTTGGCCCTCGTGATGACTAACTACGATATTTAGGGAGGATCTGATGCCAACAGTTATTGCGATCTCGATTATCTGACTGCCTGCTGTCTCTACCAGATATTTTCTCTGGGTTCGGGGAATAGACAGTTGTATCAAGACGCGGATAGGTCCCGGGGAGTCCTCATTGGAAGTCTTCGAGGTATAGGCTTATTCAAGTCTCAAATTCCGTACGAAGTAGACAGGAGCGTTTCCCAACTACAAGCTTCAACCGGAACGACAGAAACACAAGCAAGCTGGCTCCAATGGAAAACCCAAGAACAGGAGAAAAGGCTAGCATGGTCTGTTTTTGAGTATGATTGCAGTCTTTGCACCCTCACCAACCGTAGAGGTATGGTAGATCTCGGCGAATTGCCATCAAGGCTACCCTGTCCCGAGCCTTTGTGGGAAGCACCTTCGGCGCAGGCATGGAAACCCCTCTCTTCCCGTTCATCAGCCATTTCTTCTGGGTTGTCTCTAATGTCAGTGATTCGAGCTATAACGGCTGGGAAGAAAATGCCGACTGGGTTGTCTTCATGGGGTAGACGACTTTGTGGCCAGGTCATTGGTCGACTATTGTGGGACTTGAAGCAAATGGAGGGCATGTCCATACTCCGATGTTTAGGGCTTCCACCACTTTTCTCAGTTGAGAACCAAACCAAATCCAAGCTTCTCCAAACTTTTGAAAATCTTGCGCGTGAAATTCCTAGCCCAGAGACTACAAAGGAGCTCATAGATTACAAGTATGTGCATCACTTTCCTATGGACCTATTAATATCGTTTTGATAACTAACTAAATACAGTATCACTCAACTGATTATTCACTATTCATTCCTAAACAGCGCCGAAAACGTGATGGAATTAGTTGTCTTCCTCGTGCGAGTTTCTGCTACCAAGGTGTCGCGATCCGGTGAAGCAAATTTGGACGCTGCAAAGGGACAACTGAGAGAAAGCTTTGGCTCGGATCTGTGCTTGACACGCAAGCTAGTATGGCACGCTGCACAAATCATTGGCATTGCTGACGAATATCTCGTCTCGGCACCATGTGAGATATTGCGGGTTTTCATGGGCTGCATATTCCTGATCGCTTTTGCCAAATATTCACCTGTGGTCTCGGGAAGTAACAACTCGTCTAATGCCGTTGAATTGGATAGAATTAGCAAAGAACCTGGGCAAACCGAGCTCGTTACCGCTTGGATTCGACAAGGTGGAACCGCTACTATTATCGGGGCTGAGGTTACCAATTCCAGTGGATTTGTCGCCCATGTTACCAACCATACCCAAGACCTGATGCGGAAAGTACACTTCTGGGGACTTTCACAAAAATTTAGCCAGATTCTTCAGATTTTCCAAGATATTGATAGTTAGATTTATTTGGAACTACCCTTGTAATATACAATAAAATACCACTTATCACAAAACCTTATCATAATAATCCTTGCTATGTATGATGTCAAATTGGACCAGCAGCATAACCTCCTCATCAACGTCTCTAGAAAGATCTAAAGAGGTCAGAATATTGCTAAGCAATTAGGAGGGCTGCTTATGCCTCCCGGCATGTTCAGCGGCGCGCTTGCTATGAAAAACTCCCATCGGTTCTCTTCTTTGCAAATCTGCGCAAGCTCTTCCAGGTCAAACATCTCGCCGATTGGCATTCCCCATCCAGCGAGAATAACTTCATGCATGAACACGCCCTCCACAGAAGGGTCTCCATTCGCCCTAGCATATTCTTTCTGTGGAGGGTAGACCTCAAATGAGATCGCATCGCTGGCCACTGCTGCGAATCCGGTATCCCATATCCAGCGCAGCATCTCTTCAGTTCCCTCAATGCCGGCATGCTGTGGATTTTTGGAGGATGCATAAGCCATTTTATCTTCCATCGTCATTCGTGACTCCCATTCTTGAACCAGTCCGATACGAATAAAAAGCAAATCTCCATACTGAAATGTGACGCCTTGTTCTTTTGCAATGTCCTGGAGAATTGACAACGGAACAGCATGGTCTGAGAATAGAGAGTATTTGATATCATTCCTAGCCGCATACTCTACGTAGTCTAGCAAGACTCCGCGCCCACATATACCTTCCTTTGCCCAATGCTGTAGTCCGATTCGCGTGCTTTTCCGGTCCATGATTTCAAACGACTCGACGCCCCCATAGAATACTCGCTTCGTATTATCTTCTTCAGACGGTGCGCTGAAATGTCGTAGTCCATCCCATTGGCTCGATTGCTGAGGATTGAAGATATAGATGTCATCAAAGGCGACCCCATTCATCAACGGCACCACATGATGTTGACTTGGATGACGGTTAAAATTTGCTATATCAAGTTTGTCCATGCCCCAGCTTAGAGAAACACGACGTCCTGACTTGATGCAGCCTGCAGCTTCTGCGACAATGTCTGGTGTCAAAATCACCAGTCGACCGAGACCTTCGTCTCGCGAATTGGGCTCTCCGTGCCAGACTCGCTTTGGGTTCGGCAATTTGTCGTAGGGGCATCTGTGTAGCGCTAGGATCTCATCTTCTCGTGAACTTGCTTTGTTCACAGCAGGATGGTTCTCTACTTCTTCCCTCAGCGGCTCTACCATCTTGACTTTCCGATTTTCAACCAGAAAATCGCGGGTTCATGCGCACGAATTGATTAACGTCGCCAAAATTAGCAGTTTCATTATTTATGCTTATAAATAGAAGGAGAAAAATCATATTTTAATCTTTCTTAAATACTAACAAACTTCCAAAAAAAACTTCCCCGCATTAGTAGGCATGCAATAACCATATGTACCACCATCTCCCCGCTTCCGCGGTACATTCCAGCTCTAGAGTGTTCAGGGGAAGTTTTATTTACTGATAATTAACTATACTAGATTGAGCTAGCTGCTTTTATGTAGAAGTTAATATGAATATTGTCGTAATAAAAAGTTTTCACATTTATTCATCCCATAATAGCATAATGAAACCATCAATGGGTATAGGATTTTCAACTCTACGGGCCAAGTTTGATTGATCAGAGAGAAAAAAAAGAATCCCCCAATATTTAGTGAATGTACTCCAGACTTCACGCCAAAATCCAGCGCAATTTAGTAATTACCAGTAATAGTGAACGTTCCGGTCTTGGAAATCAAAAACTCATTCACTGCAACGTCCTTGCCACTCTCTTTTCCCCAACCGCTGTCCTTAATTCCACCAAATGGTGCTTCGGCCGCAGAGCTGTTTCCAGCATTCTGTAGACTTTGTTAGTCGGACAGTTTTTTGAAAATCGCGGCTACATCGGTGTTTGTATTAAATCAACGGGAAATCTCACCAATCCTATCATCCCTGCCTCGAGGTTTTCCAGCATTCTCCAAAGACGATGAACGTTCTCTGTGAAAACATAACTTGCAAGACCGAAAGGAGTGTTATTGGCTCGTCGAGTGACCTCCTCTTCCGAATCAAAAGGGTAAATCCCTAAGACTGGACCAAATGTTTCCTCGGAGCTCATCAACATGTCATCATTCATATCGGTCAGAATGCACGGGGCCAAGAAATATCCTTTGTTTGGCTCACTATCATTAAATTCGAGTCGGCGGCCACTTCCCAAAGCTAGTTTCGCTCCCTTGGAAATGGCATCTCCCACGAGCTCTTCCACTTTATCCAGACTGCGAGCAACGGTCATCGGACCTAGCGTTGTTTTGGGATCCATGCCATGTCCGACGACGAGGGTCTTTGTCTTTTCCACCACCCGATGTACAAGCTTTTCGTAAATCCCGCGATGAACAAACACTCTATTGGCTGTAACACATGCCTGGCCAGCGTGTCGCCATTTTAGCGCCATCAGCTGCTCGATAGCTAAATCGAGATCTGCATCTTCAAAAACAATAAACGGGCAGTTACCGCCTAGCTCGAGTGTTGATTTTTTCAGGTTCTCGGAACATAGCCCAGAAACAATTTTTCCAACCCGGGTGCTTCCAGTAAATGTGACTTTTTTGACTAGTGGATGGACGCAAAGAGCCTTTGACACAGCCGGTGTGTTCTCGAGGCTTGTCGTAAGCACGTTCAACGTCCCCGGTGGAAATCCGGCTCTGGTAGCGAGATTGGCCAGAACAAGCGCAGTAACAGGGGTCTCTGGTGATGGCTTAACGACCATTGTGCAGCCAGCAGCCAAAGCAGCACTAGCTTTGCGCATTACTAGGGCTATGGGAAAATTCCAAGGTACAAGAGCAACAGCAACCCCAATGGGCTGTTTGATAGTAACCACCCGTCGATCTTGGATTGAGCTCGAAGCTGTCAGGCCTTGTACTCGGTCTGCTTCCCCAATAAACCACCAGCTAAATGTTAATCCGTAATCAATTTCCCCGTATGCCTCATTCAAAGGCTTTCCTGTCTCATAAACTAAGATCTTGGCGAGGTCATCTCGCGAGGCTTGTATGAGCCGATGCCATTCTGCCAATAACTGAGCGCGTTTCCGTGGAGTAAATTTGGAGTACAAGTTAAATGCTTTGTACGTGGTTTGTACAGCCTGGTCAACATCTTCAGGTACGCAGTCAGGACATAAAGTCCATGGTTGTAACGAGCCCGGATCTTCAACCGGAAATCGCTTTCCCGAGACCGAGGATACCCATTGGCCATTGAGGTAACAATCAGAACGTAGTAAGCTGGAATCGGATAATTTGAATGGGTATTTATCATCCATATTTAGCGTTGTGCATATCTCCCAATTTGCTTGTCGTGTGTATTTGCTTCAGTAGATTCTCGTTTCTTGTGGCCCTTGGCCTAATGATTGAAGATGGCCATTTTAAACCAAAAAATGCTGACTCGAATTAACTCTTATCCCGCAACGTTTGTCCTTAAGTGAATAGCTTTGAATTATTTTGTGCACTGGCATGGGGCGGTTCATGGTGGTACGTTCGCATGTGGTGGCTCCGGAACGGCCGTAACCCTCCTTGACAGTATGCATTTCAGGGGAGCGCCACACCGAGCTATCCCATATGGACCATGATAGTTTTCAACGTATTTATGATACTTTTTAGTACGTGGGCTTTAGTGTAACTGCTAAATTTCTATATACATATAGCTTACAAGACAACAACCGTAAACAACCGTTTCGAATCAACTGCTACCTTTTTCGGTCCCCGGTACAATTCAGCAACAAAATTTGCCGCTTCCCACTATTCCTTGTCCCCTTGGCTAGCTGATTTCGCGTGATTAATATTCTCAGCGAGCCAGCCCTCTGGGTCAATGTGTTCGGCCGTGATCTTTTTGCTCTGAAACAGCCATCTCCCGTCACCCTGTCTTTTCAATACATCATCCCAACGGCCCGAATGATCCGGCATTTTCATATGCGTTCCAGCAATAATATAGCTCTGACAATGAGCTTCGTCGGGAGAAACAAACTGCACGTCAATAGTTGTAATGTGGTGTCTGATAAATTTTGGTTGTTTGCCACCATGAATCTCCTTTAATTGGGCTGGTGCAAGTGGGCGGCCGTCTGGGAAAATGATGACCCCATCTGACTCAAACAGCTCTGTTATCGAGTTATAATCGGGATTCTCACGGGCGAGAGAAGCATAGCGGTGATTGAGAGCGATGATATGGGTGCGAGCGATGGCCTCGTCTGTTACACTCATACCGGCCGAAGTGCCACTTGGAAGAGATGTATGGGACATTTTGCGACTGAGAGGTTGGTTTTATTTGATCTGAATTAATGAAGTATGTCCATAACTTATGAATGCTACCAACTCTACTTATGTAAAACTTTTAACGGCAAGAGAGTGAAAAAAAAATTAATAATCCAATGTCGGTCTCGCGCATTTGTATTCCCGACCTATGAACCTTGTTATAAAGAGAAGCACGGCCCCTCGGCGTGAAGACCGTCCCGAACTTAAGAGACGTATAATGCGGTAGGATGGAAGATTGCAAAGCTTTATTTTCGTTCATTTTTTTCTCTTGGAAATTATTTTTCTTTTGAATTGCCGTTCCAACTGTTACCCCGCCATGCGTGACACGGGGAACCGTTATATTTCCTAATCGGGAAAAGATGCGACATCCAGCATTTGAAGTGTGAGACATCGATCATATGAGCAGGTTAAATCTTGGTTGGATAGACCAGTCATAATAGATAACGCATCAAGGGTTTAACATTTGAAAATCATTCTTAGAGAGTGGCAATATTGATGTTTAATCAGAGTCAGTATAGGCCAAGGTAGATGACAAAGATGGTGCGATGTCAGACTGGAGGAATCTGCAACTCCAACAATATTTACCAAGACGAAACGGCTAGAGTAAGGCGCTGTGTCTTGGGTATGAAACTGAACCTCTAACCACATATGCAGCAAGTCTTAACAGTCAGGCCTGCGGCTGTAGTCCCTGACCGCTTCGTCATCATCGCAACATGGAAGCAAATCAATGTTCATTTAGCCATCTGAGTAATGTTCTGCCACATTTGAACACAAATGGCCATGGTTGACACCAGGCTTCCATGTATGGACCGAATGGATCCATCTATATTTATCCCCCTGTTGGCTGTGTTGGAACTAACCACATATGTAGCACACAGCCAGCTCGCCAACACCACTGACGTGATTTGGCCAAGAGAGAGTGGGGAGTTCTTTTTTAAAAATTAATCTAAAAACAAGAAAGGAGAAAAAACTAGGAATAGCTTTGGTCCTGGCGTCCACTTCCATGAAAATTCAAGCACGTATTGCGATAAGGTGAGGGGACCGCAAGGCTTGGCGCAATCTCCCTCCGGCGAGGCTGACGTCACCGGCCGCCGGCTTATCGCGGGCGCGATTCAGTTACGTCCAAATGTTGTTTGCGGCAAGTTGGGGGAAGCTCGCGATGCATGCGAATACCGCCAGAGCCAGGTTTTTTTCTTTTGTCTTTGTCTTGTTTATTTTTCCCCCTCCATTAATCATCTTCCCTGTCACACGCAGACAGATGACCTGCATTGCCGACGCATTACGTAGCAGGGAGCCGCTTGCTTATCGCCGCAGCAACACACGCCCCCACCCACCATCTGCTGTGGTGCACGCCTGTTTCAGCTGCTTCTCCCACACCTGGCGACAATCGGCTCTAGACAACCTGCAGCCGGCCTGCTGGTCATTCGCCCGTGCTAGCATCAGCCCTGCGGAGCTGCCAGAGTAAATAAAAAAACAACAATCCTCGAACGAAATCTTCGGTCCCTCGTCCGTATCCGCGGTGCGGTATTGCTGGCAATCGATCGATCCCACCTGTCTGCGTCTCACCTAGTACGATGAAGTGAAACTCGAAACCCCGCTGGACTCGAAAAGAAGAAAACAAGAAAATTGATATATGCGGAAGAAAAGGAAATGAGGTCCGGTCTGCAAACTCCCGGCGCAATCCCGCTGTTAGCCATGCTCGTCGCAGCCTTGCTGTCGATGACGCCTATCGTTTGCGAGGCATGGGCGAACCCTGGCCGGGTTCTCAACATTCGTGGTGAGTGAACACATACATACTTGATTAATGATGCTGGGAGACAAATTGCTAAATGGAGAATTATGCAGGGCATCAAGACATTCTTGCCGATAGCTCCGTAATGTCGAGACAAGCGATGGACATCTACCTTCCAGGTGACGGCACATCTCTCGACTCGAAGAACACCTCCAAATCCCGCTTGATACAACCTGCGTCACTATACAAAGATGACGTGCAGGAAATATCCGTTGCTGGCCTACTGATCAACGTCAACGTGCCCTCATACCCAGAGAAAGAAGCGACATGGTGGCAGCGGGTCTGCCGGTTGTCTTCGGCTTCAGTTTCATTCTCGAATGCTCCTTCGTCATCCTCTTTAGCACTATCCCCGGGCCAAACCCATCTTCCGAAGCAGTCTGAACCTGGCCAATCCTCCAGCAACAAAATCTCCATAGCTGCAAAGACACTCCAATCCACTGCTGTCGAGAACTCGTCTTCCTCGCTCCACAATTCAATCGCCGACTCGTCCAGTCCCATTGAGCGAAATGGTAGCTTCCTTGCTGTCATGGTCAGTCTGATCGTTGCTATAATGTGGTTCTGAGTCAGGTACGCGCCATTATTACTGGACCCCTGCTTTATATCGTTTTTTCTCTCTTTGTTTCCGGATGAGCATCCATTTACGGCGTTACTGGCTGGCATACCCCTAGGAGTTGGTTGACGTCGGTTTATTTTCGGGATAGGTGCATCTACTGACATTCAAACGACATACATGCATTATGCATTGACGCGATAAATAGAATAACTGATCGATAATGACACTGATTTTATGTACCAAAAAAGAAAACTGTCTTTTACAAAGTTTGCCCTTCTAACATAGTGTGAAAAATCCTACATCTTAGACCCCCTTTGCAGTTTCTTGAGGCCAATCTGGTAGTTCTTGACAAGCTGTCGCACCGACAAATCCAGCAACACGTCCTCCGATCCACCGGGGATTCTCGACGTGGGAACATCTCTGTATATCCTTTCAATGAGCTCTCCTCGTCCAGTACGCGTCATACCGTTTCCTCCAAAGAGAAGCATTGCGCACTGCGCGCATTCGTTGATCACCATGCCAGCCTTGGCCTTGGCCAGAGCCGTTAATCCGCCCAGCTCACGATCGGCATCCTCCTTGCTGAGCTTGCTCATCTGATAGAGGAATTGATCAACCCAGGCGGATATAGTCTCCAACTCTGCACCGGCCTTGGCCAGCCGATGGCGGACGACGGGCTGTGCGATCAGGGGCTGGGAGAAGGCTTCTCGCTGGAGCACATATTCAAACGCGGTCGACAGTGCAACGCGGGCTTGTCGTACTACGCCCACGGCGATCGTGAGCCGCTCGTGGTTAAAGTTGGTCATCACGTATTTCATGCCGGCGCCCTCTGCGCCGATCAGGTTTGATACGGGTATGCGTACGTCGTCGAGCTCGATGTAGGTGGTGCCTGAAGTTTCCGAGCCACAGACCTTGATCGGCCGCCTGCTTACCCCGTTATAGTCCTTGAGAGGCACCACGACCAGAGAAAGGCCGGCTGCCCCAGAACCCGGAGGCCCGGTGCGGACAGCCATGGTGGCGTAATCGGCCCAGATTCCATTAGTAATCCTTTCTCCAAGTCAGACTCTTGTTCTCTATTTTTTTTAAAGGGGGTTTCAGCAATCTCAACGCACCATTTCTTCGAGCCGTTGATGATATATTCTTTTCCGTCGGCGGATTTTTCGGCGGTTGTCGTGATATTGGCCACGTCGCTTCCCGCATCGGGCTCCGTAATGGCAATGCAGCTTCTCTTTCTGCACGTCAACAGGTCCGGCAGGAATCGTTCTTGAAGCTCAGGAGAACCGAATTTTATGATTGGCGGAATTCCGAATGCCATGCCAGCCGTTAACGAGGAAGAGGGGCCAGAGAGGCCGGACCGAGACATCTATCAGAAGAGGTGTCAGTAAACATAACTTCAAAAACCGTCGATTCAGCGCAACAAACTTCATCGGTGTAGATTCCAGTGTGTATATAATCCCAGTCTTCGACTTTGACACCCAAAATATCATGGATACCAAGTTTCTTCAACCACTGCACGGGCAATGGAGCTGGAAGGTTGGGAAGGATCATGTTGTGTTTTGCGAATGTCTGAAAAACATGCTCGGGAACAATGCCCTCGCGCTCGTACTCGAGGCCATTCTTGTGGAGATTTTCATAAAGGAAAGCGCGACATTTCTTCTGAAATTCCAGATGCGACTCCGTGTAGTATGGCGATGGCAGGCCGCGGAGGTAGGGCGGTTCGGAGAAAGGTAGAGGGTTGGGCGAGTTGGTGGCCATGGTGTTTTTTTATTGATCAAATATATACAAGTGTCAAATTTATTTCCTGGATGAGATCGATCCGCAAACCAGAAAAAGAGAAGTTGGGTTCGTCTATAAATGAAGAAATGATCGAAGATGAATAGCAGAGCTCATGTTGTCTGTGGGGTAAGACCCACTCGGGTGGCTGGGCCGAGGTCCAGCGGTCCGCGGAGAGATCGCTTCTCACCTCCTCACAATCCGTGCCGTCTAGTGAGCAGTATGGATGCCGAAAAGATTCCGAATACCAAAGACCGAACTCACTTGTTAAAGAAGGTATTCTCATAGTCTGGATTCTTCACGGCTTGAATGACGCTTGATACCAACGGCAAACAGCCCGTTTGTTTGGTATCCGAGAATGTTGTTTACATAAAAATTATGCTCTGGAAAGACGATATGGAGATCGGCTGGATACAGTAATTTCCAAACAGACTTGTGTTTTCTTTCTTTCTTTCTTTCTTTCTTTCTTTCTTTAAGGGAGGAGAGACATGAAGCGTCTGTTTCTTGGCCTGCTCGCACAAGATCTCTAATGGCCACAGTGATGACTCAAGCATCAATTTTCCATCACCTCAACGGCTTCATGCAGATGAAGGACATCTTGGGGCTAACATGACTGGTAACAGACCGAAAATACCCCATATTTATACAGCGTCACATTTAGAATGGGGCTATTCGTTTCAAAACGGACTTGTACAGGTTGTGTGATACCTCTACCAGGCTTATTAGCAATGGAACCAGTATAAGCAGCTCTTATGTTACTTGTTGTGTGACACTGAAAGACTGAGCATAGGAGCACGTTTATTTATTGGTTCCTACCAGCCTTGTTTGTTACTTTTCATTTTCATATCATGTCAATTTAAAGGAGAAATAAAAATACAACCTGAGAAGAAAAAGCCGTTATCAGAAGCAGGAAAGTTCTTCGTGTCTAAACCCATACCCTTCCACCCTCCTACGAAAGGCAGACATTCCATATTTGGTGCCTTAGATCTAGGATACCGGTCACTCATTTCATTACTTAATGGCAAGCTACGGAAAACACAGTACCCTCCAGGCTGGGTCAGTTGCAGAGGCTTCGGCCAACTATAGTAACAACATTATAGTTGGTCCCTCAAATGGCGGACTGATGGTCTTCGGGAATATTTTTAGTGGTGTTTGACATGATTTGACTCTTTTGCCTTTCTCTGATTGCTAGGAAATAGAATCATCACCGGAATACAGTTGTATGCAAGCCTTACACTCTGACTACGAGAGAGCCAAACATAAAAACCCAACACGTGTGCCAAATACATGTCAATGGTTTCTCGATAACCCGAAATTTTTGAAATGGTGTCAAAGCAATAGTGAATCAATTCTGCTAGTATTCGCAGATCCAGGTTGTGGAAAGTCGGTGCTTTCCAGAACCCTGATTGACGAAATCTTTAACCCGCCACCGCCACAATACTCGGTCTGTCACTTCTTCTTCCAAGAAGATAATGTGGATCTCAACAAAAGTACCGCTGCTCTATCTGCCATCGTTTTCCAAATTGTAGCAAAGGAAGAACAACTGATAAAATATGTCATACCGTGGCACAAACGTCTACAAGCAGGTCTCCGAGATTCTTTCGATACATTGTGGAGAATCTTACGTGACTTCATCGATGATCCCAACCCTAGAACCATCGTATGCATTTTAGATGCTATCGATGAATGTGAACCAGTTTCAAGGAAATTACTCATTGAAGGAATAGGAGAGTTTAATGCTTATCAGCGAAACAAGTCTTCCCGGCTCAAGTTTCTGGTCACGGGTAGACCGTACACAGAAATTGACCGATATTTTCGACAAAACTGCGAAAACTTAGTTCTAATTGATGTGGAAGAAGATATATTGTCAGGCCAAGTCGGAAAAGAAATCAACCTGGTGATCGACGACAAGGTCCCGCGTATTTTTAATAGTTTCAGATATCCACCTAATACACGGACGCAAAGGAAGATTGCCGAAAAGCTCAAGGGTAATAACAACAGAACTTACCTATGGCTAAAACTTATTCTTGATGCAATACAGAACACTACTCTGCCTGGGGATCATCAGTGGGCGGCATTTGTAGAGCAAATGCCAACAAGATTGTTTGATGTATACGCCAATATTCTGAATAAGGTTGATCCTCAAAAGCGGGAAGAAACCACCAAGCTATTCTGTATCCTCCTTGCTGCTACGAGGACATTGACTCTCAAAGAGTTGAATGTAGCCCTGGCAGTAGCAGATAGGATCAAAGAGAATGGTCACAATGCAAGATCAGTCAACGACCTATATTTCTTTGACGAGCGTAAACTGGCAGATTACATCCGGGACATCAGTGGCCGAACAGTTACTATCGTTGACTCAAACGTTCATTTTATCCATCTAACAATGAGAGAATTTCTCACAACTGGCAACTCCATTTCAGCGAGTTGGTTTTGCCAAAGTTTCCAAAAGTCTCACAGGATCCTTGCAGAAATATGCATTTGGTACATTCTACGACAATTTGAACGACAGTATGGAAAACGGCCTCTACCGAGTGCGTGGAAGTGCCCCAAAGAGGGTAGCAAGAGAGACCAAATCAGTTACAACGAATGGTATGAAGACCACCACCGGCTTGTAAAGGATTTTGTGGAAACGGATACTTTCTTGCCGTATGCAGAATGGAGATGGGCTACACACGTCAGAAAATCCGGTGATGACTTGCAAAGTGAAATAATTCCCTACGTGCTTGAGTGTGTGGTCTCAAATCAAAAGCTTCCATAATGTGGTTCCAGTTCTACCACACACACCGGTGGGTGTGGAACGTTGCTCGTCCTACTGAATTTCCAACGTTCGTCATTGTAGCGACGTGTGGATTAAAAGGGGTCTTACAGAATATATGGGATAAAGCTTGTGATGCCAACATTGATTTTCAAAGTCAAGACTTTGGTCAATATCCTCTCAGGTTGAGTCTTCTAGCACTCGTCGCCAGAGAGGGACACACGGATGTGGTCAGATTCTTACTTAATAAGGGTGCTCACCCAAACCCACATCCAGAGCTCAATGGCATGACGCCTTTGCATCATGCCGCTTATAAAGGCCATCGTGATACAGTTGAATTCTTGGTCGAAGAAGCCCATGCCCTTGTTTCGACCCTTCTCCCAACACCAGTCCGGTATGCTATGGATGCGGGACATATGTCCATTGCCGAGTATCTGCTTGAAAAAGACAATCGCACTGCCAGTGACGCATTGTTTTATGCTGCTAATCGTGGAGACACTCAAGTCATTGAAAAATTGGTAGAGACTTACCACGCAAATGTCGACGTCTGGGCCGACGACTGGGACGGGAGAACCCCCCTGATGCTTGCGTGTGGCTTTCGACATGTCGAGGTAGCAAGGCTCTTGATTGAAAAATATCGCGCTGATGTGAATGCACAATGTCCAGATGGGTAAACCCCTTTGCACTATGCTGTTATTACGGATGGTGAATTTTGGAAAGATATCAAATATAGCATCATTAAACGACTCGTTAGCCGCGATGATATTGACGTTGATATAGAAGATAGCTATGGGGATACTCCTCTTGAGTCCGCCATCGCTTCTGGGGATGTAAACCTTGTTTCCTATCTGCGAAAATTGTTTGTTAGGTACAAAAGACATTGAAGTCCTGGTTAACACACGGGAATATGAATAAACATTTGAAGCTGAGACAATGCTTTACTGATGATTGGGAGATTTTGTACCAAGCCTAAAAATTTATAAGAATATGATATTGAAACCCCTAAATGCTATCTTGGATATCAACAGGCTACTGACAGTTCGTATCAATATCTATCAATTGATCGACTGATAGGGTACAGTTAGGCATGGCTGATGTGTAAGGTACTCCAGTACTGCTTTCACCAGCGCATACTATCTGTCCCTTGCCCAAAAGGGTTGAATCCATACATATTTCCTTGCACCACTCTTGCTTCACCTAGAGCCACTGTCCCTGAATATGTATGGGTTGATTGAATTGATCTGCCACTGTAATCACTTGCGTAAGAGTCCCCGTTAATGATTTTCGCTTTGTCTTTGGCAGTACTGTCCTTATACAGGTGACCGGAACCGTCCTTAAGGAACTGAGAAAACTTTTCATCGACTTCGGATATTTTCCATTTCAAAGTAGCGATGCCCCCCTGGTTTCCCTGTGCTTGATTTTTGATGTAAATGGCATCTTGGGATCGCAACGAGTCAAGGTTTTTCTCGAGGTCAGCTATCTCTAGTCGATCAAGAACTGTGGTTGTCTTTGCTTTCAGATATTCAAAATCCATGTTTTCGCCAATGATCCAGTTTGGTTGATCCGCTGGGAGGATTAGCCCATGGTGTCTAAGTGACAGTCTTTGCAGGGAATTGAGCATCCAATCATCAACAGTCTTCGGGCTTTTCACTGGCGATGTTGCCATCTCCTGGTTCCTCAGTAAACCCTCGAGGCTCTCCAAAGCATTCTTCACAGACTCGTCGCTGTTCAGTGTATCGATGATTGGATGGTGTGCGTCACCGAGTTGAGTGATTACCCTCCACCAGCGAGAGAGGCGTAGCTTCAAGGCCTCAATTTGATATTGGTTTTGCAAAGAGCCTCCATTCACGTTTGGACCGACCCGAGCACAATTCAATAAGGAAATGATATGGCTGACCTTCTCAGTCAGGTCATTGTCGATTCCTGCCATGTTTGTCAGGGCTGGACAAGATTGTTCAAAAGGCAGAAACTTTACAGCCACTCACGTCTACATATACATTAATATGTGTACATTTCATTGATTTAGGGCGAGAGAGAAAAGGGAGATGTAGGGTTACAATGTTACATATGCATTCTCAAAGTCATTCTCAGCATTTCGAGATCAACCAGCTGTGTGTGTAATCTTGCTCGGCGTCGGGCTACACCGTGTCTTCAATATTCAAATATTGTCTGGGCGTGTCGACCAAATTTTCTCGTCAGCACAATATTAAATCGTCGTACACATAGCCTAGCACTTACACAGCTAAGTAACGTTCCACAGTGGTGGACAAAGCTCGCAAGTTGATGCCAATTGGGATCAATTGATACATCGGAGGTTATGGAAGGGAGTAAGTAGTACATGGGTGGTTACTCATGCTTACGGAAAGCATGGCGCAAGACTAGACTTACACTAAAAAGAGGGTTTATTTATAGATTTCTCTGACCAAATCAAAAGAATTTGAATAATTCATTGAATTCCAAGCATCCCTTTTCTTTCACCTACTCTATATGTAGTAACAGCGATGGAACCCATGAGCGCAGCACTGGCCCTTGCTGGCCTCCCAGGTATTTTTGTATCTTGTGTGCAATGCTTTCAATATGTCAAGTTTGGCCGAGAATTCGCAAGAGACTTGGGGTTTGCCCTGTGCAGACTTGAAGCAGCTGAAATGCGTCTCACGCGGTGGGGGGTGTCAATAGGCATCGAAAGCCCCGAAACGACACTGCAAGAAAAGAATTACAGCCCGGAAGATATCGAAAAAGCCTACCGTTGGCTGGAAGAGATAATGGAAGCATTCAATTCTGCTATCCAAACAGCTCAACGTTATGAGAAGGCAGTCAGAGGTACTGATATGGTGAAACATCTCGATACAGAAGCAGAAATCCGTGACGGAAGCAGGGATTTTCAAACCCTGCACAGCAAAATGAGACGAATTTGCGACCAGCGTCTAAAGCTAAAGCCACGTAAACGAGATCAGGTTTCGTGGGCCTTGTATAGAAAAGCAAGTTTCGAGAACCTAGTGGAAAATGTTTCCATGTTGACAACCAACTTGATTGAATTGTTTCCTTTCAAAGTTGATATCCAGAAGGAATTATGCCAACTCGAGATTAAAGACCTTGATACAAACAGCCTTTCACTTTTGGGAAAATCTACTGGCCAAGACGATGAAATCCTCAGAGCCATTCTGAACGCCGAAGCTGACAAGCGTCCCAATCTCTATTCGAACATCGAGGTAACGGACCGCTTCAGAGGTCATTTCGGTGACAATGTTCGGACCGGGGGGGCGTCAAGATCCACTATATACTCTGGTATTAAGGCTGGTGGTAATGCTGTGGCTCATTTCGGAAACAATGTCAATTGATCGGTAGCTATCAAGGAACGGTGTTCGACACCGCCCAGCAAACCTAAGATGATAGTCATCCGTATAAAACTTGTCAATGTCAACAACAGGGACGATAAACTCAAAATATAGCATGCGTAATCGTTCATTTCTCCATGAGTCTAAACCATTTTACTAAACAACACCCAAGAAAAAAAACATCTTCGACTGCCCTTAATCCTAGAGGTTATCCCCCGGTAGAAAGAATCCCCCGCTTTCCACAATGACGAACGCCAGCTCTGTAGGGAAAATAGAAATTATAAGATCGAAAACAAATTCGTCGTCAGAAAACTTAAACAACGCGCTTGACCTATATTGGAACATGTCAGTCTCTATCCGTTGAAGGTATTTAATGCGAGGAAAGAGTCTGTACCTCAAAGAATCGCTTAAGCCACCAAACCTGGAAGAGACCCTCTCCGACGAGGAAGATGAGTTGGAATAGACTCCACCATTTGACACGTGCGTTTGTGCTTTCGGCGGTGTTGCGGTGCACTCGTTCTCGGAGGACGATGTAGGACTGTTCGTCGCGCACCTGTTCAAGAGATTCGGATAGACGGCGAACTAAAGCACTAATCAGAATCTTGAAGATAATAAGAAAGGGCCCACATTGTTATATCGTACCCTCGTAGTCCAAAGGATCCTGCTTCATTTCCGACTCTGGCACGTAGACAATCCCGTGTACATTGAAAGAGACCTCCTTGGAATTCGACGCCCAGGCCGCATTGCTGAAGCAATAGGTGTATTTGCCATCGCGCAGAGCATCGAAAGAATAATCCTCGTTCGAAACGGAATTGCGGAAATACTGGCGGTTTCCATTGGGATCTTCGACCTATTTAACGGGGAAAACACAAAATTAGATTAAACCATATCAGAGGATACAACCACACTGCACTGGACATACCCAGAAATCAATCTCCAGGTTCCCGCTACCTCCAAACTCTCGGTCGCCGACTTGGAACGTGACGGTCATTTTGTCGTCTTTGTGGAGGGTTTCGTAGAAGCATTCGCGCGAATGGGCTTTGAGCTGGATGCTGTGGGCGGACGCAGCCCCTATCCAGCCCAGCATGGTGACCAGGACGGCAGATGTTGAGAAGCGCATTTTGTCAAGATTGCGCTTGTGCAAAGCTTCCGGGAAGTTGGAAACAAACACTAGTAAAGTTGCGAGGCAAAAAATGAGTGTGATTGTTGAGAAGCGGCGGCGGTCTTCGCAAGGTGTCAATTATCGCGATTCCGCGGATCGAGAGGCGCTCGGGCCACATCCTAATCGGGCAATGCCATCTTGCATGGCTACGTATTTTCATTTGGTTGCGTCGTAGGTTATACATGATATGAATCATTGTAGGGTATGGAGATTCTCTCCTCCCACTGAGATTAATATTTTCATGTTACTTTACTGGCAAAAGTAGGTATCACACATATGAAGACATTCCGTCTCAAAAGTCTGTGCAAGAGGCCATTTATTAGTACAGGTAATAGACAACTCGGTCTCACCAAATTCCAAGGCAAATACTCAATGTTCTTTAAGTTATATAAATAATCTACATGGCATTTGACTGGTATAATGATGAGGTGGATGATAATACGTAGTAATACACACTGCGTACTCTTCACTGGGTATAGCTCGTTCCACCAATCAGAGAAGCCCCCGAAATGGGGCCAACCCGCTGCTGTCCACCAATAATATTCTCTCCTTCAACATGGTTATTAGGCCCTCGTTGAGGCTCCCCAAAGGAGTCTTTTCGCTGTTACATTAGTGAGCCCTATTTCGCACTATGATCATTGGGCGACTAGTTTTTGCCATCGTGGCATCATTGATATTCCCATACCGGATTCGTCTGTATCTTCTATTTCGTGGTGCTCCGTGACTGCTCCGCTCCTCACCCCTAGCTGACCTGTCAACTGTCTTTCGCGTGCATGGTACATGTTCGCATGGCGTATAAATAGTGTTTGTGTTTACAATATCTATCTACTTATTACCATTTTTGCACATCTTTTTCAAGCACGGTTTACTGCCCGGAAATGATGGATGCCTGAGGCGCCAACAGCAGACCAATCACAGCACGCACAGCGCGGCGCGACGAACCACGGCAAAGGCACGGGTGCTGACAATACGGTACGGTACGGAGCCGTGTTGCAGCCAATAGAAATGATACTTGATGGCCCAAAACGGGGCAGAGTCGGACTGGGCCGTACGGGTCCTACGGGAACCACAGGAAATCCTGCGCTCTCTCTTTACCCCTGAAAAAAATCCCCAATTGCTCTGCGTAATAATAATAATTAATTAATGCAATCAGCGTTAGTTGTTTAATGGGGCCGCCACCTACGCGAACCAAAGTTGGAACGCGTCGACACCACCGGGAATAATCCCATTATTATTGTTACGCAGGTAACCATCAGCGTGCTGAAGGAAGAATAATAGTAGGGTGTGTTGTCACCGCCAGTCGGGAGACAACACATAGTTTATAGTAGAAGTAAAACAGAACAAAAAAACACACCTAGGGAAAGTAGAATAAAGAGAGGGAAAAAAAAAAAAAAAAAAAAAAAGGCACCCGCGACTTGTTCGGATTTCTCGGATTGGCGCTAAAGCATAGCGGTGGATGCTCAACGCTCCCTGAAAGCCAGCAGCTCACTTGGACACTAAGTAACTTTTTTCCCGAAGCGTGACGTGCCATCTCAACCTCCTGTGCGCCTTCTCTCTTTCTCTCCTTCTTCCTCTTTCCCTTCCGTCGACATCGAACGTTCCACTCCCCGGCCATCACATAGACGTTCCTTCGCCCTCGTCCGCCAATCTCTCGGTCCCTACCGCTTGATCTTCGCGTGCGCCATGGTCTGTATTGTGGCTCACTCGACATCTCTTTGATTCAAGCGCGATAAACAACACCAATTAATCCGACCGATCGACTCCTACCCGAACGAGACCCTCCCCCAAAGCCCGCATCTTGACTTCCTCGCGGCTGGTCTTGATTTCCATCGATTGCGGAAGATATAGCGACCTGACTTCGAACATCTCGGTCTACGTGCTTCCAGCCGTCCCGAGGTCCATTGATCTGCGGCCACTTGTGAATTTTCCTGGCGTCCATGCTTCATCATTCCGGGCGATAAAGGGCGCGGCAAGCAGTTGCTTGCTGCAGAAGACGACACGGAAGGTGAGTGCTTTCTATCTTGGGGATTATTCGATGCCGTCCAGAATCCTGGACGGCCCCAGAATCGTTCCGCCCATTCTCTTCGCCCTGTGGTTTACGCTCTACGCGATTGTAGTCAGCTACCTCTTATACGAAACAAGAGTCTAACCTGAATTATTTTTCTTTGTCAGGTTTACATCCTCCCGTCTCCTTAAATCCGGCATCTTCGCCGTCCAGCGGTCCCGTCGAGCATCTAAACAGCTTGCGAGACGGTCCACTGGCAACTATTTCAATAGACTCATCGAGAGCTACCTCACCTGCGGCCTCCAGTGTCCAAGCAGTTGGATCGCCCGGCCAGCGGCCGTCGCGTGGGTCCCCCGAGTCGCTCCCATCTTTGCCCAAATACCCCGGCGCCTGGGACTCTCTGTCTTCCTCGCCAGAAAACCGCAAAGCAAACAGTGCATATTTCACTGCAGCCTGGGGATCACCATATGCAACTCCCAGCCCGCGGCGACCATCGTGGACACTAAGCCATCGGACTAGTCTGGGTCTTGGTTCTCGGGATACTTCTCCAGCAAGAGGGCGTGGTCACACATCAACACGTGGTCTGGAATCTTTGCGAAATACCTCAGCTTCTAGCCAGTTCCCTCGCCATTTGTATAGCTCTATTGGTCGACCTACGACAAGAGACATCTCCGGCCCGGTAGCCGAACCCTCCGATCCCTCCGTCAAACAATTTACACAAGATTGGATCAACCAGTATCTCTCTGGCCAGCCAAGGACAGAACGAACAAATTGGCTGAGTGACGACGAGGAGAGCGAAGCACCATCTTTCATTACCGCTCGTAATAATTTTGGAGACGATCCAACAGAAGGCTGGCTTGGTCTTGACGATTCTCGCGAGGAAGAGCTTTTAAGGACTCCTACAGCGGCCAACTCCGTTTCCTGGAAAGCTAAAGAAGGTACCGATAGCAAGAAGCGAGGACGTTCCCGTCACAAGCATCTGTCTACTCAAAGCACAGCCACTCTCAAGCAAGAAGATTTCTGGGGCTTTGCATTCGGAGACGAACCACAGTCAAGCGCAATGGCAGATATTAAGGACACATCGTTACCTGCGGTAGAGAATGAGGCAGCTCCTCCTATCTCCCCAATCGAAAAGCCGTTACCGCCGCCACCATCAGAAGACGACAAGAACGGCAGCGATAAGCCCGAAGAGACCAAACCGGAGCCAGCCCCCCGTCCCGCGGTCAGCCAGACTTCTTCTCAACGCCAAAGGAAAAGAGTAACGTGGCGCGGCAAGGCTTGTATCATATCAGTCCCCCCCAACGATATCAGAGGATCTGAGGAGACAGGGCATCGCCTGCTTACTAAAGCAGACGTTGAAGATCGATTAAGAAAGTGGAGTGAAGAAGGGTACCATGTTGGTGGATTCGACATTTTCGCCCCAGAGCTGGACTCTGTGGACAGTCAAGATGGTGGCTTCAGTCGACTGCCTTATCCAGACCCAGCGGAGTTCAAAGAAGATCGGGAATCGAAAAACTACTCTGTCCGATTTCCCAACCTAGGCGAATGGCAATCATACGTCAATGAGCTACAGGAAGAAAAACTCCGAAAACTGGGTGTATTCTTGGGTGATGATGAGCCCCCTGTCGCAGCTTCTCCTGCATCCATGGCAGCAATGAACCATGTCGCTTCGTTCCCCAGCCATATTATGTCACCTCCTATCCCGACTTCTTCGGCTGCCAGCAATCCTTTATTCGGTGCACATCCATTCTCTCCTCATTTTAATCAATCTACAAACCCAAGTACGAATGCGGAATCAATGGCTTCACCGCCGCCTCAATTTGGAGCTCAACACCCATACTTTGGTATGGACGGTAACCTAGTAGCAGGTTTGCCATACCCATATCAGCCGACACCCCCCCTTGGCGGCTCTCTTACTCCCCAAAGTCTATTAAATGCACGGCAGGCAGGTGTTATTTCACCTGGTGCAAATGGTTTGCCAAGTCTGAATTCCATCTTTTCGCCTGTGTCACCTCTCAATGCGGAGGATATGTTCGGTCAACATTCCATGGAAGGTTATGGCGGCGGAGACTCGGTTAACGCTTCCGCGACCCATGACTCCATGGATTATGGCCACCAAGCCCGCGCGTCGCGAGCTGCAACTCTCATCATGGACGAAGCTCAGACCAATGCTGAACATTTCCAGTCGTCGAATGTTGAAATTGCTCAACCCACCCCGCGTGGCCATGACCGTAACCTAAGTGAGACACTACAAAAAGGCTTGGACCGATACTCAGAGACCGACCTTCAATTAGAGAATTCTATCCAAAGACAATTAGAAAGATCTGAAAGTGATCTGCACCAATCTCGCTGGGCTGTCACTGAAGAAGAAGCTCAGCCTTCTCCTGCCCACGCACAGTTCCCTATCCAGGACTCTTTCTCCACCGGCCACCACCTCCTCTTTGGAGAGCAGCAACCCATTGTTAACAACCAAGATGCCGATGAAATTGATACAAACCCTAGTCTCGCAGGAAGCCCTCGCGACCAAAAAGCCGACATCAGTCACCATCCTTGGCACAGTGCGGCGCCAAGTGCCGGTTCATTTGCAACTGGTCACAAGTCAAGATCTTCTTTGACCGGTCTTAATGTTGAAGCCAAGGAATTCGATCCAACAGCATCATTCACGTCGAATGCTTTCGCATTCCAAGGCGATTCAGTCGAATCTAATGGCTATGCGAATGGGTCAATATTTTCTCCGACATCCTCGGTGTTCAAGCCTAGTGGTTCCTTGGGCGGCTTCAACGTTGCAGCTCCTGCATTTACTCCCTTTAGTAGCAGCAACCTAAGTAACGAAAACACCTCATTTGTGCCGAACTCTTCCAAGGGCTTTACTTTCTCAGCCGCCTCGTTCAATGCAGATGCCCCTGTATTCAACCCTGGGGCAAGCTTCACATCGAACGCCTCCGAGGCCCCTGATCAATTCAAGAGTAGTATTTTCGGAGATATTGACTTTAGCCAATCAACCAATTCTACCAAGAAGTCCAAGGCGATTCCTATTGTGCGCCCTGATGACAGTGAAGACGATAACAATGAAGAGATTGTTGAACCTGGTGCACCGGTCCCTCAGCCTCGTCAGAAACGTGCGCGCCGTGTTGCCGGGGAAGCTGATCAGGATGTTGCATTGCCCACCCCATCACCCTTGGGCGAAGCGACTCAAGCTCAAGCGCCACCAGCCCCTGGTCAGGGGCACAAGCCTGCCGAAGGTAAAGAGAACACAGTGCCTTCAGAAGAAACTGTTGATGTTCCTGTGAAACCTTCCAGCCCTGATACCAAACGCGCTCGCGCTGAGGATGAAGAAGCCACTGAGAAAGGCGTCTCGGACATTGTTCTTGACAAAGATATCCCATCTGCTGTTGCCAAAGACAATTCTCCTGCAGAGTCAGAATCTAAACTTGATCCTGAGCCTTCTGTGGACATTCCTAAAGAAGAAACTCAAGACGAGTCCAAGGACGAGCATAAGGAAGAGCTCAAGGGAGAAGTCCAGGAGGAAGCAAAGGAGGAGCCAGCTGCTGCTTCAGTTGAGACTGTTGCGGAGCCTGTAGCGGAAACTCCAAAAGCAGAACCGCGAAGAAAATCAATTTTCCAAGCGATGCGGTCTTTCGCCTTCCGACCTTCCATCTCCGAGTTCGTTCCCTCAACGAAACAAAATAACGAACCTGCCGTTGAGTCTGAGCCACCAAAGCCTGAGCCAAAGGCTGAACCCGCCAAGCCTGAACCCGAAAAGCCAAGGGCCGGTCTTTTTGCATCACGATACGCTGTTGAGGAACCAGAAGAAACGCCTGCAACTGCCACTGTTGAACCAAAATCTGATCCTCAGCCGCTTGAGGCCGTCAAAGAAGATGACCGCGAAGGTGATCAGGATTCTGTTGACGAAGCAGAAATCAACGCGGTCATGGATCAGCTCAACGGAGATGATTCAGATGTTGGAATAGAGCGAGTGATTACCCCGGCATCTGGTCAAGTTGTTTCACACACGCCAGAAACGCTTTCTGCACAACAACCACGTCTCCCTCACATTATTCGCAGTGACGCTCCAAGCCCAAGCCCAAGACGGAACCTAGAACAACTTGTTCGAAATGCTCCAAAGCTTGGATCCGACATGGATGCTCAATCTCAAAATGCGTACTCGCAACGAGACTTGCCATCTGGCGCACAGTCTCCTGTCCGTCAACTTCTAAGTATGAACGAGCACATTAGCGACTGGGATGATGTCATTTCATCGGGTGAGGACGAGAAACTGGTTCAACGAAGCAAGTTCTTTGATCGTCATATCAATGACCTGGTGGGACAGGTCTTGGAAGAGCGACTTGGACCCCTTGAAAATGCGCTTGGCGTTATCCAAGATTCTGTCATCTCAATGAACTCGCGATCAACCAGCCGACAACCACTGCGCAACAGGTCTGAAGTAGAGCATAGTGATGCTGATGACGAAGATGATGAAGAAGACGCTCGACCAGTCAGCCCGGTCAACAAGCGAGACAGGAAGTTGGAGAAGATGCGGGGAATTATTCTAGAAGCACTCTCTACTCATGGAGCTGCCAAATCAGAGCCTTCTCATACAGCTGAGTTGTCTGCAATTCAAGAAAGTATCGCCGAGCTGAAATCTTTGGCGGCCAAACCAGAGACTCCAAACATCAAGGAATTGATTCAAGAAGCTTTTGCTGCTCAAGCACAAGCCAGTGCCAAGAAGCTGACCGAGGCTGAAGAGATCGGGGCCGACAGCCTGAAACTTCAACTGGATGGTCTTAAGAGCATGCTTCGTTTGGCTGATGAACGTGCTGAGCAAGAAATCAAAGCACGCCGTGATGCACAGGAGGCTTTGATGGAAGTCCAAAAAATGCTTGGTCACACTGAAAGTGAAGCCGCTCGCTATCGCCAAGCTGCCGAAGATGCAGAGTCAGATCTTCGCCAATTGCGAGAGGAGAAGATTCCCCAGTTCGAGAAGATACAAAACCGCTCTGAAGCTGTCGAGAAGCAGCAGGAGTCCTGGGAATTGACCCTTTCAGAACTTTCTGCAAAGAACATAGCCCTCGAGGGTACTCTTGATGAATACCGCGTTTCACATGATCACTGGAAGAAGAAGGTTGCAGCCACAGAAGAAGAGAACAAGGAACTCCAAACTAAGACCGCACACCTCAGCTCTCGTATTGAAGACAGCATGCGCGCTCGACAAAGTTTGCGTGGCAAATTTGATCGTCTTCAGGATGACATGGTGAATGTAACCCGGGATATCGCTCGCGAGCAGGCGAAAGCACGCCAGATTGAAGAAGATCTTACCGCCAAGCACAATGCTCTTCGCGCTGCTTATGACAGGGAAGTCAAACTTCGCGAGAAGCTAGAACTAGACATTGAAGAGCTCGAGAAATCGGAACGGGAAGCGTCGAAATTGAAATTCATTTTCGGCCAATCTCAGGAAGAAAACCACCGGCTTGAGGAGCTTGTCGTGACCCTGCGTAAGGAAAGCCATGAACACCAGGACACTGCGGCTCGCTTTGAACGTGAATTCAACGAAGCCCGCGAAAGCAGTCGTGTAGAGATTCAGCGTGCAAGGACTTCCATGGAAGCCGACCTGGAATCCGCCAACAACCAAGTCAACTATGTTCGTGCACAGCTTGAGACCGAAATTAACCGCCTAGAGACTCAACTTGAAAATGTCCGTCTCGATGCCGATACGACAAAGGAGCGCTACGAGCTTCTCTTGGAGGAAGCCCGCGACAACAAAGCTTCTGCTCTGGCTGATCTTGGCTCTTCCAAAGATATGGCTATTGAAGAACAACGCAAGACGCACGACCGTGTCCTCAACGATCTGCGTGAGCGCCACGCCCGTGCTTTGCACAACTCCTCTGAGGATCGGCAACGCATCGAGTCTCACACGACTGAGAAGCTCACCTTGGCCAACGATAAGGTGGCTCACTTACAAGAACGTGTAGCGCATTTGGAAGAGAAGCTAGAGATTACCAAATCAGCAGCACGTGCAGCTGCTCAGGCCGCTCAAGCTAAAGGAGTCTCCGTATCTCCAAGCCCTGTCCAGCATTCTTCGTCACCTTCGTTGTCCTACAGACAAGACTCTGGCCCCGAAAAGATCTCCCCTCAGGCTCTACGGGAATCTATTCTTGTTCTTCAGGATCAATTACAACAGCGTGAAACTCGTATCGAGGCACTTGAACAAGAGCTGTCTGAAGTTGACAAGGATGCGCCAAATAAGATCAAAGAAAAGGACACGGAAATCAATTGGCTGAGGGAACTGTTAGGTGTTCGCGTCGACGATCTTCAGGACATCATCACAACACTCTCGCAGCCCTCTTTTGACCAGAATACTGTTCGCGATGCCGCAATTCGCCTCCGTGCCAATCTCCAAATGCAACAGCAAATGAAAGAGCGAGCAATGGCAGGAGGACAGCCATTCCCATCGCTTGCTGACATTGCGGCTTCTCCACGCTCTTTGCCTCTTGCAGCAGCAGCAGCTTGGGGCAGCTGGCGCAAAGGCAGGGAGTCCTTCACTTCAGAAGCCGGGACCTCACAAACACCTTCCAAGTCGACTAACACTGGTGGATTTCTATCAGGGCTCCTGACTCCACCTAGCTCAAATGTACGATATACACCCAAAAATATGACAGCGCCACCTGGAATGGGTAGGATGGGCCCTCGTCGAACAGCATCCGAAAGCCGTCCGTTGAGAGGATCCAACCAAAGCCCTCGCTCCCTATCTATCCGACAGACCGACAAACTACCTATTGTTCACCAGGAGCAATATGAGCCACCGACAACCCCACCACTGCTTCGAAGATCCAGCTATGATCATGATGCCGAGCCGAACAGCTACGATTCCAGTGCATTGCTAGATGACGGCGACAGCATCATAGCCCCTGAATCGCCCAAGGCGATATCAGAGGAAGCTCTCTTTGCGACACAGGAGTAATCCATGGTTTCGCCTGTCACCACCGCTACCAGATTGAACCAAAGCGGCAACCAGAAAGATCTACCCTAGTTTCTAATTGTCGATTTACCTGCACTCTCCCCTTAGTATGTTCGATGGAAACAGATTGTACCACTTTCTAATTTGCATAGCGCGTTCGTTTTTTATCACGACACCTTTTCTAATTCTCTATCTTTCGTTTTTCATCTTTGTGATGTTCTTTTTTTTTATCGATTTGGCTGTTTTTTTATTTTAATACTATTGATACCACCTCTGCCCAAGTCGTTACAGCACTTCCACTTCGTTGTTAATAATTGCCCTCCCCACCCTTTATTTTTTGTCAGCGTGACAAGTCCACTCTTTGAAATAAAATATATTTTCCTTGCTTCTGTCAAATGTTATGATTTTTCGGCCCAGTTTGGGTTGTGTGTATATACCGTTGATATTGGATTGTTCTGTGTTTGTAAACCATACCAACTGACTGTATTACATATAACTAATGATAATCCGTCTTGTGAAATTTATGCTGTTACATATGCGCCTATGTACATAGCGTGCAATTTACCACTAAATGCTTTTATCGCCTAGATCAATTGACGCATGCGTACTCGGGCAACATCAGATACTTCAATGTCTGCTACTATCAATTAGATTGTCAACGAAGGACTCAGTTCTTCGTTCTCAGCTTATTCAAATTGAACATCCGCCGAAACAGCCATCCATAGAATCCAAACCACAGCCATCCGCCGGCCAAAAACTTGATCATAGGTGTACGGTTTCCCTCCCAGATCCAATTCCGGTACCATCGAGATGTCGACGATGTGCTTCGTAGGACCTGTGAAACAACGCTCTTAGCGTAAGCATCACAATTCATAGCTCCTTCCTGGCTGTGTTTGACGCGTCGATTGTACTCTGTCGTGATGGGTTGGTAGATTGAGTTTGGGGGAAGTTGGCGGTCCTCGTGAGCGATGCGAGATTGGACGCCTCCAGTGATCACAATGATTACTTTGACACTATGGAATGAAAAAAGTTTAACATGGGATGGAAGGAAGGATAATCGGGGGCATTGCGTACTCAAATGGTTCAAGTTCGATTCTCAGGGTGTCGCTGAATGAATGGAGGGCTGCTTTGGAGGCATTGTACACCGAGCCGAAAACGTATGGGAGTATCTGATTCCAATAGGAGACATTCCAGTCAGATTACAATCACTTCGGTGAAACAAGCGACTTTTCTCACTTACTCCTGATACAGAACCAAGCTGCACAACCGTTCCTTTCGCTTTCATAAGTAAAGGCAGGAATGTCTGGCACATTGTGATCACGGCGAAGAAATTAGTGTCAAAAAGTGCTCGCGCTTCTTGTAGATCGACGTCCATAGCTGGCACAGTATAGTCTGAGAAAAAGAAACCAATTAGCTCAATCTATGTAGTCGTTGCTATAGTAGGGTGCAAATCAATCAATAAATCATACTTCGTCCGCTGTAATAATTCCATGTCAGCTTTGATCAAAAAGAAGGAAAATTAAAATGCAGGAATCAATTTACGCATTATTAATCAAATAATCCAGCCCCTTTGAACCTACTCGCGACTCAATCTCTTTGAAACAAGCTTGGACACTCTGCAAGTTATCAACGGTGAGATCCAAAGTCTCGATCCCGAGAGCTTCAAGATCAGCGATTTTGGATCGGTCTCGTGCTGTCGCGAAAACGCGTAGGCCCCGTTTGTGAAAGGCGTGGCTCAATGAGTAACCAATTCCTCCTGGTGAGCAACTTGATGGATGGAATCAAAATTAGCACATATTTCTAGACGATCCATACACAGTTAAGGGTGTACCCAGTAATGAGAACTGATCTGCGAGAGTCTGTGGAACTAGCCATTCTAAAATAATAGAAATTAAAGCGTAATATAGAGATAAATTGCGAGTATTTCCAGATTATTGGATATAGATGGACTCGCTACAACAGGAAGTTACGTATGTATATAGCAGCCGGCACATTTTACAAGTCAATACACTTAACCGAGGTCCATAAATTTTTGTGAGCGATCAGTAATTGAACATACCTATTAGGTATTTCCATCTCAACAGCTTAGTAGCAATAATCCGATGTTATTCGATGTTCTTCCGGTACGACATAACGCAGCCCTATAGGATCGCGTGGAGTTGTTCCGCGGAGAGACTAAACGAACCGAAAACCACCAAACACTGGTGGCCGCGGCCTTTACATCTTTATTGTTCTCGAATAAATAAAGAATTTCAGATTACATTCGAAAGAGACATTCATCTCCATCACACATTCAGTATGAAGCCATTCTCGCGATTGGTCCGCTTCAAGTCCGACGGCGAGACATTCTTCGTCGATCTTAGCGAAACAACAGAAATACCATCAGCAGGGTCATCAATAATAGCATATCGGACTTATGATGATCTCATAAACGCCAAAGATGCGGTGGAAGTTACTTTCGAGAAGGTATGCTCTTTCTTATCGTATTCATTGCAAAGAATTAGTAGTGCTCAAAATTATCTTGTGCCAGCTCCTCGCTCCACTACCACGTTCCGACTTGCCGATTTACTGCGTTGGGCTCAACTATCGATCTCATGCAAAGGAAGCCAAGGTACCATTTTTCCTCAATTTTCAACCTCGGTCTCTCAAAGTGCTGATCGCATGGGTAGCTCAACATTCCCATGAACCCACCAGTGTGGACCAAGCCGCCTGCTGCTCTAGCATCAGCCGAAGAGGAGATTCAGATGAGTCGCTATTGTGCATCGAATTTTCCAGATTGGGAGGTAAATTATATTTTATTATTTTTTTTTTTTCAGATTTTCAAACGGTAAATGACTAAGAAGTCTCCTTTTAGGGCGAACTAGTCTTTGTCACTTCGAAAGAATGCCGAGATATCAGTGTAGACGAAGCGGAGTCATGCATTCTGGGATACACAGTGGGCAACGATCTCAGTTGCCGCTTTTTCCAGCTGCCAGCTCAAAATGGTGGGCAATTTTTCTATGCGAAGGCATTCGATAAATTTGCACCTATCGGGCCAGTGCTCGTCAGTCCAGAGCTGTTCAACAGTGGCGAAAAGATAAAATTGACGACCCGAGTAAACGGCAAAGTCACGCAGAATGTTGAGATTCAAAAGGACCGAATCTTTTCTCCAGCACAGGTTCTTAGTTTCATGAGTCAGAGTAAAGAATCCCCACTTCTCATTATCAGAAAAATGAAGCTTATATTTGGATACAGGCACAACTATACCCGCGTACACAGCCGTTATGACAGGCACCCCAGCTGGTGTAGGTGCATTCATGACACCCAAGCAATTTTTACGGCACAATGATGTAGTGGAAGTGGAGATAAACGGGCTGGGCATTCTTCGTAACAAGATTGCCTTTCCGGATGGACAAGATTCACAACTGTAAGTCTGTCATGATATATCCCTGGAAAACCATATTAATAACACCCGTAAGAAATAATTTGCGCTGACGGATTCGGCGTTTCATAAAGTTTTACGTATCTGCGAGGTCTTTTTGGCATAATTATGTATCAATTGAGCGGGTGGTGGTAAACACATGTGCATGTATCAACTATTGACAGCTGGAATGATAGATATACAAAGCATCTGAATAGAACAAGCTCTTCCGCGCCGTAGATTTAATCACCGGCTGTCAAATACAAGTAAAAGCAGTCTCAACTGACCTCATAGCGCACAACATAAATATTTCCAAGGTGTCACTGAGTGTCCTCTCATTGGCTCTTCTTGATGCGCCCACTGTAGACTGGTGATTGGCTGACACCCTTCCCCGGCCCCGCCCCGTTGAGTGTCGACGACGACATTCTCTCCACACTTTCTGGCATCAATCACCTCCAGTTACGCCTTTACGATTCGATGTTGAACTGGAAACCCCGGTTTTACGATGGATTTAACAACGGACGACCATAAAAGCGACCGTGTTTGTGACCGTTGTGTTCAGTCAGTTCTCCATTCTTCTGGTGGCGAATAGTATAGGCTAACTCCAAGTATGCAGGCGGAAGGTTAAATGTATGGCATCTCAGCCGGTATTTGCACCAAATAGATAAATACTGATGCTTTTTCTTGTTAAAAAAAGGTAATCAACAACGCCCAACATGTTCAAGATGCCAGGAAGCTGGCGTTGCTTGCGTCTACTCGTCAAAACGCCGCAAACCTGGTCCTCCAAAAGGGGTCCGTCGAAAACGACGCTCTCCCCAGGCAGAGCCAGACATGCTTCCGGATCCTGCTCAGCTGATGAACGAATTGAATTCGGGAATATTTCCTAGCCAGGATATTGACTCAACGCCTACGAATGTTGATTTTCTATCAGAGAACGGATTTCCCGATGCGGATACGTTTTTTGGGTTAAATTTTGCCAGCACACATTCAACTGGGGAAATCCAGCCACTGGATACATCTGGAACTAATATTGGGCCTCATGAGTTGCCATTTAGTGCAGCGGAGGAATTGGATTTGTCAGTTTCAACCATGCTGTTTTCAAATGGGATTTACAGACTAACTTGATATAGATTGAATAATTTCTTCGCCTATTTCCATCCATCTGGTTTTCTCTTTCAGAAAAACAAATTCTTTGCCCAGTATCACGGCGGGCTTCTGGACAGAAGTCTCATCAACACAATCCTAGTTGTGACCTTACTGACATTGAGACCTCGCGCCACCACCGACCACATTAATCTAGAGGATCTACTAGACAGATTGAGGACCTCATGCTCTAATGCCATTGAAGGTTCCAATGGCTTCCTCACACTCGACATTTTTAGGCAAGCATGCATGCTTACCTTTTTCGATTTCCATCAAAGACCCGGGCTTCAAAGTTGGATGAAAGTTGGACAACTGACGCGACATGCATTTCGGCAAGGCCTAAACCAAATCGAAAATCCTGACACATGTGCAATATATCAACTTCCACATGTACTTCATCAAGATATTGAAGACTGGCGACGTGTATGGTGGTTCATTTATACACTGGATTCTTACTCAAATACCATCGCTTCAACTCCATTTCTGATTGAGCCCGACGGTATCAATACCGCACTGATAAGCCAGGAGTCTACTACCTTGGGATTAGAAGGCTTGCAGAAGCCAGAAAGAGCTTTTCTAGCATCTGAGCCAGATCAATTATGGAAGACTATGCGGACAATCGTCGCCAATGGAAATGAATTGAACGCCAATATCCATTTGATTACAACTACTTTAATACGAATGGCTGCTAAACTGTCGCTCCTTCGCAAGCAAAATCCATCAGAAACTATATTTCGCCGGATAGAATCTCTAAAGGAGCATATATCAGCCGTACGACTCGCAATGCCCTTACGCTACATGAAGCCCACGCGGGATGTGATAATCAATGAAACAAAGGAAAGTCATCATGAACGACTGGTTTGCATACTTCACATACATGCGGCTTTTCTTATGCTATCTATCCCTCCATATCTCAATACAGATGAGGATATGTGGCTTCTTTCTTGGCGGCAATGCCTTGAACCATGTGACGACATCGTCTCTGCTATCAAAGAATGGGATGGTTCGTTCTCTTCTAACACAGATCCTGCTCTATGCTATATTGTGTTTGGCACGTTGGTTATTATTTGGCTACTCGGCAAATACGGCTTTGAAGGTGACTCTAAGGTACAAGAGAGAATGAGCAGATCGAGTGCTATTCTGACACTATTCTTGGACCACTTTGAGCCATTGTGCTTTCAGCCTACAGTTCTCAAGGGTATGTTTATCTAAACCTTCTACTTAGGTGGGATTGCCCGCGCTCTGACTAACTTTTATAGCATGGTTTAAAAAGTTTCAAATTCAATATGCTGGACCTATTGGACAAAAGGAGATTTATCAGGTATTGCGATCAACCAATTTCCCACTAGGCGTGCCAGATCTGCCCATACAAGACCAACCACCAGGTACAGCTGGTGTACCAATGTCTCTTGGCAGGGTTGAAGAAGACGGTCTAACGGCATCGAACTTACTTGCGGGAAACTTCGATATTGACGACCTTCAACTTATAATTTAAGCATTACACGACTAAAGAATTTGCTAAGCGGAATACGTGTATAATAATACATAGGATAGGAACACGTCAAACAGCCTTGTTCGCTGCAAAGTCACTAGGAATCTCCGGTCCCCATATCGCCATAGCACCTCCTACACTGCGCTTGTTCTCACAATTAGTGTTGACTACGTCTCCATCTGCATAATGCTCAACCTTGAATCCACTCGAGTCCAGCCAGTAGTCGAATATTTGGCTTCCTAGAATATGCCTACCAACACCCCAGATAGGTCTCCATTTCTGTTCCTCCAGCCACCGATGGCCCATCAGTTGGGTATCAAAATCCGTGACCTCGAAAGAAGCATGATGAATATACGTCTTTGACGTTCCCGGTGGCGCTATACTGAGAAAAAGGCAATGGTGATCAGAATACTCCTCACCCAAGTCGAGATGCATGAAAGTCATGAATTCAACCCATTCAAATTTATCGTGTCGCAATATGTCCGTGTGAACAAAGTTGAAATTAGAAGTATAGAAGTCAAGTTCTTCTTCAAACTCGCAACACACGTATCCAATATGCCCAAGTTTGTGGACAAGAGCCGGCGCCGGTTTAAAGCGTTGGAATGTGCCGAGTCTACCTTTCTTGAACGGCTCGTTCAACGGTCCTTGTGACTCGATTATTTTCGATGGCGGTTTTTGAGATTCATTTACATCCCGCTCCTTTTGGCCGTAGACAACATGCATAAAAGTCCCATTTGGGCGCGGAACTGTAACGAGACGCCCTCCACCAGGCGCGTGGCCAATGTCCTTGATGATAGCACCTTTGATTTTGGTCGCCTTTTCGAAATTTTCTTCATCACGAGCAACAAATGCTGCCCCGAGGAATCTCGACCGACGGGTTTCACTCTGTGACGCAACGTAAACATAGGGGTCTCTGCCGTAACCGCGATAATAAATGGTGTTTCCGATCCGTTTCTCTTCAATTAATCCGAAATCGGCAGAGAATTTTTCAAACTTCTTTAAATTGGCATGTTCAAAGTAAACGTGTCCGAGTCGAGATAGTTGAACTTTTGAAGGGTGGTTATGCACATCTGGGATTGTGATGGGAGGAACTATCCATTCTTGCACCGAGCGAGGGAGGCGGGCGACGAGATCGATCATGAAAGACATTGTGTGTGTCAGTAGTTATTCACATACAGAATAAATTTTTATTATCTAGATTCGACCATCATTATTTATTCTAAACCAAGGGGGTAGGTGTATTGAGTAAAAACATCAATATTGCCACTGGGCCGAGGATGATCATCCAGATGCTCCGCGGCGCATTTAAAACAATCGTGCTAAAGCTCCCAACCAACATTGAAAGTAAACATGGAACATCCTCGGAACGGATCAAATATCTCAACAAAAAGTATTATGATGCCAACAGTTAGATTTACTCTCATATGTTATGATCTAGCTCTTGGCGATTTCTCCACAATCCGATTTAAGGGGTTTATATATCAACCTTACGACATTTTCTTCCTCCGTACTCTATTAACGCCAATTAATTTAATCCGAGTCCAGAATAGTCAATATATCAATTGATTTTAATGGAGTCAGCCCCAGTCGTGGTTGTCGGTGCAGGGCCTTCAGGGCTTGTGTTTGGATTATGTCTTGCCAAATTCAAAATCCCGGTATGTATAAAGTTACAACAATGTCAGCATCAAAGAATACATCAAGTTGACAAAGATCAAGTGCATTATTCTAGAAAAGGAAAACGACATTCCTGATGATCCAAGAGGAGTTTATCTCGCCGGGGACGCTTTGCGCGTTTTGTGGAAACTCGGATTGGGGGATCAGATGCCCTCGATTGGACATGGTATGTTACTCTTTACTTTCTACCTTTTAGAGGGATGTTTTGGAAGGAAAGTACTAAAAAATATTCTTCAAGAATTGGATGCAGTCTGTTTCCATCCAGGCACATTCAAGGCGCGGCCGTTTTTGAACATTCCGACTGGGCATGACTGGATGGGACATACTATCCCCAGTGGTATTTTGCAGAGCCAGCCGAAACTCGGTACGTAAATAACAAACACTGTATGTATATATATCAAATTTTGGAACTAATGTTACTAAAGAACGCGCACTTAGAGACTTTGTTCAAAAGTCTCCGTTCTGCACGCTCCGAACAAGCTGCGAAGTTGTGGACCGAGAAGAAGTTGACGACCACATGATCATAACATACCTCGATCTGGAAACCAATACCGAAAAACAAATAAAAACTCAATGGCTCATCGGCGCAGACGGAAAGCGAGGCGTTGTGCGCAAAAGGTTCCTTGAACCCAAAGCAGGAATAAAGCAAGGAGATGGTATATACAGTTACGACGGGACCTGGGTGGCCGCAAATCTACATATCACTCTACCTACACCTGAGACTCATCCTGAACTTGGCCTCTGGGAGCATGGCCTTACGCCACAGCAGGTTTACGATTTGTTCTGGCCACGGGGGTGGCACTTTTGTTCGCCGCCTGGAAAGGCAACGGCCAGTGGAAGGTTCGGACCACATGAAGATCGGCTGTGGCGACATGAATTCGCAGAGCCAGAGTGGAACGATGCAATGAATTCCGAGGCACTTTTGTGGGAACATCTAACGCCGATGATCACTCGATCAGAGGATAGCTCTGGGCGGAAGTTTGGAAGCGAAATCACCTACCCGAGAGACTGTATTGAAGTTTTGAGATGTCGCCCATTTCGCTTCACGCATAAAGTTGTGAATAAATGGTTTGACAATCAAACCATTCTGATTGGTGATGCCGCCCATGTCTTCCCTCCTTTTGGAGGACAGGGCATTGCCTGTGGAATTCGAGATGCGGAAAGTCTTGCTTTGAGAATTGCAATTCTAGCAGACGTGAACCAGCCGGCGCCTTCGAAGACTCTGAGTAACAAGCTTTTATCTGCGTGGGCAGAAGAGAGGCGTTTGGGAGTCGGGATGTCAATGAAACAAACAATGCTGAATGGGAAACTATGCAATGGAACAGCAGGCTGGCTCTTTTCGATTATTGCACCAATGGTAATTTCTCTGGTCACATCGCCGATGTTCCACCATCTCCCCTCACCCATGGCTTGGGATGATATTTCGGGCTATCAGTCCACGAAAGATGGCTTTTTTCTGAAGCAGTATGCTGGAGGCAAAAAATTGGCTCAAGTCTATGGCGTTGCGAATATTACAGTTGATGGGTCTTCCAAAGCTCCTACGCGGCAGCAAATGCTATTATCTGATCAGATTATTCATTCCGTGCCTACAGCTCTTACTCTAGTTGTGTGCGACGAAATTACGCCTCAGGAAAACTCAGAGTTAAATAGACTGCTTGAGGATGTTCAGTTACACCCATTGATACTTTCACCGCAGTCAGTCGTCCACTTCAACTCTAAGTACGATTCTAAGAAGAGAAGCTTGACGAGTTCAGAAAAAGTTGGTTCGATCTCGTGGTCTCCTATTCCCTCTCAGTTCACGATAGGCTCGGTTTTACGACCCGGATACAATCCGCAAACTTTCCAAAATCGTCTCGGAAGGGCGAGTGCAAAATATGTTCTTATCAGGCAAGACAGTATTGTCTTCTCCATAGCAAAGGATCTTCAGCAACTACAGAGCTGCCTAGATATACTGAAGTCTTATGTCAGCGGTTAATGTTTTCTGTTTAACAAGAACCTCTTCTATCAGTCTCGTTTTTATATAGGTATCAGGACATCTACAAGTATCAATGTATATATCAGTGGAAGATAAATATTTGTTTAAAGGCGGCAAGAACAGCTACACATATTCTTTATTTAAATATCCGTGAAGTTATCATTGTCACTATTCCCATTCCCAACTACATAACTATTTGGACGATAACGTTTGAAACCTCGGCATCGATATTGACATATACCCAGTTCGTCCTCCAATGAGATTGATTCGGTAAAAATAACTCTCAACGTATCAATGCCAACCGTAATAAGCACCGACTAGCATAGATTCATGACGGAAAAGATCGAAAAGGTCGACGGGCCGTAGTTGGGACATAGGTGGTCAACAACAGGTGACCAGTTTAGTGCTATTATAATAATAGGTCAGTAACCACAAATCTTTGAAGGATTACACTTCATTCCGGGCAATAAAAATTAGGAATATGAGATTTCGGATATGAAAATGGAAAAAATACGTACGCCGCAAGAGGAGCATGAGCAGCTACCGGCGCAGCTTCCGGAGCAGCAGTTGCAGTTGCAGGGAGACATTTCGATTGATTTGGATGGGAAGTTGAAAGAAAATATAAAATTTTCAAAGTCTTGTTGGATTTTGGAGAGTGTGTGTGATAGATTGTTTGATGATGAAGGAAAAAGAAGCTGGTCTTGAGTGAAGATTTCACCTGTATTTATACCTTTTTCTTCCTCTCTCCATTCTCCTTCATCGGAAAATTTGCTGTGGTAGTATTTACATCATACGGTTTATCTTAGGTAGTAGAAACTCAAACAATAAAAACAAAAATACCGCATAAGCCTTATTAAATCACAGCGGCAAAGGCGGCTGCAGTGGGGGAACGGGGCATGTGCACTGGTCCGGGCAGAATGGTGGCTCTCTGCTGGCTCAAAGGCTGAAAGGGATGTTGCATTAACAGATGTGTGGTCAGTCAGACTCTGTTAGGGTGCAGGGATCTGTTGGCATCAGGCCATGAGAACCGGAGTCAGGGCACCCGGTGTATCAAAAGCAAATCTGGTTGTTGGTATCAAACTTGTCTATAGGGAATGATTAATGTCAATTTTCATTTCATGACCAATTTCAGAGCGCAGAGCAAATATAAGGGCTTGAGACAAGCATATAAGAAGACTAACAGTCAGAGTGCGTCGCAATAACACGAAAACTCGATTCCCACCTCGTAGTCGTTTCACACAAGCCACCGGCCTGCAAATATTTCAGCTAGTCTTACGCCGAAAGAACTAGATCGGAATAGCCGGGGTTGTATAGCCAATTCGATCGTACTACAGCTGCATATCATGTGCCCCTTCGGGCTGGCCTGACGCAGAACACGGGCAACCCCGACAAGCGAGACCCACGACAGGCAACATCAGCAGCACTGTTGAAATGAGCGACTGGCCAGCTGGCAGATTTTTGGGATGGGATTGTGGCTATTATTTTGGGGGTTAGAGATGGAAGTCAGTGCGGGCCAGACCAAAGCATTCTGATATCTAATTCGGTGGCTGTGGTGAGGCAGCATTTTCATTTCGTAAAAGCTTTTGCTGATAGCAATGAGCACGGCGGTAACTAGGGGTTAGTTCCTTTTCCAACGTGTTAGCCTGTTAGAGTGATTCCTTTCCACTTGGGGTATCGTGTTGCTCCTGGAAATTCACAACTTCAACACGAAGTTCAATATCAGAGGAGCACCCGGAGTATCTGTAGCAAACTGGAACGTTCAAATAAAGAATCCTTCATCAGTAATATGTATTCGGTAGAGTTTATCGTGTAAGATGATCGTAGGGTTCCGAGTTGTCGTCCTTTTGGTATGAAGGCAGCCGATCTGCGCTCGGGTCATAACAGGTAGGGCTGCTTAGCCGGCGAGTCAACACCACACTTTCGAGCAAAGTCCCTCCTCATGGAGAGATGAACTCGCCATTTATATATTTGAGAATATTCGCTTGCATTTTGGTTTCCCCTGAGGATGTGCACACATCCTGAGGGGACCTTGGTGGAAAGAACCTTGGTGGTTAGCAACCTGCGGTGAGGCCAAGTAAGCATAACAACTGACCTTGCCATGAAAGCAGCGTTTTGATCTTTCAGAGAATCTTTATTCAGTCGGCATTTCATATATCGATTGGATTCGGGACCGACAGCTGGATGGATTATACGGAATAAAGATGGACAGATGCGCGGGAGACGTCGACTGACATGAGTCAAATCCCGCAAAGAAGGGATTCGAGAGCGGAAGAGACAATGAAAAAAAGAGCAGCGGTCGGATCTGTCTTTGAACAACTTCTTGAGCAATGGGAGTCTTGTTCGATTGTCGAAGGTTGAAGACGAGAACTGCCGTGCCTTCCTTCCATGTGCAGCCAGCCCCGTGACCACGACGGCTTTGACTTCGCATTCTCTCGACACCAGCATAAACAAGATTCGACATCTTTCAACATGGCAACGAATATTTCAACGATTCCAGAAAGACAGATCTGAGATCTTGCATGACATCCACGTGCGCTGTCGATTTCTGCCTCCATTCTTTGGACAAGCCACAAACGATATTTACCCAGAAGCCTTGTTGGATACAGGGCTCGCTCTGCTTTTTCGCTTTTGGGTCAAGGACGAATGCCAAAAGACGTGGCTCACCATGACTCAGCCAGCATTCGTTCGACCCGCTGCATGATTCCAGCTGATTCCGGCATTGCGGAGCGACCAACGATTGCAAAAAGACTAACGGGGATGCCGATGCAGCCACAGCGCTATGGCATCATATTTCAGGCAAATTTTACTCACGATGCAACTTGTCCGTCCATGACCACACCGACTTTTCTTCGTATACACTGATTGCTGATTCATCACCGTCATAGGGCTGGCAGGGTGACCTTGTTAGCGCGCGGAGATTTACGCCGTACAGGTGTCTTCCGTACATACCTGCATGCAACAAAACCGTTCTAGAAGGCGCCAAGTCTAAAAAGAGTTCCAATTGCGAGCGCACCCGCGTTGGATTTGCTAGGTTGCTTACGGTGTGCGAATAACACGCGACACTTGGCAGGTCGATAGCGGATGTCAGGGTACATCAGTCTTAACTGGACAACTATGGGGAGAATTGGCGGACCATCTGCTCAGCCCGGACGGGATCGATCGGCGACCCATGTGGCTTGAAGTTATTGAATGGCGCAACTCCATGTCGAGCTGAAAACGTTTCCGCATGGTCCAGTAGCGACATCTGAGCAAATACATCAAACCGGACTAGGTGGACCGTGGTACATTAAAACCCACGTTATGAAACTTGAAGTCACATCGCAACATCAAAAAGGGTTCCTTCTCCTGCCGATTAAGGTATGATATGCAACTAGGCTAAACTATTGGCTTAGTTTGGTGAGTGAGACATTGACACTACCTAAATTTTTAGGGCAATTGGGGCAAATACCGAAAAAAAAAATAAGAGTGTTTCTAAATTCACCTATTCATTGGATCAGAAAGTTAGCGCAGACGGTGACTTGGTCAGCTCTTCTCCAGCGACACACTATTCCCAATTGACGCACTTCGTTGGACAAGCATTCGAGTGCCCTGACTCCAAGGACCGCTTTATGGAATTACTCAGCTATTGGTAAGACGGCATACTGATGTCACTGGACATGGATTTTTAAAGCAGCGCATGGTGGTATGTACGAGTAGTACTTGCAGGGATTAATGATTTCTAAGCAATCGATCTGTAAACGGCGTGAGATCATGTGAACAATTGAAGTAAATCCATGTCATTCATATTATGCATGTACAGGTGACAAAAAGATCTAAAAATAATACCGTAATATACATGTTGTACAGGAGTAAAGAAGAGTGTAGACATCAAAAACAAAAAACAAAAACAAAAACAGAGCGCCACGCTATGCAACACGTTGAACCTCATGTAACCTCCTCGCTGTGCTTCCAGTAATCGAAAAAAAAAATAAAAAAATAAGAGAAAAGCTTTAAACGATCAGTCAAAACTGATAACCGCCTCGTTTCTTTGCCTCCGCCAAAAATTAGCCCTATCCCGCCACTCGGCCGTGAGCAAGCCCGGCCATGCCTTGAGCACCTCTTCCGAGAACTCCCACGACATCTCGTTGAAGTAGTCCTGGCCCCAGATCGTCAGCTGGCCGAGATCCTCGGTCTCGTAGACAAAAGTGCATGCGGCTGTCAAAAAGGCATTGGCAGTCTCGAAGCCGGCGCGGATCAGGTTGTCGCGCAGCGTCGGCGACGGGATCAGATCGATGTAAGCATGATGGGGCGTCTGAAGCTGCAGCATGGTCGGTTGCAGTGACGGGGGCAACGAGGGAGCCAGGGCTGCGAGTGTTGATAGGTGACGCTGCGGGTGGCTCAGCACATTCATATCCAGCACGGCGGAGAGACGCTCATGCAGATTACGTCGCACAGTGGCGATACTTTGCGGGAACAAGAGGCAGAAGGACGTATCCAGGTCGGATGCGTTGGATGAGGTAGCCAGTTCGTGTGCTCCAGTCGATGGGATTTCGATTGTGGGCACTAGGGCATCGCTGAACGCCCTGCCGTAGCCAGCATGATGGTCCGAGAGATCCAGGGCTGGAAACGGACTGTTGGCCTGAGATGGCGGGCTCGATGTGACGGCTACCGAGGACGGTGCAGTAGACATTTGGCGTGAGGGAGAAGCAGAAAGCCGCAGGTAATCATTCTCAGAGCGAAGCTCATTGATCTCTTGGCGCAGCCGCTCCATCTCATCGGTGTGGTTGACCGAGCGTTCTTGTTCAGCGCGCTCCAAGTTTTTGAGATGTTCTTTCCGCCGTTGGCCTGGAGAATGTCCGGTGTTAGTCATAAACAACAAAAATTGATGTTGAATTCCACTTACGAAACAAGCGCTGTGCATTCCTGTTATACTCCCTCTTCTTCTCCGCCTTTGTAGAGTCTCCCGAGTCCGACATGGCACAGAATACGGGCGAGGGCTCAAACCGGATAAGATCGAAATACATTGAATTTCTTCAGTTTTCTTTTATTGAACAAGCTTCTGGAGACAGGCGATGCTTATTTATCAAGATAGACACGGAAGACATCGTGACGAAGAGGGGGGACCGGTCTCCTAATAAGCAAGATGGAAACATGACGCACGACATCGAATCTGGTAGAGATAGCGATCAGCTATACGCTAGAATGCAGGGAGAGATCTGCATCTGCGGCCGGGTTCAGCAATCGGGAAAAACCAACACGGGCGTTAAACGCTGGGTGGCCGTTGGTAACTTCTCCGAGGAGGAACCACACCACAGCTCCAGAGGGCCGGTTGAGAATCCGAGTAAGACCAATCAAAGGTCCTGTCATGCAGATTCTCAGGGACGACTAATTAGTTAGACTTTAGCCTAGAGTTTAGTTGGACAGAGAAATAACAGGGACGCTAGCCAGGTTGGTCTATCAGCTCCCGGATTTCTTAATTATTTTTAGTCTGGCGTTGAGGCTGCTTGGCACTTGCAGCGTAGTTGGCACGTCTTGGTCAGCACAGGGCTTGTTCAACTACGCTGTTTAGTCATTGAAGGCTGATTTTCATAGTTGCATACTAGTTACTAATGATCGCCTGCAAGTTTGGGGTGGATGGAGGTCGACTTTAGGGCTGACCGCGAGCGTGCTTATTCAGTGGCGCAACTAATTGGCCAGGGATGCTCCGAGCATTGTTAATTTGTTATGCTATAATCGCAGGCTGATGCTATTATTATCAGGTACGTGTGTGGCGATTAAAAGTAGAAGAAAAAACAAAGCTGTCTAGTTAAAATCGTTGTTGCATCTGTTGCATCCTGCGTTGTTGTTGCAGTCTTGCAGTGGTGGCCCATTTTCCTAAAAAGGAAACAATAGGCCATGGGTGTCTCTCGCACGCACAATAATAATAACCACAATAACTGCTCGTGCTCTTCCAGCTGGCTCAGCATTCAATAGCCTATCGTCTTAGCGCGGTCTCGTCCCTTTGCCTACCCGCTAATCGCATAGTGAATCCAGCTGTGTTTAGTCTTTTTTTTTTCTCGCGCCTGGATTTCCGGGCACTCGTCGTGCGGCCGCAGGGGTGGGGATAGAGGGCTAGCGGGGCCCCATAGAACTTTCTCTACCGGCCGGTACGGAAATGGACAGGCGGAACTAGCCATGGACTAAAGAAAAGCCTAAGCGGGCGAACAAGTTTTTGGGGGGAGTCACCAGGTTCAAGGCTGTACTTGCCAAACAACTAATCATTCACTGGTTAGCAAGTTAATGCGTGCATACATCTGAGTCATGTTCATCCCAAGCGGGCAAGCCCCGACGGCCCCTTGCCGTTTTCCCTTGAACAAGGGTTGTTTGGTGGGAGTTCTACCACGGAACATTACATAACTACACAAATGGGCCAAATGCTTTTTTCCTGGCCTAGAAATAAAAGACCATAGTCCGAATGTATACTAGTAACAGATTCTTGTTTTACATGACGTGTCGCATGCATTGCAACCAACCAATGAGCCCGATTCATGAATTCCTGCTCCTGCAAAAAAATATGGGTAAATCGTTCATCTGATCGACATCGACGAATAATGCAATGTCTTAATTCCTCCGTTCCATGCATTATTTGATTTATTTCCCGTCGAAATTATTCACTCTCCCATTCAAACTACATACAGTCAGTAATGTTGTCTACGGAAAAGTTCCGCGACACCTAATCGGAGTCGACAGCCGGAAAAGCCCATGCAAACTTTAATTTTATTTATAGGCCGAAGAAAAAGAAGAGTGAAAAGAGAAAGCGGAAAAAGGCCCCTACTTTCAACCCTGCATGTAGCCATGTTGCCATGTGCCATTTGTCATGTTTGTGCTCTGGACAGGTACAATGCATAATACTACTCAACTATAACATGTACACATGTGCTCGTTCCTGTATGGAATCATTCCACAAGCAACCAGTCCCAGAACAGTAGTAGCAAACGAGCTGCGTCTTCATTGGCTTGGCATAGCTAACGGCTCGTCTAGAGTCCTAGACAGGATCTTTTGTGGGTGGAAAACCCACGTGTTTGCTTATTCGTGGGAACTTGAAGGTAATGCCGAATCCTACTGGGGGCCGACGGATCAACAGACCCCCTAGTTATTGATTGAATCTAAAAGCTAAAATGGCTGCCGCATTGCCGTCACTTGCGCTATACATGTAAGGTGTTGCTAAATACAGCCCCAGAGTTGCAGTCCATGCATTCCGGGTGGGCAATAGATAATAGCCATATGCTAGTCATTGGTCAAAAGACACCTTCCACGCTATCAATGACCATGTACAAGCCTAATCAGCCGTGATCTTCGGAGGACGCCCGACGCAGCATACCCATTGGTCCATACCGCTCGGCCCACCTAATCCACCCTGGGTGAGGGTCCGTCATACCATTATCCGTTAAACCTCCGGTCAGAGTGTCTCAGAGCAGCAAGAGCCAGAATTCTTCCTGCTCACGTTGCATGTAGCTACTGTGGATAAAGGAATGAAGTCGACAGGCTGGCTGTGTTGATCCGGTGTCAAGGCTTTTATGTCGAATTTTCAGTTCTTGTATGATTGCGTCTCGACCACTGAAAATGGACGTGTGCGTGAGAATCCCTGCGGGATAATAGTCTATCCAACCACATAAATTTGCGCGTCTAAAAAACAATACTTTTTTCCGTAGCATAGAGTCCTTTCAGGACCTTAAGCTGGCCGATGGCTCCGCTTTGTTTTCTCGTTACGCGATTTGGAATGTTGACAATTGCAGTCCGCAAAAGAGCCATGCCAGCCTGACCCCAGAAACCAACGATTCGTTCAGCCGAAAATCGCAACATCGCAAAGAGGATGTAGAAATGCGTGTCTTGGAGCTCATCGGGGGCAATGAAAACAATCTTGGCGACCGTTCGCCAGAATATGTGGTTGGGAAACGGATTCTTGCGTGTTGTTTTTCCAAAATTGCGCAGCGTAACAGCTGCAAAGCCGCTCCCCAGTCCAACCATGCGTTGACGATGGTCCATTTCGTCGACAAATGGGCCGCCGGACTCGGTCCTTTTCCACCCAAGGGCTATCTTGCCAGCCTCTGTGTTTTCATTCCCGTAAAACCCCCATAAAGCTGGGCAGACAGCGTGATATTTGGCCCAGAAGATGTCCGAAAACGCATGTCCCCGGAAACAGTACTGTTCAGCCGAGAAAATCTGGGCGACGACAACACCCACCGGCTCTGCGTATTCCAGTTTGACGCCAGCTTCATTGATGAGCTGAGAAACAACAGCCTTGGTGAAAATGTTCAGCAAGTATATGAAAACCGCCGACCCCTTTGCATCTTCTTCGGACAAGGTAGCAAATTCCTGGGGTGGCTGGAGAAAGAAGCGACGAACATCACAAGGCATCGGGATGGTTTGAGCTTTGCGAAGAATTTCGCGAATTTCGTTCACCTATCATCGAGTAAGTGGTATTCAAAAATTGACCGAGTCGGCCGACGAAAACATACCTGGCCTTTATTAGCAACGGCGCCTTGGCCCTCTCTCAACTGTCCAATGCATTTGATAATAGCACGACGGTAGTCTCCTATCGTGTCCTTGAGGGTCTGGTTCTTCTTGGCTTCGGCTAAAACGTATTTTCGCAGTTCCTTCAGGTACTTGTGCAGTTCCAGATATTGCTGGTGTTCCTGAATCTCTTGCTCCGTGTTGATCTTGGCTCCCAGGCTTTGACGTTGCTTCTCAGCCTCCTCGGCTTTCTTCAACTCTTCTTGACGCTGGCGTTCCTTCTCTTCAGCTTCTTGCCGTTCTCGGAGAGCTTTCTCCTCGGCGGCGGCTTTGCGTGCCTTGGCCTCTGCCTCTGCGGCTAGACGACGTTTCTCTTCTTCCTGAGCACGCTGCTCTGCTTCTCGACGAGCTTCTTCCTGTCGCTTCCTTTCCGCTTCTTCGCGTTCTATGCGCTCACGCTCGAGCCGCTCTTGTTCGGCTTTGCGACGGCGCTCTTCCTCTTCTTTTCGTCGGCGTTTTTCTTCCTCCTCTCGAAGATGTTCTTGGAGAACGACCTCGGCTTCCCGGCGATGCTCATCGTAGTAATCGTATGCCTTGTCGATCGCAGCATAGTAGACCTGCTGCTGGTTGCGATCAATCTCGTCTTGCTGTGCGGTAAAGGATTGCGCACGGTAGTCGTAGACTCGCTTGAGATCCTCGTGGTGCAGTCGAATGGCTTCGAGATCTTTTGTGAGGTCGAGAATAAGCTGTCTAGACGGACTGTCCGTCGGCTTTCCAATGCTTCGCCTGCTAACCATTGCGGCTAATGTGCACAAATAACTTGACAATAAAATTCACGAGTACTGGCCAGCAGCGAAAAGAAAAGAACTTGGACTGTAACCGAAAAATTCAGTAGTTTCCAACTTCTGTCGTAGTCAAAGAGGTGAACAGGCGGGAAGTGTGGCGGGTGTGTGATAAAAGAAAGAAACGACAAGCGAATTTGGGCCGAATGCCGCCGGGTGTCACCGCTCCAAGTTCACACAAAGTGCACACCTGTTGGTATGGAAAGTCTATCTGTGCAGGTGATATTTTGATTGCGCCTTCCTACTACGGAAAGCGGTGTTTGAAGTGGATGGCCCGTCCGGTATGCCGCGAGTTCATTCCAAGCCCATCCCTCTAGGTTATTCAATCGGAGACAGTGCCTTGTAGACTTCCGGGAGGAATAATAGACGTGAATTGCGGCTAGTTCCCTAGTAGGATAATCAGACAGTCAATGTGTTTGGGTGCAATGGAAGTTCGATAGATGGTGCAAGGGCTTCCGTTGGCAGGTTTGAATTGCGCGCCTTGACCGTGTATCGTACCGAACAATAGGAATCAAAAATCACTGTGTGATGACTAGGCCACGTATTTAGGGAAGAAAAAGGGCTCAAAGGGTTGGCTGTGGCAGGCAGTGAATGAGTGAGTGAGTGAGTGAAAGTTGGAGACGGGCTCGAAGCTGTCTTTCCTGCGGAAAGCGCGTCGGCTGCCGCTCGCTGTGATTGGTGGATCGGACCCACTCTCAGATCATTCCATCAAGCCTTATTTTGCTGTATTCACTAGCATTATACAGCTGAGAGGATGATAATTTGTGCAACTTGGTTATGTTTAGGCTACAGGTATTATTTTGCTAGTGTATGTCCGCAACCAAAACGTCTTTATCAAACCAACTACGACTGGGCTGCAGGTCAACTCTACCACCTAACGAGTAGATCCCATCCCCAACTCACCGCCCAGCGAGACCATCAGCAATTGTTGACTGCGTCTTCTTTGTTTTTCTTCCCATGGCGAATTGTAAGCCCGCCAGCCAGGCGGAGCATCTATAACCAAAATCCTTTGTTTTTGTCAGATCGACAACAAATGAAACAACCTAGAAACAAACAAATAGCAATCATAACTCCAATAAATAAAATCAATATATACACTCGAAGGCAAACGCCAAGCCCGCCAAGCACAGCGCTAGAGGCTTACTTAAGCGGAATTGCGGGCTGCGATTGGCGTGTGGGCAAAGAGCCCCCCACCCGGCGCGGGCAGCCCCCTCAACAGCGTCTGGAGGGCCAGCGCGCTAGCCCCGAGCACTGAGCAGCAGCCCCCGGGCAACCGCCATCATCGCCATCGTCATCGCTGTCGCTGTCGCTGTGGCACTAACACCCCATTCACCAATTATCCTCGCTCGCTCCTGCCTCCGCCTCCTCTCCTACTTACACTTACTCGTCTCCCTCCATCTTCCATCTTCCACTTTCCCCCCCTCCTCCTCCGCCATCGTGCATCTCGCTTTCCTTCATCCATCATTCATTTTTGATCTATCCTCCGCTTGTCAGAGTGAGAAAAAGTGTCCTTGTCGTTCTCTCCAGAACTCCCGTGAAACTCTCTTTTGGGTTCCGCTTGGTACCGTGCCCGGCCCGATTTGGAAAAGGCCAGCCAGCTCTCTACTCCGCCGCGCGCCCTCTCTCTCTCTCTCTCTCTCTTGCTCCCTCCCTAGACATCATTCAAGCAACGCACACGCTCCCAATCGGTTGATAATCAATCCCTCTGTGTGTCTGTGGGAGGCTCCTCCGTCTGTCTCGGGTTTTCTGACTCGTTGTTTGGCGGCTGCGGCTGCTGTGCCCATCGTGCGCTAGCTTTACCCGCACGGCTATCACCTCCCTCCGCACATTCGATCCTTCCCTCAGAACAGCGACCTCTCAGCAGCTTCATCCCCTCTTTCCGAGCGACAGATCGAAACCGCCTCTCCTAGGCCGGACGTCCCTTCTCGATTTTTTTTTGGTCCTGTCGTCTCTCTTGTTTTCCGCCAGCGCGTCGTCCATCCAACTCCGTTGTCCCTACAACCTACGACTGCATACACTGCCCTGTACCCTCCCTGCGCGAACACTATCGTGGCTTTGTCAATTCGCTTCAGTCATCCCGGCCAAACTACGGCTTCACTACTCAGATCCTCACCGGTTTTCTGAAAACAACTCACAACTGTCCGACTATCGTTTGCCATAGTAAGACTGCTCGTGTTTCCCCTGCTTGGCCCCTTAAACTGCCCATTCGACTGCCCCACTTCGTTGGTCATGTTGTTGTCTCGGCATCGTGTCATCATCCCATCTTGGAAACATACACTCTCTTCTATCGCATGCTGTCGATTACCTGCCTGCTGGCATGTTAAGCTAATCCTGTTATCCTAGGTCGATTGCACTGGCCACCGTTGCCGTCGTGTGACAGTTCCAACTACCGTCAGCCCAATCCCGATTCGGGAATCTGTACAACCTCTCCAACGAGGAAATATTCTATAATTTAATCCATACAAATGGACCAACAAGGCCAATCCGGAGGTGTCCCCGGCCCTGCCGGTCGCCGGCTCCATATAGCTCATCGGAGAAGTCCGTCTGAGCTCACTCCTTTAATGAGTACGCAGCTTTCCCCTTCGCCTGCTGGCCATCACTAATCAATCGGCTCATCTAGTGGAACAACTTGCGATCCAACAGCAGATCGAGCTGCTCCAGCAGCAACAACAACAAATTGCTGCAACCCATCAGCAATACGTCAACATGGGGCTCCTACAACCCCAACAACCCATGGGCCAGGTTCCCGGATATTCTCCAAACATGCAAGGACAGGGAGTTTCCCCTCAGGTTAACGCCTTCCAATTTCCTCAAATGCAGCAACAACAAATGGGTGGTGCCATGAACAATGGTCACTCTCACCGTCGTAATCAATCTGCCCTTCCGGGAATGGGCATGGGCCCTCCCCCGGCCCCCTCGTCCGGCGCTTCTGGGTCGGCTTTTGCAGATATTCATCAAGGGAACCAAAATCGCGAGAATAACGCACCTTCTCGAGGACGCGGTGCCCCTGCCGGTGGTGGCCATCAACGCCGTCACTCCTTGGCCCTGCCTGAGGCGAAGAAAGCCGCCGAACTAGCCCAGCAAAAACGAGCAACCGCCGGTTTTCAATTTCCCGCTCCAAGCCCTGGGGGATCCAGTAGCGCTGCCGACACCTCACCCCCCGACGACAAGCCGAAGACGCCGCAAGGACTTGGTTTACAGCGTGCAGGGGGCGGCAACTTTCGTGGTGGCGCTCATGGAAGAAGTCAGTCTATGGCCGTTGGCCGGGGTGCCGCTGGCTTCCAGTTTCCCATTCCAGAGAGCGGGCAGGCCGAACAACCCAAGCGTGGTCACGGTCGATCCCAATCGAGAAACTTTGATGGCAATTGGAGACAGCCAAATAATAACAACCAAGACCAGCAAAAGTCCAACCAGGGACATAATCAACAACAGGGCGGTGGTGGCTTCCAGCCTGGCCATCGTGCTCGACCTTCCATGAACCAGTCAATCGGCTCTATCGGCCAATTTCAATACGCCAATCAGCCCCAACTCATTCAACTGCCCCAGGGTCAGGTTGTTATGGCACCCCAAATGTTCAACGGCCAGCAGCTCAACCCTCTTCAACTTGCTCAACTTCAGGCCATGCAGCAAAATGGCCAGATGAACGGCTCAATTGGTCTCCAAGCCAGCCAACATGCACCTCAGCAGCTCTCTTCTCAGCAGCAGCAACAACAAAGGAAGACGCTCTTTACGCCTTATCTTCCCCAGGCTAACCTACCTGCCCTGCTGAGCAACGGACAATTAGTTTCCGGTATCCTACGTGTGAACAAGAAGAACCGTTCAGACGCCTACGTCACTTGCGCAGAACTCGATGCAGATATTTTTATTTGTGGCAGCAAAGACCGTAACCGTGCTCTCGAGGGTGATTTCGTCGCTATCGAGTTGTTGGATGTAGACGAAGTCTGGACTCAGAAACGTGAAAAGGAGGAGAAGAAGAAACGCAAAGATATCACCGACACCAGATCAGGTGATAAAGTTTCTCGATCCGATTCCGGCGCCAACGGTGATAATCAGCAAGTTGGCCCAGATGGTAGCATTCGCCGCCGTGGTAGTCTGCGTCAGCGTCCTACACAGAAGAAGAATGATGATGTTGAAGTTGAAGGCCAAAGTCTTCTACTTGTTGAGGAAGATGAAATCAGTGATGAGCAGAAGCCTTTGTATGCAGGCCACGTTGTTGCCGTTATTGAACGAGTCGCAGGTCAAATGTTTTCCGGTACCCTTGGCCTTCTCCGCCCAAGTAGCCAAGCCACAAAGGAGAAGCAAGAAGCCGAACGTGCCGCCCGAGATGGTGGCCATGGTCGGCAATCTGACCGTCATCAGGATAAGCCCAAGATTGTATGGTTCAAGCCTACCGACAAACGTGTTCCTCTGATCGCCATTCCCACTGAACAAGCCCCTCGCGATTTTGTCGAAAAACACCAAGACTATGCCAACCGCATTTTTGTCGCCTGTATCAAGCGGTGGCCTATCACCTCGCTTCATCCCTTTGGTACCTTGGTGGAACAACTTGGTGAAATGGGTGACTTGAAGGTCGAAACTGATGCCCTTCTCCGTGACAACAACTTCGCGGCCGATGAGTTTTCGGAAGCCGTGTTGAAGAATGTTGGCTGGGAGGACTGGTCCACAGCTTCTGAGGGTGATGCCCTACTTGCATCCCGTCGTGATTTCCGGGACGAGAAGACCTTTACTATCCACCCTACCGGCACCAAGGAGCTTGCCGACGCGTTCCATATGAAGCAACTGGCCGATGGCAAGGTTGAACTTGGTATCCACGTTGCTGACATTGCACACTTTGTCAAGCAGAACTCCCTTGTGGACCGGGAAGCGAAAAAGAGAGGTACCGGCGTTTATTTGATGAATCGAGTTGTCAACATGCTACCGCCTCGTTTGTCAACCGATGTTTGCTCGTTGCTTCCCGATCAGGAACGTTTAGTCGTCAGCGTTGTCTTCCAGGTAGACCCTTCGAATGGTGTTGTGGATGATAACGTCTGGATTGGAAAGGGAGTTATCAAGAGTTCTGGCAAGCTGAGCTATGATGATGTAGATGCCACCCTTAATGGAAACACTGATCTTCCCTTGGAGGGGGCAACCGCTGCTGAAATCCGTCTTTTGGGGGTGAGTAGCTCTTTCGGGTACGTCATAAGATGATATATTAACAAAATTTCCACAGGCCATTACCACCAAGTTTAAGGAAGCCAGATTTGGAAACCGGGCAACCAATATCCCATCTCTCCGCCTTCTCTACCAGCTTGATGACGAGAACATGCCAGTTGAGCACAACATATTCGACTCTTCCCCAACTCATGAGTTGATCGAAGAGCTCAGCCACAAGGCCAACTTCTTCGTCGCACGCAAGATCTACGCAGCGATGCCCGATAAGGCATTCCTTCGCCGCCAAGCTGTTCCCAACTCTCGCCGACTTCAAAGCTTTGTTGACAGAATGAACAGGCTAGGCTTTGAGATGGACCCTACCAGCAGTGGAACTCTACAAGCCAGTCTTTTCAAGATCGAAGATCTCGATCTCCGCAAGGTACGAAACGTGATCTCAACACCGCCTAATAAATTGTTACTAATTGATTATATGTATAGGGTATGGAAACTGTCTTGGTCAAAGCAATGCAACGCGCCAAGTACTTTGTTGCCGGTAACTTGACCGAGGAGCAACGTCAACACTATGCGCTCAACCTGCCTATCTATACCCACTTCACAAACCCCACTCGACGCTACGCCGATATCCTTGTCCATCGTCAACTCGAGGCGATTCTGTCAGACGGCGCCATTGAATTCTCTGAAGATGTCGAGACACTGACGAAGACTGCCGAGCAGTGCAACAACAAAAAGGACTCTGCTCACAACGCTCAGGAACAGAGTGTTCACATTGAATCTTGCCGTATCATGGACAAGAAGAGGCAAGAAATCGGCGGTGATCTTATCAGCGAGGGTATTGTCCTCTGTGTCTACGAGTCGGCCTTTGACGTTCTTCTCCCTGAATTCGGCTTTGAAAAGCGTGTTCACTGTGACCAGCTTCCTTTGAAGAAGGCAGAATTCCGCAAAGAAACTCGTGTTCTTGAATTGTATTGGGAGAAGGGCGTTCCTTCTTCTGCCTATATTCCTGAAGACGAACGTCCCAATGCAAGCAGCTCAAGAGCGGCACATGCTGCCGCTGCTGCACAACAAGCGGAAGCAGCTCGCGAACGCGCCAGAGAACGGGAAGAGGCCCAGCGGAAGCAGACGGAAACCGGAACTATGTCTACCGACGATGTTGACGCCCTGTTCGACGACGATGATGATATGTCGGAAGTCACCGAAATGGCTGCTGGCGTTTCGCTCAATTCTTCGGGCGATCGAACCACTCACAGCATGCCTCCCTCGCCTACACGAAACGGACATCCCGACCAAGCTCCACACCGTACTCGCTCTGATCCCAAGATTGCAGTGAGCGCCAGCGACACTCCAGAGGCTAAGATGACGAACAAGGAGAAATACCTTGATCTTTTCAAGCTTCGCGAAGAAGATGGGGAGTACATTCAGGACGTGACAGAAATGACTCGTGTTCCTATTATCCTCAAGACTGACTTGAGCAAGAGTCCACCGTAAGTTTTTTTTTCTCATTTTCTACTTGCCTGCCAATCTAGATATTAACCACCTTTTAGTTGCTTGACAATCCGCTCTGTCAACCCGTACGCTCTTTGAGTGATTTGAAGGCTTGCGGCAAGTCGATACGAGGTCGACAAGTCAGTCTCGACCAATAGCACTCGCCAATTGGACCGAACGACATTTATACGAATACGAGTAATAATGTTATCACCTCTTCTTGGAGCTGTTGCTTTTGTCGGCGCGTGACCGTCTGGTCAGATTTTGTTATCACGCTGACTGTTTCTGGATTCTCCTTCATGTGATATTGGTTTGTCCAGGCATATATACACTTTTACATTACAAATGAGACTACCGGCAGAAACTATCGGTCAGGTCGTCTCCTTGGTCCTACCTTGCGCTACGTTGTTGTTATGGTACAGTAGGAAGATTGCTTTTTGTACAAGGTTGGACGTGCAGTTGAATATGGCGAAAATTTGCATTTTTATTAGCGATGACTACAGACAGCAAACCGTCGGGCGTCGGCGGCCGAACAGGGGGAGGCTTATTTATCTGTGCAAGTATCAATTAGTTAATGCGCACAGGTATAAATATCATATTTTTATTGTTTATTGTCTTTTTGTTATTACTCCGAGATGAGATCAGGAGAGAAGCCAAAGATTGTGTTGGTGCAGAGCGTGTGTTGCTTTTTTGCTACTTTTTATATCACCTGCAAAACAGAGATACATGGCCTAGAAATATTTCGCATAGTTATTTTCCGAAATGCAAATTTTTTTAATTTTTGTTGCCCAATATTCATTTATTGATAGTAGATTGAACCAATCGAGGGATTGTATAAATGAGATTACTCGGATTCAGCGGTATAGATAAGTGGACTGAAAAGAGTAGAGAAGAGGAAAAGAAAAGGAGAAAAGAAAGACTATCACCCTCGTCCAATGTGAAATGCAAATGAGTAACCCCCAAAAAACAACACCTGACCAACCAACCCTGTATGCAATACCCCGTCCCTGTGCAAATATAATTCATTGTCGTCAATTGTCATCATCATCATGAATCCAAAAAGAAAAGAAAAACCGTCTATGGTAATGTATATATCTCATGATCCAAATCCAGGTACCAAAGTATATATGTAAATTATCTCGTCATTCAAAAGACTGTCATCAACGCCTCATAGCCTTCGAAGGCCGATTCTCGGTTTTCGCTTGACGGCAGCGGATCCTTTGCGAACACCACTACCTGACGAGGGTTTGGTGACTTTGGTGGGTTCGAGAGGTTTAGTAGCAACGGCTGGATTGTTGTGGAATTGTCCAAAAGGGGATCTTTGTTGTGGAGCTTTCATGACAAGTGAAGCAGTCTGGGGAGTTGGCAATGGCAGTGATGATGAGCTTTTGGTCGAGAACAAAGTGCTTGCCACGTTCTCTTTCCCGCGGCTGACACGACGGTTTGGACTGGCGGCAGGTTCGCCCTGTCCGTCTTCATAGATTTCGTACGACGAGTTCAAGACAGAGGATGCGTGGGCGAACGTTTTTTGAGGCTGTTGTCGTGGTCCCGGTGGTGTATTATATTCGTGGAAAGACGATGCGGGTGAGGTTGTATTGGTCATGTTTGCGGCAATATTTCGCTCAGACGAGGTCATACCATCAGACGAGCCGTCGTCGTCGGATGAACTGTCGTACATGACTACATCTGTATCGCGGGGAGAAGCTGTTGAGAGAACTGACAACGGCCGCTTTTCTTGGTCATTTCTTCGAGAAAAAGATGGCGCGCTTATGATAGGCTCGGGTGACAGCGAAGGATCGTTTTCTTTATAGTCATCCATGGCATCCTCACTGTCGGTCTGCATGTTTTCTTCCGGTATCTCGACCGAAGCCGCTGCAGCGGTGGTTTTCTTCATGACTAAGCCTGTTCTTCTCGTCTCCTGGGGTTGTGTTGAAGACTGTTCTTCGGTTTCAAGTCGGGGTACCATCGCGGGGTCTTCTCCACGCTGCTTTGCTTCCAAGACGGGTTGCTTCAAATTGTTCGGTATTGGCGCGTGTATCGATGTCATGAGCTTGGCTTGGCGCGCAAATTCGCCGTAGTCTTCTTGAAGCAATGCGCCGGCGGACGAGTTGAGTGCAGAGTCTGGGTTTGGATGGATCAAAAGACACGATATTGTCTACACATCATCAGCAGCATATTCGGGAAGATTGGCCATTGCTTCCGAAGCAAACATACCACAAGGATGTCTCTCAAGGTTAACTTTGGTTCCCAGTCTCTCTTGAGAGTATCTACGCATACGGCGCCAGTCGACTCTTCCACGTTTGGGTGCCAGATACGCGTCTTGAACGCCGCCTTTGGTGGGCTGGCGGGATAGTCCTCCGGGATTCTGAGGTGCAGTCGCCACAGCCCGTCGCCATAGGGCGTACCGTGAGGTCCGGCGACAAGCACGGTGAGTTGGCTTAGGTCGTCGGCAGTGTGTCCATCTGCGTCTGGGAAGAGGTAATTTGGAGGAAGGTCAGTGTGGTGGAGGTCTGCATGGTCGGCGATGAGCCGACGAAGCTTGGAGACCTGGTGACGACAGCTGGGTTAGTATCAAGTACGGCGGCGAACTGTCACATGCATCCGGGGGCGATGCAAGCTGCAGAGGACTTACCATTCTGCAGAGTGAGAGGGGCGGACAATGCTGGATTCAAGTCGGTGTGTATTCCACAGGGCGGTTCGTCACAGTCAGGGCGCGGTCAAAGCGAATTGGCAAGCACAGTATAGCAGCGCGATAGTGCAAAGAAAGCGATTCGAGGAATGTCGAAAAGACGAGGGCCACAGGAAAGGGAAGGCGAGAGACCAGGGTTTGTTTCCAGGGACCAAGGGCACACGAAGGGGGGCGTGCTCGCTCACTAACGCGGCGGTGATGACGGTTTGTTGTTGTTGCTGGGGAAGCGAGAGCGGAGAAGTCGCGGTTGCTGCTGATCCCGCGCTAGTCCTGTTTGGGCCTGCGCGTTCGGCCTGGCAGCGCGTCTCGCGTCAGCCAATATATCCGTTTTGGGAAAGGTCTGCAATGACTGCAACAGAGTATACACCATACAGCCTCTCCTACAAATACGTGCCTGCTGAGAAGGATTGCGGTGGGAATGTGCTCGTATGATTAACTAATAATAATCGTTCGTTCATTCATGATTAAAAACATATGGCCCAGTTGCTGCACTCCCAGCAGAATAAGCACGCAAGATAAAGATCCAACTTTTAGACATCAAAAGGCCACAGCATAGGGAGCCTACAACTGGCAGAAAAAATGTATGGGCCAAGCCAGATTGGGTGAATCTGTTGGTACCAAGAGAAGAAAGAAAAACACCATCACTGTTGGCTAGGCGAGGCATTCTACAGAAGCATAGCGGCAACGACACCAGCAACGAGAGACAGGCCAACAGGACCAGCAGTGGCAGCGGCACCGGTACCGGTAGTCGACGAAGCACCGCCGGACGCGCTGGCAGAGCCCGAAGCGCTGGTGCCAGATTCAGAAGCAGTGGCAGATCCAGATGCAGTGCCGGTGGCGGAGCCGGAGGCAGCAGAACCAGAGGTGGCAGTCGTGAAGCCCGACTGCGTTCCGCTAGAGGCAGGGCTGGTAGTTCCACCAACACTGGCAGATGTAGTAGGAGTTGGCACAACAACAGGCGTGGTCAGTCCGGCGGGGATCGAAGCAGCTCCGGGCTGCGAGGTGACAACAGCCGGTTGGGTGGTGACAGGACCGGGCTGGCCGGTAACAGCGCCGAGAGAGTTGGTCTCAGTCAGGTACTGGGTGGCTGGGTTGCTCTGCTGGAGAGTTAGCGACTTGATAGTGATGACGATTGTGAAGACCAGAACTCACCACCGAGACTGGGGTAACAGTGTCCTGCCCGAGGGCAACAGCCGAGAAGGCAACGAGGGCAATGACGGAACGCATTGTGAGGGCGAATGAAGTTGTTGCTGGGATATGATTAGATGCTAAGGTGAAACGAAGAGGTAGCGACTGAGCAGGTGGATAGGTGGATGAGGAAGTAACGAGGACTAGCAGCAGGGCAGAGCGGCTTTAAATACGGCGGCGATGATCCGACCCAACTGCCAATATCACGATAATACGTACAACAATAGTAATAACAAATCGCAGCAGCCTGCAAAGCCAAAAGGCCAAGACTTGGCCCACTCGCTTTGTTCATGCATCGCCGCAAGACTTGTCCAGAGCTTCCCCCGCCCTGTTAGCGTTAGTGTCTCACGCTGCGCAGAGTGATTCGCCCGGATGCAGCCAAACCCAGCCCGGGGCCAGCACTAAAGCAAGATGTCTCATTATTTTTTCTTGTTATGGTGGGAGTGCGCAGTATTGCTTTGCTCTCGTCATCTTTGCGTCGCGGTGTGGCTGTCGTTTGGGGCAGTTCTCGCAACAACAGCTTTGATAACATGAATTCAATATCTGGACATGCGGATGCATTCGACATGTCTAGATTAAGGATGATCATTGGCGAGCCCCTTGCATCGTACAACTTTGTCTGCTCGTACCTATCCTTGTCACTCCTGTTCAGCTTGGCATTGACTGACAGGTAACATGTACTACGCATCGATCACTCTATATTCGCAGATGGTAGCGCCATACTCGGCCGAATGCCATCAATCAATGTCTCGCCTCAAAAACTTGCTTCGGCGGCTTTGTTTTCCACTTTCGGTAACCTCATAAGCAGGCATAGCCGGCATTAACTACGGTACGTATTTTTAATACTATTTGTTGGCAGCGGTGAGTTGGTGAGTTGGTGAGTTGGTAATTTGTCCAGGTGAATAGCTTGCGTAATGCAAAGCCAGCCACAGACAACAGGGAATAGCGTGGCCACTGAACACGCCGATTGGTCTCACTTTGACAGCACTAGTGTCAACTATTGTTTATTTTTAACTGACTGGTCACTGGTCGGGAGATGATTCCTTTTTTTTTGGTCTTGGCTCGGAAATCCGAACTGCTATTTTGCAAGAAACTAGATTGTTGATTGAGATTTTGTCTAGCGAAATACATTCCGGTCCGAGTACAGTCCATTAGGTCGGCTCTTGTACGTTGGAATTATATTAACTCCGTTGCGTAGCTAGTTAATTAGTTGCGACTTGAATATCTAGTTGTAACAGCTAATGTAGTCATACGTTGATCGGGTGGCGTAAACCCATGTCAATTGGCGACCGTTCAGTGTTTGAACTTTTCAGGGGATTAGAATGGTCTGGTTTTGGGGCGCATCCGACTACATATAATACGTAAGCTTCTAGTTTGGATAAATTGACGTCGAATATTATTGACGAATTTGCGTGTGAAATACCGAATACAGGTGATATATATGTCCATCACAAGTGCAATCTACAAAGCGTCGCGGCGCATCACAAATTTCAATGTCCCAGAGCGTCAATCGATTATCTTTAAATATAAATATATCACGCAATAAAAACATTTAAAACGTCTAGGTCACACTTCTGGGCTTTTACATGTAGATGAAGGGCTGGCGACAACCATCACATATGTATATCGGACCTGACATTGACACTCGGCATCTGGAATACATGTAAAGTACGAGGTTCAATACACTTAACCTTTTAACGTGGACTTCAATCAAAAGACTAGCTAGAAATCAATTCATCAGATACTTCATCGTTAGGATAGTTCTACACAGTAGCAGAAGTTTAAAATCCAGTCTCTACAACGACATCTGAAACACTCTTTTCTCATAAACGTTCAAACATTGACGCTTTTGCTTTTGCTTTGCTTATATATTTATGACACCCTCGAAATGCACCCTTCCTCACTGAGCCCAGCCACCCTCACGACCTCTTCGCCGCGGCCTGACCGTCCTCACGCATCCAATCTGCAAATTCCTTGCGACTTTTCTAAACCAGCCAAAAACAACCCATTAGCCCCTTGTCTAATACTCCTTTCCAATACTAATCCGGGAGACTGCTTACCCTAACATCCCAAAACCCAGCCCTCTCATCCAAATTCTTGTACGGATTCCGTCCACCACCCTCACGCTCGATCTGGCCCGCCCATGCGCTGTGCGTAATCGGCTTCAGCTTCTCAGTTCCCAGCACAAGCCCAATTGATACCAAGACCACCGAGACCAATGCTTCGATCGTGACGTCCGGTGGCAAGAGGCCGAGAGGGTTGCTGGGTACGACGGTCGAGTGTGCGACGTTGCTGGAGAGTGTGGTGTGCTCGTGGGCGGAGTAGCCTCTGCGGTTCAACGGGTTAGTTAGTTATTCTTTTTTCCTCCTTTTTCTATGGCTTTGTCGCCATAGAAAGTCGCAAAGGAAACAGATAGTTAATCACGTACGCATGTGCTAGCAGGATGAGACCGAAGAGGGTGATGACTCGCGAGAAAAATCCCATTGTGAAAAAAAAAGGAAGAAACGAAACAGAAACAGATTATGGGTTCAATACAGGCAGAAAAGCCCTGTCTGTACCGAGTCGCGATAAGTCGTTCTGAAGTCGTGGGGGAAGTAACTGATGGGAAGAAGTTAAAACGCACCTCCGGCAATGCGCAGGTCTAACTACGGGGCGAGCGGGCCAATCACCACCCCCTAACAACCAGCAAATACGGATTACCACTATCAAGTTATCAACAATCTACTCAGTAATTTTAGACAAAAAAAAAGTCCGCAGATGTCACTCCAGACTGCTTCAATTCTTTAAGGCTAGATATAGACTGGCCGTGTTTCTAAGAGGTCAAAAGAAAATTCATGATATTTTAATGATTGTGACATCAACGTCCATATTCATCATCCCGTTCTTTATTTCATAAGCACATAACATTTAAAGTTTTTGCATGGCAATCTGATGGCATTGTTAGAATAAGAATTGAAAAGAATGAGACGCGGAATCAAAACTTACAACGTCGGTGGACTGGACGTGGTCCTCGTCCTCCTCAATTTGTGCCTGGAGGTCCATGGTCGAGACCTTTTCGTCTTCGACGACCAAGTTGATCTGGAGCTTCTTAATACCGAAACCGACAGCAACAAGCTTGGAGGCACCCCAGACGAGACCGTCCATCTCAATGGCACGGACATTCTTCTCGAGCTCTGCGAGGTCGGTCTCATCATCTACAAAAAGTTAGAAGCTGTAAATAAAAGATTTTCTCCACAAAAACTCACCCCATGGCTTGACTTCAAGAGTGACGATGGACTTGGCGGCGGGCTTGGTCTTGCCCTCCTTCTTCTTCTTGTACTCGGCAAGGCGGGCCTCACGCTCCTTGACAACTTCAGGGTCTTCCTCTTCCTCCGAGTCGCTGCCAAAGAGGTCATCCACATCGTCGTCGTCGGCGGGCTTATCCTTGGGGTTGGTAGGAAGCTCCGTCGTCTCAGGGCCATAGGTGGTGTAGGCCTTGGTTGGGTCACCAGGCAGAGTGGAGAATTCCGACTCGTATGAGGCAATGTGTGTGTACCAACGGGCAACGTGAGGGTACTTGGCAGCGTCCGGGGCGGCGCTGAAGGCCTTGTAGGTTACAACATCGGCCTGGGTAGGGGCATGGCTGCATCAGCGAGTTAGCTTTGTGGGAGCTCATTTCCGACGACTGATGCAAGTAAGAGAGTGTGCAGTGTGCGTGTGCGTGTCATTAAATATCAGAAGCGCGATTGCTCGCATTGTTGTGTAGTCAAACAGCGGTGTCTTAAGCCGCCTCCTAAACACGGACCAATTTGATTTCATCATAGAAAAAGCACGGCAAAGGATAAGGGGGGGAGGGGGGTAGGGACAGAAGGAAGAATTTTCGCGACGTACCCAACAATGTAGCTGCGCGTGGCGAGGTAGCTGTTGGCAATAGTAAGGCCGGCTTCTGAGACAAAGTCGGTGAAACCCATTGTGACTGTCTGAGAGAGAGTATGGAGGAAGACCGGGGAGTCGAAAATCAATGCGTGTGGATAGGAGAAGAGCAGAGAGAGGGGAGGAAGAAACAGGCCAAAATTTTGGGTTGAGAATTTTCTCTGGGCGGGAAGCAGCCCCTCCTTACCACTTTGTCCCTAGGGGCCGCCACGTGATCGTTGCCCGGCCACTCAGCACTGCGACCCCCGCCACGCAAGCTAAACTCGTCTGAACTAGTAGCAGCTCGAGCTTCTCCAGAGCTTTCCAGAAAGCTCGCTGGTTGGCCGCCTATATCTATATCGTCGCTCGCATCTCTGCGCTGCAGCCGAGCACCAGCGGTTTTCGACCATGGCAGCCACGAGACTTTCACGCTCCTACCGGCCGTGGGCAATCGCATTATCGCCACGTCGGGCGCCGTTGCGGACTCGCTATCTTGGCCAGGCCGTACGGGCCGGGGTTGCTCCCCAGCAAGCTCTCCATCCACTGCGACTCTCACACCACAGACACTATGCGACTGGTGGCCGGCCTCAGCCTCCCGGGGGCACCCACCGCATGAACTTGGGAGGCGAGGAAAAATCTGCTTTGGAACAGTACGGCGTTGATCTCACCGCAAAAGCCAAGTCTGGAAAACTCGACCCCGTTATCGGCAGAGACGCAGAGATCCATCGAACAATCCAGGTCCTGTCGCGGCGGACAAAGAACAACCCTGTCCTCATCGGCGCCGCAGGTACCGGAAAGACGGCGATCCTGGAGGGTCTGGCGCAACGGATTGTACAAGGCGACGTACCGGAAAGCATCAAGAATAAAAAGGTCATTTCATTGGACCTCGGATCTCTTATTGCCGGAGCAAAGTTCCGAGGCGACTTTGAAGAACGACTAAAAGCCGTCTTGAAGGAGGTCGAAGATGCACACGGAAGTGTCATTCTGTTCATTGACGAACTGCATACGCTTCTCGGCCTCGGGAAAGCCGAAGGTAGTATTGACGCAAGCAATTTGCTGAAACCCGCACTGTCGAGAGGCGAGCTTCAATGCTGCGGTGCTACTACCTTGAGTGAGTATCGTTTGATTGAAAAAGATGTGGCTTTGGCGCGGCGCTTTCAGCCTATCCAGGTCAGTGAGCCTTCCGTGGCCTCTACCATATCTATTCTACGTGGCATCAAAAACAAATACGAGGTTCATCACGGCGTGCGAATCACCGATGCTGCAATCGTTGCCGCGGCTACATACAGCAATCGTTATATCACCGATCGTTTTCTCCCAGACAAAGCAATCGACTTAGTGGATGAAGCTGCATCCGCTTTGCGCCTACAGCAAGAATCAAAACCAGACTCGATTCAGGAACTGGATCGAGAAATCACCACCATACAAATTGAGTTGGAATCCCTTCGAAAGGAAACAGACATCACAAGCAAGGAACGCCGGGAGAAATTACAAGACATGCTTAAATCGAAACAAGAAGAGGTCGCAAAACTGATGGAGACTTGGAACAAAGAGAAAGAAGAAATTGAAAGCATTAAGCGAACCAAAGAGGAACTGGAGAAATCGCGATTTGAGCTCGAGAAGGCTCAACGCGAGGGCAACTTTGCAAGAGCTGGGGAGCTACGGTACTCTGTCCTTCCTGCTCTTGAAGCCAAACTACCACAAGAAGGGGCCGAAGTCAAAGAGGGACAAACCTTGATACACGACTCGGTGACTGCAGATGACATTGGAAATGTCGTTTCGCGCAGCACCGGAATCCCCGTCACAAAGCTGATGGCCGGAGAAGTTGAAAAGTTGATTCACATGGAAGACACCCTGCGGCAATCTGTACGCGGCCAGGATGAGGCCCTTTCAGCTGTCGCAAATGCAGTTCGCATGCAGAGAGCAGGGTTAAGCGGTGAAAATAAACCTTTGGCCTCCTTTATGTTTCTTGGTCCCACTGGTGTTGGAAAAACGGAGCTCTGCAAGAAGATGGCCAATTTCCTTTTCTCCACCGAGAGTGCCGTCTTGAGGTTCGATATGAGTGAGTTTCAGGAAAAGCACACAATCAGCCGGTTGATTGGCGCACCCGCAGGATATGTGGGCTATGATGACGCCGGTCAACTTACTGAAGCCGTGCGAAGAAAACCGTATGCAGTCCTGTTATTCGACGAATTCGAAAAGGCCCACCGAGATATCTCGGCTCTCTTGCTACAAGTTCTCGATGAGGGCTTCCTTTCCGATTCCCAAGGTCACAAAGTCGACTTCCGCAATACAATTATTGTTCTCACATCCAACCTGGGCGCAGAAATTTTGGTTGGATTGGATCCTTTGCACAAGCATGAGCTCTCCGATGAAGGAGATGTCCCCGCCCCGGTCAAGAAAGCCGTCATGGACGTCGTTCAATCAGCCTATCCGCCCGAATTCCTGAACCGCCTGGATGAGTTTATTATTTTCAAGAGGCTTTCAAAGGACGCTTTGCGTGATATTGTCGACATTCGACTGAAGGAATTGCAAGCAAGGTTGGATGATCGACGAATGACGCTCCAGGTCGACGAGGAGATCAAAGATTGGCTCTGCGAAAAGGGCTACGATCCTCGTTACGGCGCTCGCCCGCTCAACCGTCTCATTGCGAAAGAAATTGGTAATAGACTTGCCGATAAAATCATTCGAGGCGAAATTGCAGCTGGACAGACTGCGAGGGTTAAATTCAACGACGCAAAAGGTGGAGTAGAAGTTGTCCCGGCCTAGGTCCCTTGGTGATGTCAACTTTATGTGATACGAAAAGCATGATTCAGGTGGCGTCTTTGTTTTATTTCCCTTTTTGAAGGTTTTGGTTATTGCATGGAGGATGTTGAAAATCGCCCATATAGTGTATAGTACTCGCCTCGTCTCCGCTCTGTGAGCTTTGTCGACCTGTAATATAATTAGTATATAATGCCACTTCTGTATATTATCAACAACAGAGATTTTCTTGTAAAACTTACCTTCGTATATCAATTGATAATATTCTTCACATCAACTTGAAGTTTTCGCAGTCTTAGCACAACGTGCCTGTCGCTTGGCTAGGAAGGAGTGGCCAGTTGAGCAGCAGTGGAAGGAGCGAGGGTCAAGAAAGACGAACCTCCGAGATGATTTTCAACTCCGCACGAACAACGCTTACCCACACAGTCTTCTCGGCCATGGCGTCTTTAAAAAGGAGAAGAGAGTCTGTGTTTAGCAGCTCATACCAGCCACCGAACTCGCAGCGCCCTGCACCAAGAGTATCCTACACGACAAACTACCATGTCGACGAAAGGCCCAGTCTACCGCACTTCTTCCAGAACTCCCGGGCTGACCATACACAGGAAGCAATACCCCAGCAAGCTGGCGAGGAACAAGGGTCAATCGACGAAAACATTCAGGTTATCATGGCTGTTGACTTGAAAGAACGTGGAACTGTGGGATGTTGCTATTATGTCGCGCAAGAGGAGCAGCTGAGAATCCTTGGTGATATCCAACTTGGAGGAAAGGAAGTGATTGATACACGTCAGTGTTGCCTTCAAGGTTTGACGGTTTTTTCTAAGCCTGTGTTTAGTGATACTTGAAATCAACCCAACAACAATACTTACTTCCACACGGGCAGAGGAAGCTACAGTGAAAGTGCAACAGGGTTATGGTTTGCATTCATACTTTTCCTACATTTTTCATCTCCCTGACCTGAGGCAGATGATCTTTTTCATCTTCCATATCAAATTGACACCCGACCTGCTCAAGAGTTCAACTTCAACAATGCAAGGGCCAAGTTGGCAAGCTTGGAGATATTTCAACAGGAGGACCTTGCTCAGTTCTTGGTACCTGGAGAAGGACTTACACAGACTGAAGAAGTAGCTGCGGAAAACTTGGGTCTTTCTTTTGAAAAAGGCCAAGTTCTTCGTCTTGCTGGAGCCGTCGATATCGAAAATTCCGTCTCTATTGGATGTGCTGGAGCTGTCCTTGCCTACGTTCAACGGCAGGGCATCAGCGACATCGCGCAACTAGGAGATGAATTTATTACCCGTCCAGTGCTATCAGTTGAGGCCTTCTTTCTCAGAGGGACAATGTGAGAGGACTTGCTATCAAAATGGTGATTTGAATTCTAACTCTCAAAAAGGCACATTAGTCCCCACACCCTCTCTGCTCTACAAATACTGCAATGCGAATCTCATCCGAATGCCTTCAACCAGGGACCTGGGAAAACATCGTCTCGTGGGAAAGAGGATTTTTCCCTCTACGGTCTTTTCCATCAACATATTCTTACGCCCCAAGGCAAAAATCGCTTGAAACAATACTTCCTCCGCCCTAGCATCGAGCCTGACGTTATATCGGAGAGACAGGATATACTAAGCATTCTTTTGTGGCCAACCAATGCTTCTGTCGTGCAGAAATTGACCGCCAGTCTCAAGAAGATTAAAAACATGCGTCCGGTCATAACAAGTCTTCACAAAGGTCTTAGTAGCGGCAAAGCTACTTTTGGGGGACTCAAAGGTACTATTTGGAGCACATTGTTGAATGTATGTTGGCCTCGAGTTTTGTTATCAGCTTCCTAATACATCAGCTCAGTTTGCATTTCATACCATTGACCTGCAAGAGGCGATACGAGAGGTATCTTGGCGAGATTCTATTGCATTTCGTGATAGGGTAAGTTCGAGATACATCTTAGGTTACCATGTGACCGATTATCGCTGATTGAATTGCAGGCCGTCAATGTTCTTGATGGTTTTAGTCTTCATGCTGTGGGAAAAATTGTCTACGACACGGTTTGAACCCAATTCCTGTGGATGTGACTCGATCTAATTGAAATTTAGGTTGACATTCAGGACTCCCAACAACAACAGCGCACAGTGGTCAAAGCTGGGGTGGATAGGGAGCTTGACCTACTGAAAGACCGCTACAATGGACTAGATAGCCTGTTAAAACAGGTGGCCATCGACGTCGCTTCTACCATTCCTACCAATCTTGGAATTGATGTTAACGTTATATATTTCCCACAACTAGGGTTTAACATCGCAATTCCTTTTAACGAACAAGGAATTGCTGCCTATAACGGCGAAGACGACAGTTGGGAACAGATCTTCACAACAGAAAATCGTGCTTACTTCAAAGACAGCCGAATGAGAGAGATGGATGAGACATTGGGTGACATTTATGGGCTTATCTGTGGTGCGGAATTTCTAGTTGTTTAGTAGTTCATCTCGGCTACAGTACTTGCTGACAATTTCCAGAGAGGGAAATCGAGATCGCTCATGAGCTCGCGCAGAGAGTCCTACAGTACGAAAAAGTTCTTTTGGCATCATCTGATTTGTGTGGAGAGCTTGACTGGTATGGGATCATCTTAGAATTGATTTTCTTGATCTGATTGAATAGCTATCTTGCCATGGCAAAAATGGCGAGCATTTATAACTTTGTCTGCCCACGAATCTCTCCACAAAATGCTATTCGAATCATAGATGGAAGGTAACCTAAATCAGTCGTCATCATTCAGAAATTTATTGCTAAATTTTTTATTACAGACATCCACTTCAGGAACTAATGGTTTCTTCATACGTTCCTAACGATGTTCAGCTTCGTGGTGGTTGTGGCCCTCAGAGCGACAGCGATATCACGGACCAAAGCTTTTCGAATACACCAAGTATGTTGATTCTAACAGGGCCGAATTATTCCGGGAAAAGCGTGTACATGAGACAAGTATGTCGGTCAATACAAAAACTTTTGGGTCCTTGCTAACCTGACGAGATTGCTTTGATTGTGTACCTGGCGCATATAGGAAGGTAGGTTATGATGTTGAGCTTTGCCTTTCACAAACTTACTATAGATCAGTTTCGTACCTGCTCGGAGTGCGGATATAGGTATCACTGATAAAATCTTGACGCGTATCAGTACACCAGAGACTGTGTCTAAGGTATGTAGAATGAATATGCTGATGCTTGTCCTATGAAGTGTAAACTGCTAACAAAGGTGGTCAGATACAAAGCACCTTCATGATAGATCTACAGCAAATGTCTCTTTTGTTGAAACTTGCTACGGAAAAGAGTCTTATAGTTATTGATGAGTTTGGTAAAGGGACTGACATTAACGGTGATCAAACATACCCATTCGTTGTATTTCAGCCACTGACTCTTCTTTCTCTTGTAGATGGGGCTGGCCTCGCCTGTGGTATTTTTGAATACCTTCTAAGCCTTGATGAAAAACGACCAAAGGTTCTTGCAGCCACCCATTATCACGAGATATTTGAAAATGGCTTCCTCCCCCTCAGGAGATCCCTCTCCTTTGGTCACATGGAAGTGAGAGTCGACGAAAGTTCCCTGAATACCAGTGAGCATTTAACATATCTGTACAAGTACAACACGCCAATGCCACTACTTCAACAATATCAAAGACTAAAATGCAGCAGTGTCAAACAAGGTCGTAGTAGCCAGAGCTTTGGTACCTTGTATGTTCCGAATGATCATGATGACTGACTCCAAGGACTGACTCGATGTGATAGTTGTGCTGCAATGAATGGCATTGACCCAGCCATTGTTTCAAGGGCTGATGAGCTGGCGTCACTATCGAGCCGAGGCGAGAATCTCATGCTGGCATGTGCTCGACTGTCTAAAAAGGAGGAAGATATACTTGAAGAAGCGGTGCGTCAATTATCGTTGACTTACAAAATTGTCACTCATGCGTGTTCAGGAATCTGCCGCTCGTAATTTTCTCGAGCTAGATCTCTCTAGAGAGCATGAAAGGGGATTTAAAGACAGGATAGCAGAGTTGATAACAAAAGAGAGAGCAGTCACTACTCACGACGAGCGTGATTAGTTTGAGCTGATGCCGGTCGGCATCAACCGAGTGAAATTCGACTATGATTTACTGGTTCCGGTCTCGAACACGCTTGACAACCAATTTACAATTTCTACTGAGATGTATGTATTTGTATTTATACAACAGATTTATACAAGCTCGATTCGAAATGAATACCCAAAGTCTATTTACACCATGACAAAGCATTGGAGAACATAACGCATGATCACTGTTGAGAGCTTCAAAGTTTGACACTCTTAACAAGATTTTTCTTGATACCAGTAAGTTCACCACCGTAGCCACCGCGTTCTTCGCCTCCCTTATAGACTTGACGCATGCTGGCAAGCTTTTTCTTCTTCTGCTCAAACTTCTTTCTCTTTTTGACACGGGGATTGCGCACGTCCTTATTGCGTTTCGGCGCCAGTCCCTTATTTTTCTCAATCTGGTAAGTAATACGGCGTTTACCGTCAGGGCCGATCTCTTCGATTTCTTCAACCCGTCCACCTTGGGCCGCTTCTGCCAGCTCTGCTCGTGTCTTTTTATCGGCTTTCTTTTGCTTATTGCGGGCGGTAACCATGTCGTAATATTCGTCCTCGTCGGTCCCCTCGGCATCTCCACGGATTTCACGCGCTACACGACGATCATCCTCGTCAGAATCTCCACCCAGTTGCTCTGCTTGGTTTGCTTGGGCGCGTCCACGTCTTTCGGCCTCGGCGTTCAAGCGAGCCTGGCGATCCTTGAGACGTTCACGGTAAGGTAGATCTTCGTCACCACCTGCGTTGCGACCAGCAGCATCTCGCTTATTGCTCTTCTGTGCAATTTGGGAAGTGTAAAATCGGAGGGAGCGCTTCTTCTTGGCCTTTTCTTCAGCTTCACGGGTTGTAAGAGCGCCTTCATCGCCAAAGTCTGAGTCGTCATCGTCTTGTGGTAGAGGTGTTTTCGGCTGGCTCTTGGATTTGCGACTTGGTACTTTGACCAAATCATCCAGATCAGCCAGCTTACTTTCGGCTTTCTGAATCTTCTCGAGTCGACGGGCCTGTGCTTCTTTGTGGGCCTTTTCGGCAGCGCGTTGCGACTTGGTCAATTTCCGCTCGGTTGCGGTCTTTGCTTTCTGTTTCTTCTCTTGCGTAGGTTCTTGTTGCACAGCTAGTTCGGGTTCGGATTCTGATTCCTCAGCCTCAAGATCGACACCGTCACTTGAATCTTCTTCCGACTCCTCATCGATTTCCACGTCTTTGACGGTTTCCCAAAGCTTTCGGCATTTAACGAGAGACTCCATAACCGGGTGGTCCCTTAGTTCTGTAGGTGGTAGCGCTAAGACTTTTTCGGCATTTTCTTCATCAGCAGGCGATGTCAAGAGCGCAAAATACATGCTGATTGAGCCAAGGTATGCCGAGAGCGCCCGGAACTTGACAGTAGATAGTGGCGTAAAATCAGAATCTCCAATCGCCTCCTGGGCTTTCTCTGCAGCAGCCAAGAAGGTTGGGTATTGAGGCTCGAGCTCGGCAAAGTCTTTTGCCAGAGGCTCAAATTCGGGGTATCTCGACTTCAAAATCTTCAACTGATCTTCAGAACTCATGTCGTCTGTTATTTCCAATTGAGGAAGGACTTCTGTTATGACTTCGTCCTTGTCCTGTACATCCTTGTCGGCGTCTTGGGCAGATTCAAGCCAGTCGATCTCATCAAAACCAAAGTCGGCCTCTTTCATAGCCTTCAAATGCTTTTGTTGAAGCCTTTTTGCCTCCTGTTCCTCTTCCAGCGCATCGGCCTCGGTTTCAATAGCATCGGCGTTGTAATAGCTTTTCTTCGACGATCCCCACGCACCAAGCCCTCCTTCTTCTTCGTCGTCTTCGTCGTCTTGCCCAGGACTAGACCCATTGCGTTGTCGTTTTGATTTATATGTATACTCATCATCGTCCTCGTCGTCTTCTTCCTCGTCATAATCCCCTTCGTCTATTTCCTCATCGTCTTCATCATAGCCAAGCACTTCTTCGTCGGAAGGTTGAAAAAAGGCTTCTGTACACGATGTTATGAGATGTCGTCCTCAAGCATGAATCACAGGTAACATACCTTCTTCTTGTATCTTGCGCCGCCTCTTCGCCTCTGGACCTTCCTCTAATAAGACGTGATCGCGACCTGCAACAAATTCATCCTCCGAATCGTCAAAAGTTTCGTTGGCGTTGAACTTGGACTGGAGAGCCACATCGTTTTTCTTGGCAGAAGGCTGTCGACCATTGGCCTTCCTCTTCTTTCCCGCCATTATCGCTCAATTTTCAAAGAAATTGAGTACGAATGAACTGGTGGTGATAATTATTGTTCTGTAGAATATTTTCCCTAGTAAAAATTTAGGTGGATAAGACTCACCGCCTTCGGTGGCCCCACCAAAGCCGATGCAGCACTTCTTTAATTGGCTGACATTTTCAACCAATTGGAATAGTTTAAGGGACCCACTAGCGTGTTTATCTAATCTCTTTTTCGTAGCGTTTGGGAACTGAGGAATCTACGACAATCCTCTTTGCTGCCCATTGCGAGTCTGTATAGACCTAATTGACGGCGCAGAGGTCTTTAGAGATACACGCATCCTTTTTTACCCTTATTTGTTCCATTTTTGGTTGCTCCATGGAGTACTCCGGAACAACCATTGCGATTGCTGCTGTGCTTTTCGGAGTGTTGACTTACATGTTATACAAAATGCTGGGCTTTGGGTCCTCCAACGCATTCCCAGTTGATGGGAAGGTATGCCATTTGAATCTATATTTAATTTATGATTTCAAATTGCTTACTCTTCGACTGTGGTCCAGACTATCCTCATCACAGGCGCTTCCGAGGGAATGGGAAGATCGGCCGCGATCCAGCTTTCACAGAAAGGGGCGAACGTGATCATTGTCTCTCGATCCCCTCCGAAACTTGAAGCTGCTATCGAGCTTATCAAGGTACGAAGTTCAGTCGGTATTCTCGCTACAGCAATAATTCTGACTACATGCAGGCTGCCGCCGTGAACCCCTCCAAACAACGCTTCCACTTTATCAGTGCGGACTTGACAAACCCCGAAGACGCCGACCGGATTCTAGATGAGGCTACGACATGGAACAATGGTGTTGCTCCCGACACTGTCTGGTGCTGCGCTGGATACTGTCATCCTGGGTATTTCATCGACGTGCCTATTCAGACATTGAGAGATCAGATGGATACGGTTTATTGGACGGCCGCATATACTGCACATGCTACGCTGAGGAGGTGGCTGAAACCCGTCGCCCAAGGCGAAACGCAAGTCGCTTCTCCGCCAAGGCATCTCATTTTCACGGCCTCTACTCTCAGCTTTTTCACCGTTACTGGATACGGCCCATACTCGCCTCCGAAAGCTGCTATGCGAAATCTGTCCGATGTATTGGTGCAAGAGATTGAGATGTATAACGGTGCGCGTCGCGGTAAAGATGTAAATGCCCCTGCCGCTGATGTCAAGATTCACATTGTGTTCCCAATGGGCATCTCAAGCCCCGGCTTCGAAAACGAGCAAAAGCTCAAGCCGGACCTCACGCATATCATGGAGGAAGCCGACAAACCCCAACAGCCAGACGAGGTTGCAGCCATTGCTATTAAAGGACTCGAAAGAGGCGATTTCCAGATCATAACCAACACCATTGGCCAGCTGATGCGAACAAGCTCGCTTGGCGCCAGCCCTCGAAACAACTTCCTCTTCGATACTGCATCCAGCTGGCTGATCAACCTTGCTTGTCTTTTTATAATCCCGGATTTGACAGGAAAGGCTTTCAAGTTTGGGAAAAAGAATGGAATCCCTGCGACGAAGCCATGAGATGATACCCTTTGTTGTGATGAATCCGCCAATGCTGAGAATGTGGCCAGCTGTTACACTGTAGTATATATTTTTATCATTATTTATAATCAAAAATTCCACAAACCTGATAATTAATTAGGCCACATCGGTTTTCAAGGTTTTGGATTCTTTGTACCAGTGCTTGGCATTGATAACGCACCGATGACGTCGGCAAGCGCCGTGACAGAATAATATATTTTTGGGGATCTAGAATCCCAGCCACCCTTCCCTCTCTCAACCTCACCATTATTCTCACACATACCAAGTTTTGTTTCACCAATATATACCGCAATCTAGGTCGCACCATGTGAATTTATAAATATCCCGAACAAGCATTGCACTGGGACTTTTATTACACATCCGATAACATACACCGCCCACGATGTTTTTCGTCCCGTTTACGACGAGTCTCAATTTCCTCTTCTTTTGGATGACATGGACGACTCTCGTCCTGTCTCACCCCCCTCTCAAAGTCGAGCTTTTTGGAACCTTGGCTGTCCGACTCATCTTTTACCTTGTGCCGTCGCTCTTCTTCTTTTTGTTTGATGCTCTACTTCCCAGCGCATCGGTTAGCATTAAAGCGCAAGGACATATCGGACTGCCCTCTGGACATAAGCGCAAAAGGCTTGGTCGCACAGAAACAAAGATAGTCGTGTGGTCGCTCATCAATATTCTACTCAGTCTGGCTGCGCAGGGTGCAATTGAATTCACCTTGACAAAAACATTTCGGCTCCGAAGTGCGATCAAGGTTGCAGTTAGTTTACCTTATCCTTGGGGCATCACCATTGATGTGGCAAGGGGGTTTATCGTGAGAGAAGTAAGCTTTTTTTTGTTTCGGTCTTGCTGCCAATATATCCATACTAACCGCATCGAACGTACAGATTCTCAACTATAGCCTCCATCGTTTCATCCTCCATAACCGAAGGCTCCCTCTCGCCCAGCTACACAACTCCTGGTACCATGGCCTGAGAGCTCCATGGCCATTGACGGCGCACTACGACCATCCAATTTGCTATTTGATCTGGAAGTTTCTACCTCTGTATATCCCCGCCGCGCTTTTCCGCTTCCACATGACAACGTACATGATATTCCTTGCTCTCGTCTCGCTCGAGGAAACATTCACGCATTCAGGCTATGTGTCTTTGCCCATGGACATTTTCCTCGGCGGCATGGCGCGCCGTACAGAATTACATGTGATAAGCGGCGGGGATGGGAATTACGGTGCATGGGGTGTTCTCGATTGGCTAGGTGGGTCTACAGTCGGTGGGAGCGAAACGATCGAAGACGACATACAAGAGGGGATTGCCGAGCTTGATATTGACGAGAAGATTCGCAAAGCTGTAGAGGATGCGAGAGCTCATATAAAGGAGTCTGTGGCCAAAGAAGGGAACAGAGGAAAAACGAGGCGGAGAGCTTAGTCGCAGTTACGAGATGGTTCGGCGTCTGGTCGCTGTCGAATATGATGATGATGATGATGATCATGATGTCATGTAAAGTAGCTATAAAATTTCCAAGGATTTTAAAACAGGAAAGTTGGATGGGATTTTTCTCGTTGTTGTGTCGTGTCTGGAATATAAGCACAGCAAAGCACAGTGTAGAAAAAATCTAATGAAAATGGGAAGAAGCTGACTCCCAATGTCGAGTTTACATGTGTCTCATGATAGCCCATGTGAAATAAGACTCTTTTGTGTAAAAAGAAACAAAATAAGCAGTGCAAACGATGCTTTATCCCCACTCGCGCAATCTTTCATCCCAGCCATATCCACAAACACGATATGAAGAGGAAAAAAAGCCATTTGCAACGCCGTATTCCCTTTCTCTCATGATTGATAAAGAGGTTTTTTTATCATTTGGTTCTTTTTTTTTGCTCGCCCATTAAAAAACATACCCCGAATGCGACCGTCGTAATCTACCACTTCATCTCGTGAGGCTTGTCGCCGGTTCGGAGGCTGAAGCTAGTGGCGAGGTAGCTAGAGAGGAGGTGTTCCTTCTTGATGTTGGCCAGAAGGGCCTGGTCAACAGCCTTCTGGTCGGCAGCGCGAGCACTGGTGATCTTCTTCTTCTGCAAGACAAAAACATATCAGCACTTTTTCCTCTTCAAAACTCGTGTGTTAAAAAACATGTCCAACGTACCTCGGGCTTCTCGCCGTTCTTGAAGAAAGCTTCCTCGGTCTTCTTCTCCTTGGATTTCTCCTTGGTGAAGTAGTCGGAAGCAGAAACCTTCTCGATGGTAGCGGCGTCAACACCCTTGAGGTCGACCTTGCCGCTAGTGGCGATCACGTAGCGAGCGTTGACTCGTCGGAGAGGGACACCGTTGATCTTGAAGGGACCGGTAACCAGGAGAACACCCTGGGACAAGTGCTTGAGGAGCACAACCCGCTTACCGCGGAAACGGCCAGCGAGGAGGATCAGAATGGTGCCAGGCTGGAGGCTCTCGCGGATCTTGGCAGGGCGGATGGACTTGCGGACCTGTATCGCACACAAACGTTGTTAGAATTTCTGCTCTCATGAATTTCAATATAGCCGATGGGAAACTATCTGAACCAGTGTCTTGCGAAATGAGGGATAGGCGTTGTATAAAGTCGATAGACGCAACTCGAGGTCGGATTTCGAGTTCGCACAAATGTCGCCGGGCCGCAGGCCGTAAAATGTCGCCCGTCGGTCCAACGACAGATGCACTGCGCTGCGCACAAAACTCGATTGACGCAAAGCCGACATTCGCAAGACACTGGCTCTAGAGTCGTCGAGGCAATTACTGACTTTCTTGGGTTGCGGTTCATCGTCCACAGGATACCACTTCTGAGCCTTCTGGCTGTGGCTCGGGATCGTCCGATCGCCCTTTCCAAACTTCTTCGTCTGCGCGTCCGACATATTGGCCGTATGTGACGAAGAACCTGCCCGGAAAGAAATTGGGTGTGTTGTCGACAAATGGGTGGTGGTTGAGTCGAAGAGTTGACTTGGTGTGGCCCAACGCGGGAAATCGTAAGGGTTTGTGGGCACTCCGAGCCCTATCCTTTAACCGAAAGGCGCTAGTGCGCTTTTGGCGGCCATGCGCGACCGCCGCAGCCACTCACAGCCCGTGACACCTGCGGCCGGGCACAGGAACCAGAAGTGCAGATGCAGCTCCCGACTACGGCGGGCGCGGGGAGTGCGCAGTGCAGGTCCGAGCCAAGAAGAGCTGCGAGGGAGCTGACGTACCGGTCGTGCCTTCCTCACGGCAACTGCAGCTTGGCCACCATCAGCTCTTTCCCTTTCTCTCTCTCTCTCACTCACACCTCCCATCTCGCCGCCATGTCCATAGCTGCTCCTATCATCACCTTCAAGGCGGGCATCTGCGACCTCGATGTGCGTATCTGTGGACTCGCTGGAATTCCCCACAGCCGAGCAAGCTGTCGAACAAACAACAAGAATACTGACTGACTCTGTGTTTTCAGACCTCGAGCAGCCCGTATACCGTCAAGCCCAAGGCTACTCCTGGCTACATCTATCTTTACTCGGAAGATGACCTCGTCCATTTCTGTTGGCGCCCTCGCTCTGCTCCGCTGACCGACCCCGAGCTGGACCTCGTGATGGTTCCATCAGACGGCAGCTTTACTCCTTATCAATCCACCCCTCCTACAAACGGGCGCATCTACGTTCTCAAATTCTCGTCGAGTTCGCAGCGATATCTGTTCTGGCTGCAATCCAAGAGCCAGCATGAGCGAGGCGATCTCGCATGGTTCAGCCTGCGAGACTTGAAATTAGGCGAAATCGTCAACAATCTGTTGCAAGGAGAAGAAGTCGATGTCCAGCAGGAAATCGCAAACTTACCCCACAACGAATCTGGAGATGGAGATGACGATGCCACCATGGAGGATATTGAAGGGACACATCAGAGCTCTGACCACCGCGGTAGCGGCAGCGGCGGTGCTGGGTTAGATGCAACAGGAGGCGACATTCGCGAAGAAGGCGAGGAATCTCGCGAAGGAGGTGCAGACGGTGGTCGAGCGTAGGTACATCTCTCTAGGATCAGATCTTTGCGCATATGTGTATATTCTTTTTTTTTCCCGTTCACAGATGACAGGCGTTTTATGAGATGCATACTTGTTGTTCTTCTTCTGTTAGATGTTCTCAATCCAAAAGAGAAAAGAAGCACGCTTTTTGTCTTGATTACTCGGCGCTTCTTAGCAGTATACATAGCGTAAAAAGGTCGGCATGCTGATTGTTACTGGAATAGGGCCACTGTTCCTCAATCCGACCCATCTTCTATGATCCAAGGCTTGCTACAATCGTTCCAAGGAAACCAGAATACGCAAGGTCCAGCTTCCGAGAACCTGTTTACCACTCTGGCCGACCTGCTATCGCCTTCGTCGACAATTGCCATGGTTGACGCAGCCGACGATGACAAGGTGGACAACCTCCTCAACTTTCTACCACCATCACTACTGCTCTTGGCGCAAGATATTGACGACCTGCCTGCATCGGAGATGAACGACGAAACGGCGCAAGCTATACTTTTGTCTCTCGATCTCGGAAAGAAAAAGGATATCCTGAAACGGGTGTTTCGCTCGCCGCAATTCACTCAAAGCCTTGCCAGTCTCACCGTGGCTCTCCGCGACGGAGGCTTGCCTAGCATTAGCGAAGCGCTACAGATAAAAGTCGAAAACGGAGGGTTTGTCCGGCGCGGTGGAGTGCCCCTGGGTGGCGGCGATGCGGTGCAGGCCTTCTTACAGGGAGTGCGCCGACACGTGACAGAGAAAGGGCCTGGACTCGGCGAGAGTGATCAGCCACAGCAATAATAATAGTAATTGGCTGCACGAGAGATAACGAGCATTTTTGTGAAGAATAATCAAGACTCTGTCCAATGCACAGCCCCAATGATAATGATTTTGAGGCGTAGTACTCGGAACTGCAGCAAGTGTCTTTGGAGGGGCTGCTACGTAGGAAATAATTTAGAGCTCGCAAGTGAGACAATATCAAACTTCATGGCCGGCCAGCTCGGCAGTGGCTCCTTCGCATCAACGAGCCAGTGACAGAGAGCACTGGCCTTGTAATCAGGTACGGCGTACGTACGCCGTAATTTTAACTACGTGCTAGCTAACAGCCAGGGGACGAACTTACGAAGGCCGCGCAGCCACGAGTCGTAAGATTAATACTACGTGCACACTGACGGGGCGCATTCCAGCGCCGTCGCCAGTGCCGGCGCCCGCGAATGGCGCTGCCTGCTCGGAGCGCTAACGGGGCCGATCTGCTGCGGACAAACGTGAACTGCTTGTTATGATCATTACTAGTGATACGTATTATTAGTGTAGTCCGCTGCGGCTGCGCACGGGGGGAACTGCTCGAGTCTCTGCTGCTTCGGCTGGTCGCATCGTCGCTGCTTGGAATTATTCTTGTCGCTTGAGGGACAGAGAACCCCTACATACGTAAGTCCGCTGTTGCTGTTTGGCTCGTTTGCGTTTGCTGTTGTGTGGAGAGAAGAGAGAGACACGCGCGGCCACTTTTTCTGTCCTCCTTCAGCCAACCAAACTCCCCTCCTCCCTGACTGCCACTGCTACTGTCTCTCATCCAAAAAAAAGCTGACCACGACAACCAGCTAGTAATCGCACCCTCCCCACCACACGCTCGTTTTGTTTTCGTTTTCGCCATTCCCGAGATACGCTCCTCCCACCGCCTCTGGTCATTGGGTTTCATGGACAATGCGTGCCATCAGATAACAGACTGCCGGCAGCCATGGCATCCAACAACCAGGGCCAGCGCCCTGGCCAAGATTCCTCGCGGCAGCAACCGATACCCCTACAAGATCTAGCCAGAGACCAGGAATACGATTTCGGCCACGGTGAAGAGCGCCGCGGAAGAAGGCGAAGTAGCAGTACTGGTTCGACGACCGGCGGGCCTCGCGCCCATGTGCCCAGGCGCTCGTTACTTACCGGAGGTACATTCACGACATACGAGCGCATCGCAGAAGACTCGCCGAGTCCGATTGATCGCGTGGGCCTACATGTCACGCAGCCGTCGATAGCAAGGACGAGGGAACACAATCCATACACATCCGACGACCATTACTTTATCGACGACCCAGGCGGTTTTGCTCAAGCGACAGGCTCCTTGGGCTTAGATTTCCAGGCACCGTTTGCTAGTCGCCCTGCCTCTGCCTCTTCTTCTTCCTTTGCCCAGAATGGCGAAGAATACGTTATGGGTGCTTATCCTGGCCTATCCGGGCAACACGACAGATCGACGTCGGAAGACTTCTTCTCACCCGCCATTCCCAACAGTGACACCGCGCCTCTTACCGACAAACGATATCTCCAACCCATCAGCGGAGCCACGGTTACCGATGAATCAGAAGAACGGGCAAGCATGCAAAGCATTCGTTTGGGTGGAAGCCAACCAGGGTCACGACTAGGCGATGATCTGAACTTGGAGAGCGGGGTTGGAAGCAGGCGTGGCAGCAACAGTGCTGGTGATGCTCGTTCTCGTTCAATATCTCCGTCTGCATCTAGCTCGGCTTTGCAGCGAGCAGGCTCTGTCATGAAGATGATGTCGCAGCGAGTCGTCAACTTGAGTAACGAACCAGTGGAAAACACCCTCATGCGGAAAGAATCAACAGGCTCGTCTCGACTCGAAGGACCGCCGAATCTGCCAGACACACAAGATATTGCCAACGACACGATTCAACATGAACCAGTCGTCGAGAAACACCCTCCAACGACTGCCTGGAGAAAGCAAGCAAATCCATTTAGGGGCAAATCATTGGGGATTTTCAGACCAGATAACCCGCTGAGAATGTTTCTTTGTGATGTTTTGGTACATCCCTTTACGGAGCCATTCCTTTTGCTAGTAATTGTCATCCACGCCGTTTTATTAACCGTCGATGCAGCGTCTTCGGTTTGGACCCATCCGAGATCTCACCGGTGGGGATCTTCAGCCATGGACTATGCCCTATTCATTATCTTTGCTATATACACCATAGAGTTGGTTGTGAGGACCATTGTCTCCGGCTTTTTCTGGAACCCTCATGAATACAGCACACTCGACAGGTCTCTTGGGTTTAGGAAAGCAGTAGCGGAGAAGGGGAAGAGCTTCTTTTCTCTACAGCGTGAACCCTCGACCAAGAAAAAATCCGTTCGCTTAGAGGAACCCGAATTCTCGATCTTTCAAAGAACATTCACTGGTTTGCAACAAATGGCTGATCTTGCAGATGACCCACGCCAAAGGTCACGCAAACGGCTTGCTCATCGAGCATTTCTTAGACACTCCTTCAACCGGCTGGACTTTCTGGCCGTGGTTTCATATTGGATTTCCTTTTTTCTGCAGTTGGTCGGCTATCAATATAAACATCATATTTACATATTTCAGATGCTAAGTTGTTTGCGTTTATTGCGACTTCTCGGCATTACAAACGGTACTTCGGTAAGCTCTAAATTGTTTATCATTTATCATTATCCCGAAAGGCATCCCTACTAACTCTAGCCCAGGTTATTCTCCGAAGTTTGAAGAAAGCAGCCCCGCTTCTAGTGCACGTCGGTTTTCTTATTGGATTCTTTTGGCTGCTTTTCGCGATTATTGGGATTCAGAGCTTCAAGTCGAGCCTCCGCCGGACTTGCGTCTGGATCGACCCACAAGGACAAAACGACTTTGTGATGAATGACCCCTATAACACCATACAGTTTTGTGGCGGTTATATTGACAATGTCACCGGCGAAGCTATGTCATGGGTCAATCGAGACAGGATAGCTTCGAGTTTCAGCCCAAAAGGGTACCTTTGCCCACCGGGGTCTATGTGTATTGAGGGCGATAATCCCTACAATGGGACTGTGTCTTTTGACAATATTTTTTTGTCCCTTGAGCTTGTATTCGTCATCATGAGCTCCAACACATTTTCCGACCTTCTATACTATACAACGGACTCAGACTACCTCGCATCTGCGTTATTCTTTGCTTTTGGGATTGTCATCTTGAGCTTGTGGCTGGTCAACTTGTTAGTTGCTGTCATCACATCTTCGTTTCAAATCATTCGAGAAGAGACAAGACGTAGCGCATTTGCCACGGATAAGGTCGAAGACATCAGCCAACATGACTCCAAAAATCGCAAAGTCAGCACCCTCAAGCAGATTTTTGACAAAACGAAATGGCTTTGGATAGCAATCATTGCATACGGCCTCATAGTCCAATGCTTTCGAAGCTACTCGATGAGTTCATCCCGAACTAGGTTCATCGATAACACCGAAACAGCCGTTACACTGGTTCTCCTTTTAGAGATCATACTCAGGTTCGCAACAAACTGGAGGCGCTTTCACAAGAGCCGCCGCAACCTATTTGATCTCTTCCTTGCAATCATCACCTGTATCATCCAGATTCCATTAATTCATAATTCTGGTCGAGCATATTCAGCTCTCACGCTGTTTCAAATTTTGAGAGTCTATCGAATTGTCTTGGCATTCTCGCTGACTAGAGACCTTATCATGATTGTGTTTCGAAACGTGGTGGGCCTCTTGAACTTGATTATATTTGTGTTCTTGATGACCTTTCTCTCAGCAATTTTCGCCGTACAGCTATTCCGCGGTATCATTCCAGAGGAAGACCCAGATGGCAATTCGATAATGATTTCCTTCTCTCAAATATACAACTCGTTTCTTGGAATGTACCAGATTTTATCCAGCGAGAACTGGACGACCATCCTTTATGGTGCCACGACATTTACTGCGGCTGATAGCACGGCTTGGATCTCGGCCTTGTTTTTCATCATGTGGTTCATCCTTGCCAATTTTATCATTCTGAACATGTTTATTGCTGTCATTCAAGAGAGCTTTGATGTTTCAGAGGACCAGAAACGACTATACCAGGTCAAAGCCTTTTTGCAGCAGAGAGAACTCGGATCGTCTTCTGCTAGCAATATTGCTTTGACATCGATTTTCAAACTGGGTCGTAACAATGCTAGGTACCGTGAGCCTCTAGATCACGGACCAGCTACCATGGAAATGCTTCTCAAAGACGCCGTGGTCAAGGAATTTCTTGATGAGCAATTTGACTCCTTCGGTCAAGAAGAGGAGGACCCCAACCATGTGCCTATTGAAAGGGAAAATTTCGACCAAAGCTTTATATCGAGAATTTGCTCAAAATTCTCCAAAACCTTTTTGAGCCAAGAACCCAACCCTTTCTATTCCAGGCTAAAGTTCTCCAAACCCCATGACGAAATTGATCCACGAACGTTGGCAAAAGAAGTAGTTGTACTCTCAGAGCAACGGAAAAGGGCGCAAAGAGAATACCTTCTTCGGTACCCTCTGTACAATAAATCAATGTATATCTTTGGACCTCATAACCCGATTCGCAAAGCTTGTCAACGTCTGGTAGGCCCGGGAAGGGGGACTCAACGATTTGAAGGTGTCGATCCTTACAAGCCTTTGTGGTACATCTTCTCTGCATTCATCTACGCCTGTATTGTTGCCATGGTTATACTCGCGTGCATAACCACACCTCTCTACCAAAGAGACTACTTTAAAGGTCGTCACTACTCAACTGAAAATTGGTTTACTTTCACGGACATGGGCTTTGCGGCAGTCTTTACCATCGAAGCCGTTATCAAAGTTATTGCTGATGGGTTCTTTTGGACCCCGAATGCATACTTCCGAAGTTCTTGGGGCTTTATCGATGGGGTTGTGCTTGTGACACTTTGGATCAATATCATCACGTCCTTGTTTAACAGTGGTAGTGTCTCAAGAGCTGTTGGGGCCTTCAAGGCGTTGCGTGCTCTGCGATTACTCAATGTCAGTGACAGCGCGAGGGATACATTCCACTCTGTCATCATCGTTGGTGGTTGGAAGGTTCTTTCGGTGAGTAAAACACTAGATTTTGCGGATTGACTTCTTGTTGATTTTTCTTTTCTCAATAGGCTGCGTTTGTTTCGTTGAGTTTTCTCATTCCATTTGCTATCTACGGGTTGAATCTTTTCAATGGACAGATGATATCTTGCAATGACGGCTCGATTTCAGGGAGTCTTGACGCCTGTGTTGGAGAATTTGCCAACTCGCCGTATGCATGGGACGTTCTTGCACCTAGGGTTGCAACCAATTCTTACTACAGCTTTGACAATTTTGGAGAGTCTTTGTTCATTCTGTTCCAAGTTGTCTCCCAAGAAGGCTGGATTGATGTACAAGAAAGCGCCATGAGTATCACAGGGCCTGGTCAGCAGCCTGAATCGAATGCCTCGCAAGCCAATGGTCTTTTCTTCGTTGTCTTCAACTTGCTCGGAGCTGTTTTCGTGTTGACACTGTTTGTCACTGTGTTTATGCGAAATTACACTGAGCAGACCGGTGTGGCATTCCTCACAGCTGAGCAGCGTTCATGGCTGGAATTGCGAAAACTACTGCGACAAATATCGCCTTCCAAACGATCCATCAATGCTAACACTGAGAATTGGCGTAAACGATGCTATCGTTTGGCGTCACGAAAGAATGGAATATGGTCACGATGTATGACAGGATTTCTCGTGTTGCATCTGTTTCTCCTGTGCTTGGAGTGGTACCCCTATTCAATTGTTTGGCAAATCACAAGAGGTATGGTCTGAAATTTTTAATTCTTTTTTTTTTTTTTGGAAATCCAAAAACCGCTAACAAACCACAGATGGCATGTTTCTCATCTTGACTTTCTTCTACATTGCGGATGTTTTCATACGTATCTTTGGACTTGGATGGCCTCGATTCAGACGAAGTTCCTGGAATCTTTACTCACTTGTAGCAGTTCCGGGAACATTTGTAACCATCATTCTCTCCTTCGTCTTCACCCGGTCCCAGCTTTTCCAAGAACTGAACAAGCTATTTTTGGTGTCGATCACGCTTCTAATCATTCCTCGCAACAACCAATTGGATCAGCTCTTCAAAACCGCGGCAGCGAGTTTGACTTCCATTATCAACCTTTTGGCGACTTGGTTCGTTTTGTTCCTCGTCTTCGCCATTGCCACAACTCAAACATTTGGGTTGACAAAGTTCGGGGAAAACGAAACCAACAACATCAACTTTCGCGATGTTCCCAAAGCTCTAATCTTCCTTTTCCGTACCAGTGTCGGAGAAGGATGGAATCAGTATATGGAAGATTTTGCCACGATGGTGCCGCCGTATTGTACGATAACGGATGAGTTTTTCAGTTCCGACTGTGGCAGTCCAGAGTGGGCACGCACGCTATTCATTGCATGGAACATTATCAGCATGTATATCTTTGTGTCGTTGTTTGTGTCGTTGATCTACGAAAGTTTCTCGTATGTCTATCAACGAAGTAGCGGGCTTGGCCTTTACACGATTGATCGAGATGAGATTCGACGATTCAAGGAAGCATGGGCCAATTTCGATCCTCGGGGCACCGGGTTTATCACAAAAGAACAATTTCCAAGACTTCTCGGGGTATGTACATGATGGAAAACCTTTTTGTATCATATTTCTAACCTTGATCTAGGAACTTTCTGGCCTGTTTGAGATACGGATTTATGACGGAGAATTCACAGTTGGGCGGATCCTGGAGCAATGCCGTCCTCATGCTCGGGACTCGATTGCTTCGTTCCATCCCGGTGATGGACCAAACCGCGACGAGATTGACATTTCAAAGCTCGCGAGAATCATCGATCGAATTCCTGTGCAGGAGATTCGTACCCGACGACAACGATTAAATACGTTCTACGAGGAAGTGCTGGTGTCTGCTGACCCGGAACGGGGAATTTCATTTTCGGCCTGTTTGATGATTTTGGCTCACTACAAGGTGATAGTGGACAGCAAGAGTCTCAGACTGGAAGAATTCCTTCGCCGGCGTGCAAGGCTTCAACGAGTCGAAGAAGCAGTACGGCGAAACACAGTGATTGGCTTCTTCGACACGCTCTACTGGGTCCGCAGGTTCCGTCGACGAGTGGAGCATCGCAAATCTGCTCGCCTGGCGGCAATCCCTCAATTCTCAATTCCGGAAATTTTTGTCGATGGACAAGATACGCATGATAGACAGCAAGATCTGGCTGATGCACAGAAGGCGCCCTCGGTGACAAATACACCGTTGGCATCGCCTGACGTGGGAAGACAATCGCAATCCCCTGCCAGGCCATCGTTACAGATCGACACTAGCATTTCAGAAAGAGGATCGTCGCACGAGTGGTCCCGAGTCAGCCCTTCGTTGTCACCACGGCAGACAAGAGACCTAGATAACGAGTCTAACGATATTAGTCTTCCTTTGTCTGACCCGGGATCAGCACGTGGTCATACTCGAGACAACAGCGGCATTGTTCAAGACATGATGCAGACACTGGGCGACTCTGCTTGGGGTGAGAGTATTCGCCGGAGCTTCACTCAAAAACGGCCAAGCGGACAATCTGGCAGACAATCCGGCGGTCACGAGTAGACGAGATTGTCAAGTCATTCATTTCCGGCGCACATGTGGCGGTCTAATTTAGAGTTATTTGGATATTTATTTTCTTTTTCTTTTTCTTTTTTCTTTTTTTACAAGACGAGTCGAGGCATTGATATCACTAGCATAGGCGGCGGCGTTTTCCCGATTACCTGGTAATCAGACACTTTCTTGTCCAGCATGACTTTGATGTTGCATACGAGGTAGCCTTTTCTCGCATTAGGCTGGCGATTGTATCGGTAGTCTGGTGGAGACATTGGTGTCGATTGAATTGACGTGACAAGATTACACTGATGTTTTTTCTTTCTTTTTTGTTGCTGTTGTCTTTCGTTTGCAGTTGGATGTATATAGATTGAATCGTTTGTTTGCATATGTACTAATTACAGTGTAATAATACATGTACATCAGTCGGCATTGGCAAGTAGTTTAAGTTTGAGTATCGATCGATTGATACATATGCAAGCAAGTGTTGCATAATCAGTTCGTGGTAACTGCAAGGAGACGTGCAGCGATGGCCTGACAACGCGACATTAAGCTGCAAGTCATCGGAATGTGGAATGCGATATATTGTATGCATATGCAGGTGGTACAGATTGCAGTTACCATACATACTGGTACTATTGCCTGCATATGTATGTATTATGTATGTATGTACGTCTGTACGTCTGTACGTTGTATGCATGGAACGATTAATTGATACATCAATTGATGCAGGTGGGTTTCTAAATTTTTAGTAGCCTGATAGATCAATTGGTAAAATACGTAGTGGAATAAAATTTAATGGCTTTAAACATCAGTGCTAACTATGTTTGACTTACATGTAGCTTTTAATGTGTATGAATTATTTGTATATTTAACTTCAAATGTTGAGTAGATAAAATTGTTGGAGTTGAAATCACAGAGATCCAGGCTAGGATTTAAGAAGAATTAAGATAAAAAAGGATGTAAAAAAACCAACACTTGAAAAGACTTTAGAATAGTTCTAAAGATAGATTATTCAAGAATATATGTAGGATCAAGTTCTGTCTTTAGGGGGACGAAACATGGCCAATCTTAATTGTTGAGGCTATACATATACTGTCGACACTGATCCATCTGCACTTTCGCCTCGATCCACGCTTTTATGTTTTTTTGGTATACCGGCCTATTACTTGGGCCCTGAGGTGCGTGGTGCGTGTGCGTGTGTCACTATGCATCCCTCCGAGAAACGAGACATGGCCATCCGTACGGGACAGCGGTAAAGTGAGACTCATACTTCCAATCTTGCGATGGATCGACTTGTCTAATCTCAAAATCTCGGAGTATAATTGCCGAGATCTTGTGAAGCTCAATCAGAGCCAGATTGCGGCCAATACACGAGTTGTAACCGGCTCCGAACTAGGATATCTCACTTGAGTAAATATTAATCAAGAAAATAAAGGGGAGAACTGACCGGAATATAGTATTTATCTAATTCATTGCTGTTTGACCGAAGCCAGCGCTCTGGGTTGAATTCGTTCGCGTCGTTTCCAAAGCATTCAGTGCTGCGGTGAATAACCCATGGGTTGATGCTGAGAACGGTCTATAGTCTTGGAGGTAAGAATAATGGAAGTTTTAGGGGAACTTTTTTTCACATACGCCTGCTGGGAAGAATTTGTCACCAATCTTCAGACCTCCATCGGGGACTACTCGGGGTAGCCCGAATGCAACGGCAGGGTGCATTCTCTGTGCTTCTTTCACCTGGAAAATTTATGTTAGTCAAATGTATAGAACAGACATTAAAACGGGGGAAAAGAACTAACACAAGCCTGCAAAAATGGCAAATTCTGGGTCTCTGAGAAAGTGATTATTTCCGACGTCGTTGCATTTCTCACTTCTGCCTTTACTTTCTCGAGATGGGTTGGACTTCGGAGAAGATTGTAGAACAAGGCCTGTAGGGAAGCACTGATAGTGTCTGCACCTGCACCGATAGTCATGTTTGCAACACCATAGAACTCTGTTTCTTGCATCCTCTCTGGGTGCTCAACCAAAGTCTTCTTCCAATGCTCAATCATATCGTAGCGCACCTCCGGGTTCTCCTTGCGCTTATTGATGGCGCGCAAAGTCGTGTCGAAGATGTGTTGGGCTGGCATCAAGCCGAGTTTGGTGATAATGGGATTACCCAGAGTTAGACTGTGCAGAGTATAAAAGAAACCTGCCAGTGCTGTATAAATCGTCAACACCCGGGTATTCTCGATGGCGCCGCCAATATCCTGCCCACTCTTCACAAATCCAAAGGAACTGGAGAACGTCATTTCGCCGACAATGTCAAAGGCGAGGTAGTTGAACCATTTGTCAAATTCAACGGGCTCGCCACTGCTGGCAAACTGCTCTAGCCGGGTGTGAAAAATTTGGATGAGATCGTCCATGTACTTTTCCGATTTCAACAGATTTGACAAGGTAAATGCGGATGCAATATTCTTTGCCCGTGCTACTTGTCGCTTGGGATCGACCTCGGACATGGGGGTTTGGTAGCGATGATCTGGCAAGGCCATGACCTTGTACCAGTCGCCCTAACGGACCACAAAAGCTTTCAGTTCTTCTTATCCTCGCACTGTATGATAAAGTCATCCATACCTTGCGCAATGGAGCGAGTAGAATGGCGCGTATCCCATCGGGATGGCTGACACTCACTTCCTTGTGGCTGATTCGAACGAAATGTCCTGTTGCTGTAAGTCAATCCACTCAAAAGATAAATAAGCAGGCAGGTTTACCGTGCTTTTCATGTAGTCTAATCGACTCCCACTCAATGTCACCTTTGAACACACGCCAAATATGCCAGCCGGTCGAAAACGAGGCCCAGAAAGGACCCGGTATGTCCTTCAGCCCCGCGGCATTTCGTCTCCGAATGAAAACGAGTGCCCCAAGCACCAACAACCCCACAAGAAACGGCAGAAATGCCATTTGCGCGTATCTCAATATACCTCAGTAGGGAAATGGTTCATCTGACGTTGCCGGCATCAGAAAATAATACGTAGTACTACATAGGTTGGCGACAAAGCTTCAAGTTTTCCCGCCACCAATGTGCCACCGTTGGCCTCGGGGACGGCAAGCAATAATAATAGTGATAATAATAATCAGGATACCTTAGTCTAGACTAAGGTCTGGCCGTATTTTGGCGGGTTGGTAACTAATGACTCGGCTCTCGTGGCCCGTATCCGTAGCGTACATGGTGGAGAGTTGGTCCCTCCCGAAGCCCTAAGTCTGTGTTCAATTGGGCACTGTTGACTAGCGCTCTCTCCTAGTCATGCTTTTACCGCCTCCTGACTCATTTGACAGTGGACGCTGCATACATGCTAGGTGCACTACAGGAGTAGGTTAATTAATAACGGGCCGTCGGCTCTGTTGGAGCGTTGAAGTGGACTATAGACTTTGACGGTGGGCAATGCTTTCTGATGAATCACTCGAGCCGAGGCAACATGAAAATATGGGACCAGTAAGAATTGCAGGAACTTTTGTCCCAGAAGGCTGGGATGCCTTGGATTGGTCGGACAGATTTTGGCTCCTGTCATGTCAAACTAAATAATGGTAGTACGTAATATGTTGCACTATTAATATTATGAACTAGAGCGCATCTCCACCTGTCAACAAAACTCGCTTTTCCTAGGAAAGAAGCGATCTCCAAAAAAGAAAAAACTATGTCCCGTGTTTGCCGGTGTTTGAAAAAGAGAGTCGACGGGTTTTGTCTGAAAATATCGCCACGAGCAGAATAACAATGCTAATGCTATTTTCGATATGGGGTCTGGAATATCCCCACCCTTATGAATGACTCGACCATCTCGGAGACTTACAAATAGAGTCCACTCACTCTGTGGCTTCCTCCCACACGGCCTTCTCTCTTTCTCTCTCTCCTAGACGGAGTCAGTTACCCTGTCAGCAAAATGGTGGTCAGAATCGCTATCGAAAATGACGCCCAAAGGACTGTTCTCGGGGTATCCGCGTTTTTTGCAACGCTCGCCACTGTTTCTGTTGGCCTCCGCTTCTGGGCAAGAAAAATGAAAGAAAATCCGGTGAAAGCAGATGACTGGTGCATCTTGGTAGCGTTGGTCAGTTTGGTGGTCTCGGGAGACAAATAGTTTGAGTACTGACGCTGCCAGATTTTGGCGCTGGGATTGGTAGCATGCGATATGACGGGGGTTATTATTGGAGGCGTTGGTCTTCATGCGACCGACATTGTCGAGAGATATGGCCCGGAGCCACTTGTCTCGTTTTTGAAGGTGAGGCCGGGATTTTCTTGACGATCAGATGGATATTGACTATCGTCTTGTAGGATCTGATTGCTGTCCAAATCCTTTGGTCTACCAGCTTAGCCATGACCAAGGTGTCCATCTTGCTGTTTTACATGAGAATATTCGACGTTGCCGATCGCGTCTTCCGGATCTTTGCGCGTATGGCTGCCGTGGTCATCTTCTTGTGGTGCGCGAGTGTTATTCTTTGCGGCTTTCTGCTGTGCAGACCATTTGCCTTCAACTGGGACCAAACTATTCCCAACGGGCATTGCGGCAACCAGATCCTCTCGTATATTCTGACCGGATCTTTTAACATTGTTACTGATGTGATGGTTCTTTGCCTGCCGATTCCAATGATCTGGAAGCTCCAAATGCCCTTGCGGAATAAGATCGCTCTCACATTGATCTTCGCTATTGGGTTTTTGTAAGTTTGTCTGACTGGAGAAAGTGAATTGGCATTCTAATCATGTTTTTCTTTTCAGTATTTGCGCTATTAGTATTATTCGAACGATCACCTTGGTCAAAGTCTCCTATACTGATATCACGCATTCTGTGCCGAATGCTCTCATTTGGAGTATGTTGGAGCCCACTCTCGGCATCACCATAGCCTGCATCCCCATCATGCGGCCATTGCTCAAGGGTATGATGAGCACCAGGAAAGGAACCAGTGGGTCGGGATCTGAGTATGACTCTCGCAATTTCCACAACCTCGACGAACAACACCTTTACCCTCTTGGACATGTCAAGCAAAAGACAACTGTCAAAGCAGAGCCCAAGGGCCACGGGGACTCATTGCGTTCGCAATCAGGCAGTAGTGACGATGCGGTTCCGTTTAGGATGCCGGAGGACCAGGAGGCCATTGGTGCTATTACGGTGAGGAGAGAGTTTCAGATGAAAGACCGAACGCTGCGTTCAAAAGGGCCCTGATCTTGTTGCAACAATATGTTCAATGTTGTGGCAGGGCCCATGTCAATTGATAGACGAGACCTCACACTGCGTGTGCGGTCGGAAGAGATAGTTCAAAGCAATGTAACATAGATCTACTCCAGACCAGTAGTTTTCTCTTAGTATGTTTGATATTTTCGATAGAAAAGACGGGATTACGGCCGTAAACCAATTGAATGGCTAGAAACATGGAAAGTTGTTTGTTACAACTTACACCTGATAACTTATAAGAAGCTGCACTCTCAGTTAATATTAATTAACAGTTAAATAGAATTTAATATTTGTATATCTCAAGGTTTTAGATCACATCGTAGAATAATAGAGTTCAATAGAAGGTAATTCTCCGTATGGTAATAAAACACGACCGAACCCAATTCCCCACAAAACGTAATCTTAATAGGCATAGCGTAAAAATTTACAGCTTCTTATTGGCCAATTGAGTAAATTGAATTACACTGTACGGGGTAATTACGTACTTTGTAAAAAAGTATACATACATCCACGAGGACATCAGATGCAAGGGGCACGTTCAATTATTCTTTAACTCCGCAGCGCCCGACGCGACTTCCAAGTTTGGTGACTTTGTTGCCTGTCCTCACTCCTCAGGGGGGATCAGCCTCACAAGGCCCAAGGGAGCATGGCGAATGTTAAATTGTTGGGGCTACTGCTAAGTTCCTGCTAACTATTACCCCGTCCGAGCTAAAGTCCTGGCAGTCGTGTGACGCGTCCAAGGACCGCGAACTGCAGCCAGGGTCTCAGGAGTCAGAATGGAGGGTTAAATTCAAGGCAACTATTACTAAACTAGTCCTGTGATCAGATTGAGAATTTACGGAATTGTTATTATTATTATTGACAAAGTATAGAGACGCGGCTGCTTGCGTCAATTTGTTACCGGATCGGACCAGGAACGTTTCTTTTTAGCGTTTTCAGGGTGCGCTCCGAAACCGTCGATCGCGACCGGCGTTTGACATTATATCATGCTGCATAGTATCATACTGCTATGTAGCACCGAGTGCGACGTAATTTACGTACGGAGTTCGGGGTAATTCCTCGTGGCTGCTTCGGTAGTACGAGACACAGATGATAGATCATGATCATATGGTTCCGACAGAACGGACAAGTCGGCACTAGAAGCACGCGGAACGGGCGGAGGATGCCCGGAGGATGGGCTATTCTCAATATTGAACAATATTCTCAACAGAGTCAAGAATCAACACCATCTATTGCCCAGACATAATAGCACTAAGCTCGGCTGGAATGGCTGTATTAACTGCCCGGCGCCACGGATGCGGTTCCGGTGGGGCGGCCCCTGAGACAGCATTTCTATTATTACTTGTATCTATTTTACAGTATTCTCCTATGCATGTACAGAGTTCCGTACTCGGCAATAATAGGAGACGAGAGGGCGGAGAATGCATCCCTATGTCTGGTACCTGATAGTCGATACACGCGTGCAGAAAGTACGGGACGCAGGAGGCCGAAACCGAATGCGCCGCAGCTTCATGTCATCCTAAATACTAACGATCCTTATTAATAACGAACTAGTAACCCTCAGGGCAGATCGGCTGAATTAGATCGCTCATCAATAATTTAATACCCACCGCATCCCCACCGCATCCCCACCCTGTGCCTGCGCTCTGCTCCTTTTGCTGCCTTGAGCGCAAGACCGTTAACTACCCTGTGCTCGCTCTCCGCCAACATCTCTGCTGCAAGAACCATAATACACCCTCTATCCCTCTATTATCACTGTTCTCGCCCATCGGCTCCGGAAGCGCTGTTTGTCTCGCCTTATTTTTGTTGAACGCGCTACTCGGCGTCTTCTGAGACATCGTGGCTTTTGCAGCCGGCTCTTGCCGCAGTCGACCACAGCCTCACAACGACCACGTCTCCCCTCTTCTTTCTCTCCGCCATCTCTTCCTCCCTCCTCCTCCATCTCACTTCCACGCTTTTGTGATTGCCTCACAATCAACTCAATCCTCGCCATCAATTCGCCAGTGCAGGGCGATGCCATCCGGCCAGTTGACACGGTAACGTCATTGAACACTTGAATCCGAGTCCCGCGGCACAACCACGAATCCGCCGAATCGCACAGCAACCACCTGGCAATTCCAATTGCTGTCATCACCTGATTCTTTGAGACTTACGATCTTTTCGACTCCCCTTTCATCTATCCACGTCCACAATGCAGCCGAAGCGTTCCTCGAGCCCCCAGGCCCTTGAGCCATCGCCAATGGCCGACATCAGCCTGTCCCTGCGCACCGCATTCATGGACAACGCACATTACCGTCGAGAGAGCGACTCACTGTCCACCAGTGCCCTCAGTTCTGCCAGTGGCAGCCCGACCTCCTCCCCCGGCTCGAGCTGGCCCTTACGCAAGCACCGTTTCTCCGGTTCCAACAGCCGCGACCGCAGCCGGAGTCCGTTTGGCAACATCATCCCCTTTGCCTTTCGCCGCTCGTCCCCTTTCTTCCTCCGCAGACGCCCCTCGGCCGTGGATCTGGCATTGAGCGAAGAACGTTCCCGCTGCGACGAAGATACTGTGGAGCGCGTCGGCTTGAGTCTGATGGAGCCACGCCCGGTCGACCCCATTCCCATTGCCATGGATCTCAATGCCCATGTGCTGGAAGATGTGTCTAGCCAGCGAAGCTCCTGGGCTCAGTCATCGCAGTGCTCAGTGCGCACGAACACACAGCAGCCCCGATACGTTATGGGCGGCATTGTTGAGGTCATGGAGGGTAACGCTTGATCGGATGATGGTTCATCTGAGCTGCTTTAGCAACACTCGTCTCATCCCTCAATCGCCACTACAATATTTCACCTCACTCCGTATGTTCGCATACATGTACGATTACTCACCATACCCACTGTTGGTGCATCGAGTTCGTCTTTTTTTCACGCGATCAATGAATGACTCTACATCGTTGATCATACATTATGTCATATTGCTTTTATTCATACTAGGGAGCGACAAAGCTTTTGGCCTCTCCGAAGCTTACCCTGTCGATACCTAGCGGCGTTTATAAGGATTCCAGGATCGGCGTTTTTTCTTCTTTTCTCTTTCGACTGTTAGATTACTATGATATCACTCGGCAAGTTTGTATTTTATTGGAGGTCATTCTACCTTATTTTGATGTTTCATGTCACTTTACTTTTATTTAGTCTTCCTAGCTCGACTTGGAAGCTTTTCTTTTGACGTCTCGTGTGAGACTGAAGGATACCTTTAATACATATCACTTTTTTCAGCATTGAATTGAATTGAAATGTTAAACCTTTGATTTGATAAACTATGCTAGTCGGACCAAGACACCGTATGTGAAACTGAAATAAAAATCTAATCCAACATGATCGAAAAAAGACCTGCCACATGAACCCATCCCCACTGTCCAAGACGCCCGACATCATGCAATAATACAGAAGAAAAAGGTAGAATGAAAAATTGAGAAAAGTCGCCAACCCCGAAACGAGTATAAAGACGACAGACATACGGCTGGAATGGATAAAAAAAGGGAATGCTCGGCCTGACTAAAGGGTATCTTTCCGCGTTGCTTTTGCTGATTGAAATATGAAAAGAAAAGAAGAAGAAGAAGAAGAAGAAGAAGAAGAAGAAGAAGAAGAAGAAGAAGAAGAAGAAGAAGAAGAAGAAGAAGAAGAAGAAGAAGAAGAAGAAGAAGAAGAAGAAGAAGAAGAAGAAAAAACTATTCGTGAGGTCGTTCAAAACATCGTAGCTCTGGATCAATCGTCCTTGGTGCTTTTGCGCTGGTTTGGCCATAGTTGACCTCGGCATTTGGACTCACCGCACAAACACTTGACGGCATTGGGGTCTTCATTGCGGTCATTCCCGTCCGGGTTGTAGTCCGGGTTGTAGTCAAAGGTTAGCTCTGTTCCAGGCGGGATGTCACGAAGTGCAAAAAAGGCCAGATCGTAGATTCGATTGTCGCCGTGGTGGGTGGAAACGGTAAACATTTTGCAGTTTGGGTTGCACGAATGATTCATAAACCGCGACGGCCCGCCGAGACGCTGCCCATCAACAACATAAGGGTCCTCTTCGTCGTCGTCCATGTGTATGAAATCGAGCGAAAACAGGTACGACGGACTATTCTTGGAACTGGCCGCTTCCTCTCGCATATCTGCTTCGGCCGACGTGATGACCTCACCGAGATAGCAGTCGATAAACTGGCCGCGAACAATGGGATCCGGCGACCGCAAGCCAAAACCGCGGTCCCCAGTTGGGAAAATCTCCAGCTTCACCGTTCGCCCGTGCTGGACTAGGCGGTTCCAGCAGTCCTTGCCGCAGCCGCAATAAGGATTGCATTCGTAGATCATCGTCTTCTTGTTTATGAATGTGTCTTTGAGGACAAGCTGCCTGTTTTTCCGTTCGTATGCTACCATCCGTTCTTCGGTGTCTTCCTCCTGCGACAAACAGGTACACCGGGCAGGGTCACATTGGGGTCCACAGCCACATCCGGCATTGAACTCGTCTGGCACTCGTGTCGCTCCCTTTTGCAGTTTGTAGGTGTTTATGAACTCAAAGTTGGACGCTAGGCTGCTTGTCCCTGTCCCGGGCCATTCCCCCGCCATGGTCACAGGGGGCCCCTTGATGGCTCTCAATCTTCTGTTGAGGTTTTCTCTCAAATAAAAAAGCTTAGCCTGTGCAGACCTGACACGCCCAGGCTTTTGGTATGGAGTAGCTGCCACATGCTGAGCATGAGTGGTGCGAACTTGAGGATATCGGCCCTTGGCTGCTCGCACCTTGTCGAGATCGAGAGGATAGTACTTTGTCTTGATGCCAATTGGCTTATCTGGGTCAGACTCTTCGTCAGAACCGTCAAGGGACGCCGAAGACATTCTCTTGATTTTGTGAGGTGACTTTTTCATGCTGAGTACGACCTTTGGTTTTGGTGTAGGTGGAGGCACGACAACGCTGATGGCTGGGAAACATTTTGCTGCTGCTGGAGAGGCCGAGCGAGGCGTGTGGATCTCGTCATTTGACCTGCTGCTGCTGGGTCTTTGTGTTCTTCTTGTTGGTGGTTGTGGTTGATTGCTACTGCCCCGAGAAGATGTTTGCTTTGTGAGAGGAGGAACCGTGCCATCAAGGCTCCGTGAAGACCTCCTGCGTTGCTCCGACGACGACGAGATAGACGAACTTCTAGTCGACGTCCCTGCTGATGGCCGTTCAAAAACTGACAAGGGCTTCGTCTGCTCATTTTTGACTTTGAAGACTGGTGCACTAGCTAGGCTTGGAGGTTTGTATGTGCCATTGCTAATGACCTTGGGGAAGCCACCCTCATCATCACCATTGCCAGCAGAGTCATGTGGCGACTTTCTTTTCAGGCTGCTTGGCAGAAATTTTCCAGGCTTCAAGAATTGAGCCAAAAGTGATTGTCCCTGTTTAAAAAAATTAATGGATGTTGTTTGAAAGAGAGAAAGGTGAGGTGTCAGATGTCGTCCTCTGGCCTCACTTTGCTGCCAGCATGCCTTGATAAAAAACAAAAAGGACTAACAAAGCACAGTAAAACATCAACAAAAAGAGATAAAAAGATACAAATTAATGGAAAGCATTTATTTAATCCCAAGGAATATTTTCCAGTAAAATTAAACAAATGTTTTCTCTAAAAAGTCGCGTTTCTGGCAAATTGAAGATACAGAAAAGTGCGGATATGCGTGCTTGGGGCGATAAACACGCTTCGAGAAAGCTCACCTGGTCCTTTGTGTTGGCTTGATCGTCGTCAGAGTCGTCCCCGGTCAGGTCGATTAAATTGTTCATTTTGGCTCCATCTGATTGACACGGTTGCGAACACGCGATTTGAGAGGTTTTCGGGTCTTTTTTCCGACGCGTCAAAGGGTCAAAATAAGATTATACTGAGGAGGGGGTTTGGGAGATGTGATATTCCAGAGGCTAGATCCACTTTGTTGTCACGTGATTATATATAAATTGCACTCTATTTTATTTTTCTCAACTTTAATTAATTATTTTTTTAGGGAAATTTTTAAATTCAGTTCAAAAGGGATTTTTTTTTAAAAAAAAATTGGCTACTTTATTTTATTATATTTTATAGAATTTTTTACTTAAAAAACGATATATTATATACTTATAACTTGTTTTCGTTAAAAAAAACCGAAATATATTTCAGCTTTTGGCTGTGGCTTTGTTCTTTGACCCTCCGAGTCCAATAATCTGAGATGCCACGGCTCTGGAAGAACGTTGTTCCGAAGCCAAGCCCATATATGATGCAGTCTTGACTCTTGGCTCCTGTCTCTTTACAGTATTTGTGAGGCCCTGCATACTAGTCTGTTCCAATTGGCCAAGGATCCTGCAGATCCTCAGGTCTCGGGAATAACCTCAATTGTGATATGTCATAATTGAGGGGTTTATCCCGCATACTCGCATTATACAACCTAATTGAGAAGTAAGAATACTTCTTAGATTACACTTATAAGCTTAAGGCCTTCCCTTATAAATTAGAAAACCTTAAGCGGATTATTCTTGAAATCTTATAATCTATTTTTTTTCTATCTACATATATTTATATTATCTTAGTAGCGAGTAGTCTTCTAGTTAGTTCTAAATAAAATCCTATAACTACTATATAGTCTATCTAGATAAAGAATCTTATAATTATAATCTACTTCTAAAAAGATCTAAAGTAAATTAAATAAGATAGTTACTATATAAATAAAAATCTCGCTAACTAATAATAAGCTTGTAATGGTTTTAAATCTAGACTTAAGACTAATCCTTAAGATTAAAGATAATAATTTTAAAGTTATTCTTAGATTAATAAATAACTTTATAAATAATTCTAATATTTAGAAAATCTAAAGAATAGTTTATAGAGAGATTTTATAAAAAGTAATTTTACTAGTTATTATAACTATAAAGATATTTTAATTTTTTTTTTAAAATGTTAAAAATACTAAAAGAAAAGATAGATTATTTTTAAAAATTTATAATACTAAAGTTTTAGATTCTAAATAATTTATTTTTAAATCTATTAAGAAGTTTAAAGAATAAATTAAGAATATAGAAAATAATATTATTAGTTATTTATAGTTTTATTTTAATAAAGTTAGTAAAATATATTTTATAGCTATTTAGTTTAATAAAGATTATTATATCTAATAATAAAAAAAAAAAAATTTTATTAATTTAAAAATATTTATTTTTAATAATTTCTAAATCTAGCTTAAGAATTAAATTAAATTATTTTAAATCTAGAAGATTAATAGTACTATTACTTTTATAAATTTAAAATAGTTTAATAACTAAAATTTAAAATTATTCTATTCCTAGTATTTTATTATATATAAAAAAGTAAAAGAAGAAAGTGTTAAACTATTAAAAAAAAATATTTTTAAATACTAAATCTACTTAGCTAAGCTACTTTTTAAAATCTATTTAGATATTACTAAAATAAAGATATTATTTTTTAAAATTATTAATTTAGTAGTTATAGCTTAGTATTTATTTTAAATTAAAAAATATAAATAGCTACTTAAGAAAAAAATTAAAAATAATAATAATTTTAAAAATTATTTTAAGAACTTTTTTAGAAAATAAAATTAATCTAGCTTTAACTTAAAATTAAGTCAGAAGCAAGCCTAAAAATCTAATTTAAATAATCTAAAAAGTTTTAATAAAAAATTTAAAATATTCTTTAGAAATTAAAATAAATTTAAAATTATCTATTTTTACTATAATAAAAAGAAATATTTTACTTTTAATTATAAATCTATTTATATAGTAAAAAGTAAACTAATTTTATTTAAATTAAATATAGTATAGTCTAAAAAGGAAAAAAAAACTAAAAAATATCTTAAAAAAAAATTAGTATAATAATAGCAGCTAATAATAGCTAGTTTAAAAAATAAAATAGATAAAAAAAACTTTATTATACTAATTTAGATTAAAATAATATTTTTATAAATAATATTAAAGATAGCTATTATACTTAATATAAAAATAGATAAGAATTTTATTTTTTTAAAATTTCTATTTAAAGTTAGCTAGAAGCTAACTTAAAATCTTAAAAAACTAGTTAAATTTATAGATAGATAAACTATAATCTATTTTAATATTTTTAATCTAGACACTATGCTTACTAATATTAAAAGATAATAGAAGAGCTATTCTCTAAAATTCTATATTATTAATATAACTAAATTTGATATTATTCTAAGAAAAAAATAGCTTTAGAATAAAAATTCTATAATTTTAATCTAGTATAGATAAAAATAATAATTTAAAAGAAATAAAAAATTAATTATTTAAATTAAAATAGAAAAATTAAAGCGTTTTAATATTTTAATAAAAATAATAACTTCTTTTTTTTTAATAGTAAAATTATTAGAACTAAAAAAAAAAATACTTTTATAAATATATAAAGATTATATAAAAATATTTTTAGAAAAAAAAATAATTATTTTACTATCTAAAGATATTAACTATTAGATAGATTTAAAATTAGATTTAAAAAAACTATTTTATAGATCTTTATATCTTTATTTTATTAAAGAATTAGAATATCTATATATTTATCTTAAAGAAATATAGTAAAAAGGATAAATCTAAAAATTAATAAACCTAGTAGATATACTAATTTTATTTATTAAAAAAGTAGATAGATTACTATATATTTATATAGATTATTATAGTTTTAATAAGGTAATAATTAAAAACTATTATCTACTACTAAGAATTAATAAGATATTAGACTAATTAATTAGATCTAGATTTTATATAAAGATTAATCTCTGTAATATATATTATAAAATAAAGATTAAGTATAAAGATAAATAAAAAACTACTTTTTAAATTTAATATAAATATTTTAAATATTTAATTATATTATTTAGATTGACTAATACCTCTACTATTTTTTAATTTTATATCTATAACACTTTAAAAAGTCTAATTAATAATTTTATAATTATATATCTTAATAATATATTAATTTTTTTTAAATTTTTTAAAGAATATAAAGAACATATTAAATAAGTCTTATAGAGATTAAAGAATTATTAGTTATTTATAAAGATTTTAAAATATAGTTTCTATTAATAGAGAGTTAAATTCTTAGATTATATTATAAATAAATATAGAACCTTAATAAATACTAAATATATTAAGATTATTTTTAATTAGTCTAAACTTAAGTCTATATAAAATATATAGATTTTTCTAGACTTTACTAGGTTTTTTAAAAAATTTATAAAAAACTTTTCTACTTTAATAGCTCCGCTATTAGATATAATAAAAAGTAATCCTAGAATAAAGATCTATAGATTTAAACTATCTTTAAAGGTAAAGATAATATTTAATAAGTTTTATAAAGCTTTTATAAATTTTCTAATTATACAATACTTTAATCTAGATAAAAAAATAAAGATTATAATAGATATTTTAAAGATTAATAGAGATACTATACTTCTATAATCTAACTTTAAATTGATTTTAATTAGGAACTAATTATACTAGTATCTTATTACTTTTCTAAATTAGAAATATAGTAACTAAAAATAGCATTAATTTATATATAATTAGAAATTAAATATAATAATTTATATTTTCTAAAAATAATATTACTATCTTAAAGATAGTAAGTATATAATCTATATATAAATAGATTACTAAAACTTAATATACTTTTTCTCTATAAAGAAATTAAGTATAAAGTAAACTAAATAAGCCTAGCTTTTAGTAGCTTATAATTTTAAAATTAAATATAAGTCTAGAATAAGAAATCTTTTAGATATTTTATCCTAGTGGCTAGACTTTTTTAAAAATAGTAAAAAAGAAAAAGATATTAGCTTATTTCTAACTTTATAATAAAAACTAAAGCTTAGTGCTTTAAAATCTAATATATAATTAATAAATTTAATATTTCTAAAAAATAGTCCTAAGGCTAAAGTAAATATAGATAGATCTTATATAAATCTTAAATAAAATAGTAAAGATTATATAATTTATTATTAAAAAAGTCTTATACTTAAAGTAATATAAGCTAAGAATATATTTAACTTTTTAATATTAATAATAATAGATCTAGTATAGAAGTTATAGTAAAAAAATATCTTTATATAATAAAAGATAATTAAAATAGCTAAGATTTTTAAATCTAATATATTAGACTTGCTAAGGAATTAACTTAGAGTTAATTTAGAGATAATATAGACTATTAAAAATAATATTTTATATTATTAAGAGAAAATATATATACTAGTAGATATAGCTTTATAGAATATTTTTATAAAGTTATATTATAACTATCTATATATAGATTATTTTAACATTATAAGGACTTCTAATCTATTAAAATAGAAGTATTATTAATCTAAGATAAATTAAGATATTAATAAATATATTTATACTTATAAAATATACTAGTTTATAAAAATATAAAGATACTAATTTTATAGTTAATTATAGTTTTTACCAGTTTTATTAAGACTAAATAAAAGTTTATCTATAGATTTTATTACTAATCTATCTCTAAACATGCTTTAAAGAATAATCTATAATATTATATTAATTATTATAGACCAATTTATTAAGCTAAGCACCTTTATTCTATATTAAAAAAGTATTAATGCTAAAAAACTTACAGATATAGTAACTAAAAAAGTTTTTAATATTTATAGATATCTAAATAGTATTATTTCTAATAGAGAATCGCTTTTTATAAATAGATTCTAATCTAAACTAATATATTAATTTAGAATTAAGCATTAACTTAATATCGCTTTCTATCTATTGTCAGAAGATTCAAAGAATCACAGCCAATCGATACGTCTGACAACGCTACTTACTAAGCAAGACTACTTAACAAGAAAGGAAACCACATAACCTCAATTATATCTATAAGTAAACAGCTTATTACACTTATAAAGAAGATTATGAGTAACTACTATTAGAATAGTATATCATATCAATAAGCGATATTGCTTTATAGCAATATCTATTAATAGATAATACTTTATAGTAATTAATAGAACTACTAACTATATTAAATATATAATATATATAGCCTGCAGAGCTAAATAGAGCTTAGTTATATTTAGATATATTTATACAATAAAGTTAATAGAGCCATAGCTATATTAGCTATATTTCAATCTTAGTATATATAGATACTTATTTATTATTATATATTTAGATTACTATATTTTATCTTTATACTATAATAGTATACTACTATTACTCTTTAATATACTTTATAGCCTATTATTACAATAATACTTTACTTTTACTTTAATTACCTTACAAACATTCCTTAATTAACTTTAATTAACAAAATATCCACCTTCAATTTATATCTTAATAATAAGTTATTAAATCATTTAATAATAAAATACCTTTATAATACAAAGTATAAGAACTAGATAAATAATCAATCTTAACTAATATAATAGATAATACTCTAAAACTAGTCTTAACTACTAATAGTACCTCTAGAACCGCTATAAATAGTGTAACCCTTACTATAAAGCTTCAAAATATCTTTAAATATATTAATACTCTTAAAGCAACATAAAATAACTAGTTAAAAATTAAAAAAGTTAAACCTTTTTTAGAAATACTAAGAATCCTTAATATTTTCCTAATCTAGATAACAATATATTTTATAAATAATATTAAAAAGTACAATAGAGAAGCTAAAAAGATTTTAGCTATATTAAGCTTTCTTATAAAAGATATAATAAAATAGTTTATACTTTATATAAATAACTAGCTAGAGAATCTTAAAGTATAAAAAGAATCTAAAACTATTTCTTTATTTAGTAATTATAATTATTTTAAATCTAAGCTTAAGCAACTCTATAGAACTATTAATAAAGAACTTATTATAATATATAAAATTAAAAAAGTCAAGCAAGTTCAATCTATAAAAAAATATATTTTAAAATACCTATAAGTATCTAATAATCTTAAGTATAATAATTAGAGATACTAAGACTAGTTCTATTAAAGACTTAAGAAAAGCATTAAAGATATAATATTTATAATAAACCCTCAACTAGAAACTTTTTAAGAAATAATAAAAATAATATTATAGATAGACCTCTAATAGTTTAACTAATAAATAAAAAGAAAAAGCAATAGCTACTATAAAAAAAATTATTAAATAAATATAAAGAAACTACAAGGACCTTAGTACGATAAGAATAGAGATATCAGAATATAACTTAACACTATAGTTAGTAAAGAGAAAATAGTACAGTATAAATAGAATAAAACATATTATAAGTACAGATAAAAAAGGCACTTTTTACAATAATATTACTAAGAACAAAGTAATCAAAATAAAAATAACAGCTCTTAAAAGATAAACACTATCTATTAACAAATTACAACTATATAATAAATTATTTCCACTTCTAACAAAAGTAATAATGAATAAGAAAAATAAATTAACAAAGTCAAAGACTTCTAAGAATTAGAAATAAATAAAGTATTTAAATAAGCATTCTAAAAATACAAAAATAATAGCCTTAGATCAATTAAAGGACGCCTTAATTTAAGTTTAAAAAGAAAACTATCTTAGAAAAAAAACACTAAACTAGAAGAAGCGTACTATTATCTATAGCTAGTCAACAAGGAAAAAAGACCAATCGAAAAACCCTATAGAGAAGACTAATATAAACAAACCACTAGATAGTATATTAATAACCTTTTATTAAAAGGTAAAGATAAATATACTCTAACATTTTAAGACGATAAAATAGATTATAAGATTAATTATAAAGACCTAGATTAAGAACCAAATATCCTATAAAGAAATAAATAGCAATACTAAGAGAGTAACTAGCTAAGAAAAGTAGTTAAAAAATTTAAAAATAAAAAAAAAAAACAATGATTTATAAGCACTAAAAAACTAAAAAAAGAAATTCATAATAATATTAAATAACTATAAGCTTTATAAAAATAAAATAAAATAAAATTCTTTTAAAAAGTCTTAAAAAATAAATTATTAAATATATACTAACTCTTAACTTATTAAAAATTTCTAAAGATTAAGTATAATGCTTCTAAAGAAAAAAAATATAGTTACACTATACCTAAGCCAATATACTAAGAAGAATCTAAATAAATATAGAAAGATTATATTCTTAATTATAGAAGATACTTATAATAAATATATTATAAATATAATATATATAGACAGAAAAATATAAAGCTTACTAAAGAATTTAAATATACTTTATATTTAAAAGAATTCTAACTATATCATAAATAGTTAAAATATATTAAATAATACTTATATATACATTATCTATAATATAGAGAATAGCTCCATAAACAAATACATTAGACCTAATATTATAAATCAATCTATCTAATACATTTTATTAGCAAATAATAATATAAATAGATATCTTGTATACTATTAATTATTTATTAATCAAAATATAATTACCCTAAGAATTTTAAAAATTGTTAATATTATATAGAAGAGATCACACATCTATAGCACTATATAATTAAAAATAATCAGTATTATACAATAATATACTTATTCCACAAGCAAACTATTAAAAACAAATATAAATAATAAAAAATAGTTAATAAAGTAGAAGAAAGCTATATTATAAAATACTAACAAAATTACTATCTTATCACAGCAACTATAAAGTTAAAAGAAACTATTATTATTATCTATAAGACTATCAATAGAAACCTAATAAAATTACTCCTAGACTTAGATATATTAATAAACTTTATTAGTAAAGTATACGCAAGAAAATATAAAATTCTAATTATAATAATAGATTAATAGTAAACAGTATAAAATTTTAAAAGATAAATTATAATTAAAAGATATATATAATAAGTTATAATAATCTAGAAATCTAAAGAATACTAAGAAAATATAAAAATAAATTTAAGCTTATTTAAGTAAAAGGATTTTAATATAATCCTTAGAATAACTTAGCTTAAAGAGTATAATCTTATTATTAACTAAAAAAATAAAACCGTATTAATAGACCTAAAGAAGTTATAAACTAAAACATTAAGAATATAATTAAATTAATAATTAAAAGTAAAACTAATTAATAAAATTAAAAAAATCAGCTAACAAAATAAAATATAAAAAAAACTAAAAGAATTATATAAAAAAGAACTAAAAAAAGTTATAAAAAAATTACTAAAAAAGTACTATAAATTTATTAAGCTATTTATAAAAAAAAATTATTAGCTATTAATATATTTACTAAAATATAAAGCTATAATCAAATTAAAATTAAAAGCCAAACTTAAGTAAGTTAAATAGTAATAAAAATTATCTTAAGAAATATAAATTAAAAAATAGTTTACTACTAAATTTTATATTATAAGATATATATAAGAATTAAATACACTAAACTTAATATAAAACTTATTTATATTAAAGAAAGATAAAATATTACAAATAGTATTTAATTATTAATTAATAAATAACTAGACAATTAATAATACAAATAAGATACTATATTAGAAATAAAAAAGAGATTTACTATAAAAAGTATAAATTATAATAATATTTAATATTTAATAGAGATACTATAATTTACAGATAAAAGAAAAAGATATTCTAAAAATAGCGTTCTTAATAGATTAAAAACTATATGAATAGGTAGTCACTCTAATAAGATTTAAAAACTTATCTACTCAGTTTATAAGATATATAATATATATCTTAAGAAACTACTTAAATAACTTTATTACTATATATTTTAATAATATTATTATCTTCTTAAAGGACCCTAGTAAGTATAATAAATATATTAAAAAAGTTATAATAAAACTTATAAAAATAGAATTAATTTTTAAAATTAAAAAATATAAATTTAATACTACTTAAGTTAATTATCTAAAAATAGTATATATAATTTATAGACTAAAAATACTTAAAAAAAAAATAGATATAATTCTTAAATAGCTAATTTTAGAAAGTATTTATAATATTTAATTATTTCTTAAAGCTATTAGATATATTCAATAATATCTAGAAAAATATTTTAATATTATTAAATTAATAATAGAGCTATTACAAAAGAATAAAAAATTTAAATAGATAGAAAGAAAACAAAAAGTATTTAAAAAAATTAAAGAATTTATTAGAAAAGCACTAATTATATAGCTATATAATCTAAAACTATAAGATATTATACAAACCAATACCTTAAAATATACCTTAAGAGCTATCTACAAATAAATAATAAAAAATAGAAAGATACTTATTATTATATTTTATTTAAGAAAATTCATAATAGCAGAGATCAATTATAATATATATAATAGAGAACTACTTATAATAGTATAAGCTTTTTAATAATAGTAATACTATCTTTAAGAAATAAAATATAAAATAATTATAAAAAATAATTATTATAATCTAAAATATTTTATAATAATAAAAGAACTATTAGAAAGATAAATTAGATAGTATAAAGAACTATTAAAATTTAATTATAGAATTAAATATATTCTAGAAAAACAAAATACCACTATAGATATATTAAATAGAAGATCTAATTATACAATTAAAATAAAATTATTAAAGATAAATATTTTATAAAAAAAATTAGAAGTTATATAATATAACTATACTATAATAATTATAATAGTAATCTAAATTATAGATAATAAATTCTATTAATAACTACAACAAGAAATTGTAAAAAATAAATAGTTATAAAAAGAAAAGAAACTCAACTAAGTAAAAGATAAGGATAGACTAATAATTTAGAATAGAATGATTAAAATACTATAAAGCATGACTAAAAAAGTTATTTAATAATATTATAATCCGCTCACAAGAGGACATTAAAGAATTAATAGAACTATTAAACTTATTAATTAAATGTTCTACTTCTCTTATTTAAAAAAAAGAATTAAAAATTATATTAAATACTACAATAAATATAATTAAAATAAATCTATATATTATAAACCTTTTAAAAAAATATAAATACTAAAAGTATTAAAAGAGATATAAAAAAGTATTACTATTAACTTTATTTAAGAACTACTATAGTCTAAGAATCTAGTAATAGAAGTAACATATATTAATATTATAATAATAGTTAATTAATTTATAAAATATATTATTCTAGAATCTATATTAAAAAATATAATAATAGAATAATATGTAAAGTTTATACTATAAAAAATCTTTATATAGACTAGATTACTAAACGAACTTATTATAGATTAAGATAAGCTATTTATATTAAAATATTAACAGATAATTACAAAAGCATATAGAATATAATATAAACTATTAACTATAAATTATTAATAGACTAATAGCTAGTCTAAAAGAATAATTTAGACAATTAAATAATACTTTCAATATTATTTAGATTAAAAATAAGATAATTGGATAAAACTACTACTAATAGTATAATTTATAATAAATAATACTAAAAATACTACTATAAAATAAGTCTTACATTTTACAAATCTTAAATAATATCTAAAAATAACATAGTCTAAAATACTATAAGAAGAACTATTAAAAATAATAATAATATAAACTAAGAAATTATAAATACTCTATTAGATAATATTAAAAGATATTAAATAGTTAGAAAACTAAATAAAGATCTACTATAATAGAAAACGCAAGGACATATCTATCTTTAAAAAAAGAAAAAGAGTTTATTTATTATAATAAATCAATAGATAGAAAAATTTTAATATTCTAATAAAGAGATTAAGCAATAAACTTAATATAGTTAAATATAGATCTTTTAGAATTTAGAAAAAACTTGTTAATAATAATTATAAACTCCAACTATCTATAAAAATAAAAGTATATCTAGTATTTTATATCTTATTATTAAAACTAATTAAAAATCTAAAAAATAACAACGACAAAGTAAGCGAAGATGAATATAAAATTAAAAAAATTCTAAAGAGAAAGTTAGTAAATAGAAGAATCTTTTATTTAATCAGTTAGAAGAGATATAGATCTAAATATAACTTATAGAAACTAATTAGATATCTAAATTACTTTAAAAAGATTTAAGCGTTTCGCTAAAAAGAAAATTAAAAAGGATATAATCGAACTTATTACTAAATAATAAAGAAAACTTTTAAAAAGTAGCAGTAATTATCTTATTTAATTTTTATTACTTAATCTCTTATTTTTACTTTTTCTTTTCTTTTTTTTCTAATTATTTTAACTTTTCTATTTTTTTTATATCTTTTATTATAAAATCACCAGCATATTTCTAAAGAAGATTATTTTATTTTTTTAAGTAATTTATTTTTACTATTAATTAAACTAACTCTGACTAAGCATTCTTCTATTAAGAATAGATCTGCTCTTAGACTATAATAAGTCGCCACCACTTTTTATTTAAATATAAAACCTAAGACTCGACGCATTTTTAATTTAAATAAGTATATTCGCTATAATAAAAAAAATTAACACACTTAATATAAGACTTTTTAAATTAAGTATATTAAATATAAAAAACAACTATTTTAAAATCTTTCTCTACAAGACAATAAGCTAGTTTATTTTTATAAATATCTAAATCTTTTAAAGATATAGTTAAACCATTATTATAAATATAAAAAAATACAGAAAGTAATTACTTATTAATAAGACATAAAAGACTTACAACTATTTATTAAACTATCAGAACGCTAGCTTTAAAAAAAAGGATTATTAGAAGAATCAGTAACCTATAGCTAATTAATAAATAATAGATATTACTTAGTAATTATATAGACTTATATAATTAGATAAAGATCTATTTATAAAAAAACACCTTGTTATACTTATTATAAGAAAAATAGATTATTATTATAGAATTAATTGATAATAATAATATAATATTACTTTAAAGTAAATAATTACTAAGTTATAAAATACTTTAAAGCAAGAAGCTAAAGCTAATAATATTAGTTATAATATATAGATAGTATATATATACTATATAACACTAATCTAGATAAATATAGCGCTATAAATATACTTAATAGATTATTATAAGCTAGAAGTAGGTACTTTAATATATAGAAATAGCTGCTTTTATATAATAAAGTAAGTAATACTAGATATTAAAGTAAATACTTTAATATAGAAAATATATAAAAATATTTATTTATTACTATATATTTAGTTTACTATATTTTATTTTTATATTATAATAGTATACTACTATTGCTTTTTAATATACTTTATAGTCTATTATTGTAATAGTACTCTATTTTTACTTTAATTATCTTATAAACGTTCTCTATTTAACTTTAGTTAGTAGAATATCTATCTTTAATTTATATCTTAGTGACAAGTTGTTAAACTATTTAATAATAAAACACTCTTATAATATAAAATATAAGAACTAGATAAGTAATTAACTTTAACTAATATAATAGATAATATTCTAGGACTAGCTTTAATTACTAGTAGCATCTCTAGAATCACTATAAATAATATAACTCTTACTATTAAGCTTTAAAATATCTTTAAATATATCAATACTCTTAAAGTAATATAAAATAACTAATTAAAAATTAAAAAAATTAAATTCTTTTTAAAAGCACTAGAAACCCTTAATACTTTCTTAATCTAGATAATAATATATTTCGCAAATAATATTAAGAAGTATAATAGAGAAACTAAAAAAGTCTTAATTATATTAAGCTTTCTTATAGAAGATATAATAAAATAGTTTACACTCTATATAAATAATTAGCTAAGGAATCTTAAAGTATAAAAAAAATCTAAAATTATCTCTCTATTTAATAGCTATAATTATTTTAAATCTAAGCTTAAATAACTCTATAAAATTATTAATAAAAAACTTATTATAATATACAAGATTAAGAAAGTTAAATAAATTCAATTTATAGAAGAATACATCTTAAAATATCTATAAATATCTAATAATCTTAAATATAGTAATTAAAGATATTAAGACCAGTTCTATTAAAGATTTAAGAAAAGCGTTAAGAATATAATATCTATAATAAACCCTTAACTAGAAACTTTTTAAGAAATAATAGAGATAATATTATAAATTAATCTCTAATAATTTAACTAGTAAATAGAAAAAAAAAGTAATAGCTATTATAAAAAAAATTATTAAATAAATATAAAGAAACCGCAAAGACCTTAATATAATAAAAATAGAGATATTAGAATATAACTTAATATTATAGTTAATAAGAAAGAAATAGTATAGTATAAATAAAATAAGATATATTATAAGTATAGACAAAAAAAATATTTCTTATAATAATATTACTAAAGATAGAGTAATTAAAATAAGAATAGTAATCTTTAAAAGATAAATACTATCTATTAGCAAATTATAATTATATAATAAATTATTTCTATTTCTAATAAGAGTAATAACAAATAAAAAGAATAGATTAATAAAATTAAAGACTTCTAAAGACTAGAAGTGAATAAAGCATTTAAATAAATATTTTAGAAATATAGAAATAATAGTTTTAGATTAATTAAGAGATACTTTAATTTAAGTTTAGAAAAAGAATTATTCTAGGAAAAAGATGCTAAATTAGAAGAAGCGCACTATTATTTACAGCTGGTTAATAAAGAAAAAGAACTAATCGAAAAGCTTTATAAAGAAGATTAATATAGATAAACTATTAGACAGCGTATTGATGATCTTTTATTAGGATATGAAGGCAAATATATTCTAATATTTTAGAATAATAGAATAGATTATAAGATTAACTATAAAAACCTAGATTAAGAACTAAATATCTTATAAAAAAATGAATAGTAGTACTAAAAGAGTAACTAATTAAGAAGAGTAGTTAAAAAATTTAAAAATAAAAAGAAAGAATGATAATTTATAAATATTAAAAAACTAAGAAAAGAAATCTATAATAATATTAAATAACTATAAGCTTTGTAAAGATAAGATAAGATAAAATTTTTTTAAGAAATCTTAAAAAATAAATTACTAAATATATACTAACTCTTAACTTACTAAAAATTTTTAAAGATTAAATATAATGCTCCTAAAAGAAAAGAATATAGTTATACTATATCTAAGCTAATATATTAAAAAGAATCTAAATAAATATAGAAAGATTATATTTTTAATTATAGAAAATACCTATAATAGATATATTATAAATATAATATATATAAACAAGGAAATATAAAGTTTATTAAAAAATTTAAATATACTTTATACTTAAAAGAATTCTGATTATATTATAAATAGCTAAGATATATTGAATAATACTTATATATATATTATTTATAGTATAAAGAATAGCTCTATAAATAAATATATTAAACTTAGTATTATAAACTAATCTATTTAATATATTTCATTAACAAATAATAATATAGATAGATATCTCATATACTATTAATTATTTGTTAACTAAAATATAATTACTTTAAGAATTTTAAAAATTATTAGTACTATATAGAAGAGATTATATATCTATAGCACTATATAATTAAAGATAATTAGTGTTATATAATAATATATTTATTCTATAAGTAAACCATTAAGAACGAGTATAAATAATAAAAAATAATCAATAAAACAGAAGAAAGTTATATTATAAAACACTAATAAAATCACTATTTTATTACAGTAACTATAAAGTTAAGAAAAACTATTATTATTATCTATAAGACTATTAATAGAAACCTAATAAAATTACTTCTAAACTTAGATATATTAATAAACTTTATTAATAAAGTATATATAAAAAAGTATAAAATTTTGATTATAACAATAAATTAATGATAAATAGTATAAAATTTCGAAGAATAAATTATAATTAAAGAATATATATAATAAGTTACAGTAATCTAGAAATCTAAAAAATATAAAAAGAATATAAAGATAGATCTAAGTCTATTTAA